>VZTA01023739.1:21435-203825 GCA_013398855.1 Mohoua ochrocephala | reverse complement strand
TTCCCCCCTCCCCGCGGTGACTCGGCGCGGTCCGGGCTCCCCTGAAGAGACTTTGCGGGGTCCTCCAGCCCCCGAGGACAGCTGGGGGGGACCAGGCTCCCCGAAGACACTCTGCGATTTACCGCGTCCTCCTCCTCCTCCTCCTCCCCCGAAAAGGCTGGGGATCGGCCTCCCGGAGACTCCTCCATCCTTCCCCGAAGAGACTTCGAGGGTCACCCGCAATTTCCTCCTTCCACCCCTCTCCCCCTCCCTCCTTTCCCCACGGAAGGAATTTTTACCCAACGGAGGATATTTTGGTTTCGCCCTCGCTGCGAAGAGTATTTCGTTTTGGGGAGGGGGGGTTTCCACACGGGAATTTAATCCCCCGCTGGGCTGCTAAGGAGACTTTTGCGGCCTTTCTCTCTCAAGGAATACCTTCCCCCCTCCCCTGCCCCCGCAGATGTTTTTTTGGGGTACACCCCAGGAAATTTTTCTTGCTCTGCCTTTACGTATTCTTCAGACTGGCCTTGCTTCTGGCCCCTGAAGTTTGTTTTTATGATTTTAAATTTTAATTTATTTGGAATATTTTTGGAGCAGGGGAGAAGAATCTGACCCCCCCACACCCTGTTGCCCTCGGACTCCGAAGAGACGAGCCTGGATTTTTCTCTCTCCCACGGCCAATCCTTCCCAGTCATTCCACAATTTGCCCCTTTCTCATCTGATGACTAAAGGAACAGGAGGAAGAGGAGGGGGGGTTCTGGATTAATTGCCCCCGCTGGATTATTTATTTTTTCCTGCTTCTCTTGCTTGGCATCTGAGAAGAGAGGAAGGAGGGATGTCAACTGATTTTTACCCCTAGCCCCCTTGGATTAATTACCCCATTTTTATTCTCTTGTTGGATCAATTACCCCTTCACCTTACCTCCTCTCCCTCCCCTCCTTATGCGAGCGAGAAGACAAGAGGAACAGGGAGGATTTTGATCTTAATCTCCCGTCGTTGGATTACTTACCACCTCCCTCTTTCTGTTCTCCCCTTCCACGGCGGCTTTACACCCCCGTTTGAGCTCCAGAAGACGAGAAAACGTTCTGAGTTCCTCTTTAATTTTTTTTTTTAATTTTTTTTTTTTTAAATATATTTTTTACCCCCCTCTCCCATACCTCTCTCTCTCTCCTCGCGGGTTATTTCCCCTGCCACTATTTCGCGTGCGTGTGCGTGTGTCTGTAAATCCCTTATTTAATTGTATTATTATTTGTGCGTGTGCAGAGCCCCCCTCCCCCTTTCCCTCTCGCTGTCTGTCTCTCCCTCTCTCCCTCTCCCTCTCTCTCTCTCTCTCTCTCTGTCTGTCTCTTTCTTTCTTGTCGGAGGCTGTGGGATAATGGCGTGTGGGTTGTGGCTGTGAGGATGAGTTCCTGCTTCGTGCCGAACGGGGCCAGCCTGGAGGATTGCCATTCCAACCTCTTCTGCCTGGTGAGTGTCGGCCCCCGGCGCACACACGCCCGGGGCCACCGAGGGAAGGGCTCGGAGCTCTGGGGGAGGGGGAAGGGGCAGTGGAAGCAAAGCAGCCATTTTTAGCAGAGCTTCTGCTGGATGAGCCCTCGGAGTAGGCCCTGCCTGGAGCAGCCAACTCTCCCATGCCCCTCTGGTTCCCCTCCATCGCTGTCTGTCTCGCCTCGCCCCTCCCTCCGCTTTCTTCCTGGATAGTAGCCTCCCTGCAACTCGCCTTTTCCTTCCCTTTCCGTGCCTTCCAACTTTTCCTCCTTTCTCCCTATCCCTGCCTCTGAGCGTGGTATTTCTCGCAGGGGAAGGGATCTGCTGCTGCTGCTCCTCCCAGCCCCACATCTCGGGGAACTTTCTCTTTTCCCTCCCCACTCGTGACATCCCAGACAAATCCGAGGCGAAACCTCCCTTCTTCCTCGCTTTTAAACGGATCCCTTTCCCTGCTTGTTTTTATTCTGGAGGGCTGCTTTTGGTGATGCCTTCCCTGTCTTGTGTTTTGATGTGCACCATTTTGTAGTCTTTTTTTAACCCAAGTATCAAATCGTTCACATTGTTGAATTTTGGTAGCTCCGAAAGTAAATTCGATATAACTGGACTGTGATGCAATTTTTTGGTGGCTGTGCTGAGCTGTTTCATCAGCTTTTAATGCAAATGAGCTAATCTTAGCTGCCTGCCTGATATTTATGATTCTAGAGATTGTTACAACAATCCTGTGCCAAGCTGTGGCACTCACATTTTTTGGATGGAGGGGAATCTGGACAGCCTGACCGTGTCTGCAGCCTGCATCAGGCCTGCAGCTCCATCTTAAATAGTGCAATTTTTTTCAATCTGAAAGTCTTTCTAAAGTAGCAACTGTTGCAGACAACCTTTCATCTAAATTGCTCTCCTGCTGAAGGTAGGGAGGCTGCCATGTTAGGTTTAAATGTTGCAGTAATCTTTTGTGTGTTGTCATATTGGGAAGACAAAAAATAGTAACTTCTTAGCAAATGCCAGCCTGCCTTGCTCTCCCTTCCCAAAGAGAACCCGGGGCAATGCTTCCCGTACCTGCCTTGAGGTGAGGTGCTCGAGTGGAAAAACTTAGTGCTAAAACTTGGTGTTGTGGTGTAGATAATCCAGAGATTGTCTTATTTCCCATTACACAGAGTAACAGTAACTCTTTCCCTGTGTAAAGTCAAATTAATTTTTGCCTAGGAGGGGGTTTAGTGGGTCATACTCAATGTGGTTGCAGGTCTAACATATAATTGAATGATAAAGCTAGGATTTAAATTCTTGAAATGTGGTGTGAGGAATGAAAAGCACGATAGCTCTTGGTAAAATCGGTGAACACGAGAGGCTTCCTGGGGGAGATGCAGAGAATTTTTTTACAATGGAGAAACTTGTGAAATTTTCCAAAGTGGTAGGTGGCTGGAAGAATGTGTGATTTACTGTATCACCTATTTCCATGGAATAATCTCGGATGGAAAAGGCAGAGTACAGATAAGTAAGCAAAAAGAAAGATGTTCTTTGCTAAGGCAAGCGTTCAGGAGATTGGACAGTTGCAGTCTGTGAATAATAACATTACTCACTCATCTTTCACTCTTCTACTTTAAATCAAATCTGATTTTTCTCTGTGTAACCTTAAAGCTGCAGTGAAAACGAGCAGCTCTTGCTTTACTGCAGAGCTATTAAACCAGGATGCCTGATTGTTCCCAGTTTATCTCCTAAGGCACACAAAACTTACCAACATGGTTCCCGTTAAATTCTGGGGGATTAATCCTCCCTTTTCTCCCCGTGCCGTCTCCTGGTAGCAGGATGTGCTTGCTGGAGGTACCTGCAACCTGATTGTTCTTTTCTCTCCCCCAGGCTGATCTAACTGGGATTAAATGGAAGCGCTACGTGTGGCAGGGCCCAACGTCTGCCCCCATTCTCTTCCCGGTCACGGAGGAGGATCCCATCCTGAGCAGCTTCAGCCGCTGTCTCAAGGCCGACGTGCTCAGCGTCTGGCGCCGGGACCAGAGGCCTGGGCGCAGGGAGCTCTGGATATTCTGGTGGGGGGATGACCCCAACTTTGCTGACCTGATCCATCATGATCTCTCAGGTAGGAGCTTGGTCGTACCTTCCTTTGGTCCCCGAAACATCCTGCTATACTCCTGACATCTGGACCAGGTGCAGTGTTGTCTCTAGAAAAGATAAATTTATTGCTGTAACCCTCACCAAATTGTTACAGCAGCGATCAACCATCTGCTCTGTGTTCAGCTCACCTTGGGCTGCTGGAGTTTCAAGAAACAAGGGTTTTGCTCCCCACTTGTTCCCTTGAAAAAAACAAAACATAAGCCTATGAGTTTTGGCAGCTTCCTCATGAGAAAGCTGTGCTGAAAGCTGTGCCTGTGATTCACAAGTGATGTCTTAAACATGTTTTGATAAGATCCCTTTTGTTGGGCAATTAGAATTTTCAAATTCAAATAGTAAAGCTCATTTTATTATGTAATAAAAACCATGGAGATCTGGGCAGCTCTTGAACTGTTTGGAGTTGTTTTGGTTAGAATTCACACCATCAGTGAGAAGCCCTCAGAAGGAGGCACCTGGAACTGACCAGCTGTTTCCGTGCAAAAATCTGTAAACCTTCAGTTTTTATGATTCCTCTCCCCCCACCTTTTCCTGGTGCCCTGAACCTGCTTTCAAACCCAGCCTTTTGAAAGACTGACAATATTTGTATTTCTCAATAATGTTGTACTTCAAATTTGGCACCTTCCTTTGGAAATGTTTGCTCGTTGAGCTCAATTCCCCACGTAGATGGTTTCCAGCTGCTTATCAGCAAGGTGACGAAGTTAGATATTTAAATTGGGTGAGTCTAAAGGTGAGACTAAACTAATTCTAGGGGGGGGAAAAAAAAAACCCCAACAAACACATCACTCTAATTTCCTTTCAAATAATGTACAGTATTCAGATTACTGAAGTGTAAAATGAGACCAAGGTTTGGTGACCTGGTAACCAGAAATTGTTAATGCTGCCTGTGTGTGTGGATAAGCTGGAGAACAAACAGGAGTTTAAAGTGCCACTGAGGAAGTTGACTTGAAACAATTTAATAATGTGTGGAATTTTCATACAAAAATACTGTGATCTGAAAAACAATTGACGCACTGAAATGATGTTTATTTCTTTGAATAGTTGACTTCAAAGATTGGGCTGTTGCTCCTATTCCTGTCTGTCCTGGAACTACAAACTTTGCATTTTAAATGGCACTTACACTGGAGTTTGCTTGATATTTTAGTGCATTTAAGGCTTCCTTATTTTGACCTATAAATAACCTCAGTTTTGACCTGCAGGGAACATCCTTTGTTTGGCTGAGATGTAACTTAGACCCAGTGCTGGGCGTTTTTGGCCTGGGCCTGCCCTGAGCCAACACCAACACTTGTGTGGAAGGAGCTGTGTGGATTTTGTGTGCTCTGGGCTGTGGGATTAAATCAAGACAAGTACGTTTTGAATGGGAAATCCAATGACATTTAAGCCGTTTGGAAAGTGCAATTTTGTGCTACCTAGCCACTAAAATTATTTGTTTGAGCAACTTTCTTTGCCTTCTGTTGAATCTGTCTCCTGGTGATTTAGCACAGAGGGACCTTTTGAAAACAGCAGTGGTTTGTAGCTGGAGTTTGAGATCAGCATCTTGTTTGTGCTTGTACAGAATTACCCTTTTGCACAGGCAGATAAGCAGGTATCATCCCAAGGACTTACCAACTCTTAACCTCTCTTAGGGTATAAGGGAGAGATAGTGGAGGATTAGTCTCCCAGCCATGTCTTTGGATATTTTCTTTGTTCAGGTCACCTGTGGGTGCCTGTGCTTCCACAGAGCTGTTCCACCTGCCTTCTGTGTAATGCTGTCACCTGTGCCTGGGTGTGGGTGTGTCTGACACCTTGGGCTTTGCAGACACGTTTTTGTCCTCTTTTAATGAAAAAGAGACTTTATAACCTGTGAGTGTGTGTTAGGCCCTTCTGCCCAGGAGTTGATACAGATGCTCCTCAGCTGGATTACAGAGGAGGTGGCTGAGGGGTGCCCACACCCTGCACTTTTTCTCTTTGCTGTTACACAAAATCTTAACGTGGATCTCATAGAAGAGAGAATTATGGCTGAACCCAAACAATGTTATCTGACCTTTGTCGTAGCCTAATGGATTTTTTCATCGGTGGACAATTTCTCCTGGTAATTCACACTGCCTTGTTCTCCCAATGATTGCTTGTAACATTTTCAATGGGAATGATAAATGACTTCTTAGCACAGGCTTGTTACCTGCAAAATTGATTGGAAATTGTTTGCTGCTGGAGGTTGAGGTGCTGCCTCATTTAGAAGTTTGCTGCTGGATGGGTGAAGGATTGTCCTGGAGGATGGGGAGAAGGGAGCAGTTTGTCCCTTTGGACAGATTTCTCCTGGGGAGGTGGCCCTTGAGAGAGCCCTGGTTAGAAATCTGCCAGAGCCACGTTAACAACTCTCGATTCTGGCTCCCTCTGGGATGAAACTCTGCCTGTTAAGGAGAGGTTGGTATTTTGACAGTTTCTGACTTTTTTGGTGCTGTGTAGTTCCAGTGAACAATGGGTGTTCAGTGACTGGAACACATCTTGGTTATCAGCCCTGGGGGATTTGAAATATGTCAGCCTTCCAGAACCCTTTTGTCCCTTTCCCAAGATCCCTGCAAAAGGGGATGTACAGTGTTGTGAATGTACATCTATGCATATCAGATTGAACAAATAAATGCTCTCTCTGTGTCCAGCTGTACCTTCTAGAAGTTCACTCTCTGCCCTGGAGTCACATTTGAATCCTGCTCGTGGCTGTGTCGGAGTTCTCATTCCAAGCCTTGGATAAGTGTCTTGTTGATGGTCAGGGATTGTTGTTGCCTGGGGGCATGTCAAAAGGAGACTTGTTCAGAGATGCTGATTGATCAGGAATATTGACTTCACTCAATCATTTATTTTTTTCCCTTCCCTAGGAACCTACTTACTGTACATACAGCCGAAAAAACAGAGGTCTATTTCTAACCCAACGTAGCTAGAGGCAGACAGAAGTTAGTGAAATGTTATTTTAGCCTCTAACAACCTCAAAGGTTATGTTTTTGTTCTGACAGTGAGGCTTGATTATAGTAATTCTTGCAACTCAAACCTTAAAGTAGGACATCTCTTCCAATTTCAGAAGGCAACGGTCTCTCACTGCTCTGATCAGCAGTTATTTTATTAGAAAGGTTCTTTCTTATTTTCATGTGGTTACCTCTACACTTGGATTATTTTTTTTTAAATTGGCAGTAGATGATTTTAAACCTGAGAACAGTCGGGTATGAATTATGTACAAGACAGTCCCAAGGAAATGGTTACAATTTGATTAATGCTGGGATAGGGGAATGCTGCTATATGGCTTTGACCTTCAAATTGCATCTTTTAAATGGTGAGCTGCAAGATGCATCTTTTTCATTCTGGTGTCTATTAAATTTGGTTAATTTACTTTAAAAATTAAAGAGTTGTCTGTCATATATCAAGATAATCAGTTTTTGTTTGCTGAACGATCTTGCTCATGCTTCTGTGAGGGAGAAATGGATAAAAATAATGCTGGTTGGAGGAGAGCTTGGAAGAATCCTGGTGCTTGTCTGTGTGGTAAAAACAGTCATGGCAGCAAAGACTAATAGGTGTTGTGTAGTTCTTGGTGCATGTGCATTATAGATCAAATCCCTGTCCCCAAAAAATCAGTGAGATTGTGCTGATGTCAGCGCTGAGTGTCTCATTACTCCAGGACAATGGAAACCAGAGGATGAGCCAGTTATCATTCCAAGGGGCTGCAAACCCTGCCAGTTGCAAGGAGTTGGCAAAGGCAGCTTGGAAAAGAGTTCAGCCAGTGATGCTTTTTTAAAATAACAATTGCTCCCTAAGATCATTTAACTCCTACAGGGAAAAAAAAAGGAAAAAAAAAGAAAAAAAAGGGAAGGATGCTTTTAAAGACATTTTGCACCTGATGTGAGCACGGTGAGCTGCAGCCCCTTGTCTGGGAAGGATCTGTGTGTTCTGTGTCAGTCAGGAGAGGCATTCCAAGTGTTCTTGCTGCATTGATGCTTCAGCATTTCTTTAGTCCTCCATGTTAGAGATGTAGCCACTTAAGCAAAACTGCTGATAAGCATTATGCAAAAATTACTGAAGCAGTTTTATCAAACTTCTGTGACTTGCTGTGAGCTCAAAGGTGACAAAGATTTAACTTTTTTCCCCCCCTTTTTCCTTGACCAACACGCACGTGAAATATCTGTGGAGTCAGGTGAAAAATGCTTTGTCACAGGCAGTGAGGATTTGGCATCGTGTCATGTTGGTTGTGTGTACAATGCCACATGCATAATGACCTGGATAAATCAGAACAATGAAATATATTACTTATACTGTTACATCTTCCTGCATATGGAATTACTCAGTGAGGGAGGAGGACACTGGATCATTTAGCTGGGAAGTTTCTCAGCTTTTCTTGGGGCTGCGTAGCCCAGAGCAGCCAAACTTACACCCAACAAAGAGTGAGGGAGAGCAGTTACCTTGTTATCCTTATAAACAGCCGTGGCTACACTCTTACAGAAAGGTTCTGCTTTTAAATTCTCAGTATTTAGAAAATATTCTGCTGGGTAGAGAGCATAAAACCTCTACGTAAAGGGCAAGCAGCACAAAAACTAACCTGGAATGGTGCTGAATATTTTCACTGTGGTATTTTGGACGTTTTGGGTATCCAGAGTCTTGTATTTAGATTCTGTTCAATTACTGGAGACAACAGATACCACTCTATTAGGAACAAACTCCAGTTGTCCTACTCAGATTCTTGTATTGATGTTTTGAAATTGTGTTGTTTTCCATTTTTCCTGCAAAATCTGTTGCTTCTCACTTGTTTCATAAGGGATGTAGGCCCTCAAAACTGTATTTCAGTAATTCTCACCTTGAGCAATTTAAAGTATTTTAATCCAAAAATCTGGTTTTTAAATAGAAAACTTTTACTTAAAGTATTTCTGTCATATCATTGCAATATTGCATACTGCAGCAATTTCATGTTATTTACTTCCCTTGGAATCTGAGGTTTATATAGGAAGTTTAATGGTATAAATCAGATTTGTGTCAGTGTTTTTATAACTGGCAAAGTCATAGAATGGCCAAAAGGGAGCCCGTGAGGTAAGAAATGCTTCCGAAAGACAAGTCTCAATCATGATGTGAAAGAATGGATTTTTCCCCTGTGTAATTGAAGTAATTGGGGGGGAATTGTAGTCCAAAGTGGAGGCTTTGTTTCTTTGCATAGTTTATTTTAGAGGTTCATTGAGCATTAGGAAGATATTTTTAATGGTGTGGTAAACACTCAGCCTGTGCAAGAACTGGTGCTTACTGGTGTTCTGTGTGTTAAAGGAAGGAGGGAAATCCATGCTCTTAAAAGTCTTGTTAGAAATGACATTTTCAAGTCTATGTGTTTATCTGTTGCAATATAGATTTGTCATTATATCATATATATATTACTTCTTAGAAATCCTTGATTAATAAATTTGGCTTAAAGATCTGTGAATAGCAATAGGCTTTAAAAACCTGTCATGAATAAATTATAAGGTTTAAAGATACTCCTTTTTCAGAATTCACTAAAAATTGCAAGAGTTTTATATTCTGAGAGTGCTCCAAATTTTTTCTTTACTTCTCCAAGAGCACCACACAGACAGAAGGGCACAATCAGTAAAAATGAACTGTGGGAAGAATGGAAAGGAGAACATAAAAGTACTGAAGGAAAGTGGCCTCCAATACAATTGGTAATATCAAGAAGGTGCTGACTGAAAAAGTTTATTTATGTGTAGTATGCAAGTTGCTTTTTCCTGGCCATTGTTTCCATGAATTCTTCATTCCCTGCTAATTTTTAGCTTCATTTGAGGAAAGCTGTCTAATATGTGATGTAAAGAGAGAGGGAGCAGTGGGATATGGGTATAAATTGTTTAATGGATTGACATAAAGATAAGTGTGCTGAGGAAGAGTTGAGTGCTTTTGGACAGCTGAGAGAACTCATCAAAAATAAAGTACTTGTAACCTTCAGGTTGCCAGAGCACTTTTGTGGATAACACTTGTCCAAAGTGAAATTGTGGCTTAGCACCTTTTGAAAATGAGTCAGCAACTTATTTTGGTTTGTTAGCATTATCAGATTGAACGTTTGGATTTATTGTTTGAGAAAGATTAGAAGACAAAAGTGCCTCTTCCTCCCCCCCTCTTTTAATGAATGGTTTGCTGTGTACAATTTTCTATTAAGTGGGAGGGGTTTTCTCATGTCGAGAAACAACAATTTGAATTAAGAAGAAAAATAGTTGGCAGATGTGAGCAGATGTCATGTTTGCTTCTCTCCACCACTAAAAATGGGGGAAGGGGAATGACTAAATAGACTTCAGAAAGTCAGAGAACACTTACTGCTGGGGTTTTTTTGCATGAATTTGAATAATGTTCTGAAATGAGGGTTTCTTGTACTGACAGCTTCTTTTACCTTCCCTTTCTGTGGCAGGGTGCACTTCAGTCAGAGCAGGTGGTCTGGGTTTGGGTCCTGGTGAGCAAACACTGGAGTTTTAATTGTGATTTCCATCTCACGCCTTGCGCTTTCCCCACGTAACAAACTCAGCTGAGAGCTCTCTTGTTTAGTAATAATCAGAGGGAGGAGAGCTTTCAAGAATTACATCCTGTGGCAAGTTCTTGGGGGAAGCTTGCTCGTGACTTGGTGGTCAGCACAGCTGGCCATGGCAAATGAAGCACCTGACTACAGAGAATGGACAGGTGTCCTTTGTGTCCACGGTGTGACCATCAAAACACAAGGTTTGGGTTACTTCAGTATCTCTGCAATTTCAGCATCTTCCATGGCATTGCTGCACTAATATGCCAAAACAAAATCAGGCATAAAACTGGAATTAGCTCCTTCCATTCCCTCTTCCAGAAGGTCATGGATGCAGGGGATGTGCTTGGAATGACTCCTTGAAATGACAAGAGCCATGTGCAAACCACACCATTTCAAAGGTTACAGACTTGGAGTTTATTGTGCAGCTAAAGTCCAACATGACGGAGCTCTGGAGTTAATGTTTGCTCTGCTGAGCTGCTTTTTGGCCCGGCTCTGGAGCAGAGTTGCTGCCCGTGGGACAGGGCTGTGCCTGGGCATCCACCAGAGCTGGAGCTGGGGAGCAACCTCTGCGCTTGTCACGGGCACTTTACACCCTTTGACTTTGGACTTTTGTTGCTTTTTGTTTCAAGAGCGGTGTCTGATGTTTCTTTAGTGAGTTACTGTGTTATCTTGTAGCTTTACAGTTTTTGAACACAAGTTTTTGCTGGACTCCAGGCTGGAGTAGGGTGGTGGGGTGGGAAACTCGTGGTGAGGGCTCTGCTTTGGGAAATGCTGCTCCTTGTTTTCCCTTGTCTTTCCCAGAAAATTAGTTCATGGAGTGATTCATCTGTAATGATGCACACCTCCTCTTTTATAAATGATGGGGCAGGTCTGTTTACTCTTATTCTGTCCCTCAGAGTTACTGGGAGTAACTTTTTTACTCACAATACTGGTCTTGTGTGGAAATGTACTTTTCTCTGTGTGGAATATAGCAAAACACATAAACATGGTCACCATGTTCTGGTTCCAATAGCATCTTGAAATTCCCTTCTCTGTCATCCCTGTCTTAAATATTGTTTATTGTAATAATCTGTAAGGTTTTTCCCCTAAATAAAACTCTTAGGTATCTGGTTTTCTAGATGCTCTCTAATTTAAGGATATCGAGACTTTAGTTAATAATATTGCAACCTTTTAAGCTTGTAAGTGGCTTCCAGAGAAAGGTGAAGGGGCTTATTTCCAAGGGGGATTTAAAATGCAAGGACTTGGCCGTGTTGCTGAGGTTTTCTGACCGTGGAGCACAGCAGTAGAACCAAAATGCTCTGTGAAGGAGAGGTGAGCAGGCAGGGCACTGCTGTCAGACCTGTGGTGCTGAAGCAGAGCTGGACTCGAGCCCCAGTCCCTGGAGATGTGCAGGGACAGTGAATGTGACAGATGAGCAACCTGTTCTCAGGTTGGGCTCTGTGTGGAGGTTGGAGCAACGACCTCCACAGGTCCCCTCCGACCTAAATTATGCCATGACTATCCAGAGACTGGAGTAAAAATATGTCTCCTTATCTATGTCAGACAAACTTCTCGTCTCTGCTGCTACCTGAAGTATAAAAACAATGGCATTTGAAGAGTAACTCTGCTAGGTTAGTCCAAGGAGACCAGGAGCAGATCCTTAGAGAGAGATGTAAAACACAAAATATGAGGAATTAGAGCCATAAAGGTAAGATCTGATTGCCAGTGATTTAAGGACAGTATCTCAAGCTTTATTATACTATCCTCCTTATTAGTGTTGCTGGGGATGAGTGATATCAGATACATCCTGAGAGACACCCCAGGAACTTTCAGGTGTCCCTTGTTTTACCTGGGTAAGGGAATTCTGGTGCCAGTGCAGCTCTTGGGACCGGTGCTTGTGCTTTGAGGGCCTCTAGCCCCTGTTCAAACACTGAGTAGGAGCCAGGGTGGTGGAAGAGTTTGCAGTTTCTTGTCATAAATCTTACTTTTCCATTTGGCAAATCAACTTGGCTTGTGCAAGTTGCATTCCATGCCTGTGTTTGATTTGTGGGGCACAGAAGATGTCAGGGCTTGACTTCAGAATCCCATCGGTAGGAACTGGGCTTTGTCTTGCTGATTTTTCTCTTCTGTGTGTACATCAGAAAGCAGGGCTGGACTGCTTAAATATCTTCATTTTTAATGTTGAATTAAAAAGAATAAAGACAGTTTTGAGGCTTCTGGGGAGAATCAGGTTGCTCTTACCAATGTTCTGAGTCTGAGTATTTTTCATCACCTCTAGCAAATTGTTGATCGTTGAGGGTCAGTTGATTGCTGACTTTTGTTCCTGGCTTTCCTCAGTCAGTGCTACTCAAAGACACCAGGATATGTTAAAAGTCTGGCTTTGGGAAATTTATTTTTGAGCCTAATTGTCACCTAACTCTGCAGAATGAGTAATTCAGACTACCCAAAACACGAGCCACTTCACAGACAGATGACACAGTGCTCTTGCAGGCTGAAATATGTAACGTGCTGGTGCTGCTTGTTTCCTTTTGTGTACAAATAACTGTTGAATCTTCTTTCCTTGTGGGGGATGAGATATTTTTGTAGCTGATCACTTTTAGCAGCTCTATTATAAAGCAAAGTTATCCGAACGTTACAGGCTGGTTTTGGTTGCGCGTTATGCTGTGAATATCTTAAAAGCTTGTGGGAGAGAAAAGGGCACTGTGATATGTCTGAAATAACAGGAATTCAGTGCTGATTTCTGCTTTCCCTGTGCCTTGCAGAAGAGGAAGATGGGGTTTGGGAGAATGGGCTCTCCTACGAGTGCCGCACTCTGCTGTTCAAAGCCGTGCACAACCTGCTGGAGAGGTGTCTGATGAACAGGAACTTCGTGCGCATCGGGAAATGGTTCGTGAAGCCTTACGAGAAAGATGAGAAACCCATCAACAAAAGGTAGGAGGCTTTATTTTGCTTTGTTAAAGAAGTTGGAGGGTTTATTCTTTGTGCTAGAAGAAAGGTTTAGTTAAGAGAATGCTGTGTAGGATTTATTCTGGAGCCTGGGTCTCTCTGCTCTTTCTTATTTTTCTGCCTTTTTGGAGTTCTTCAAAACTTTCTTCTGATGAAAGGAAGCAATGCTAAATGTGGTCAACAATCTGTTCTGTGCTGGTACCCATGTCCAGACCATGGATAATGGGGGTGTTGGGAAAGAAGGTAGAATCTTCCAGAAAGGAAGAAAAAGATACTTGGATGAAGAGATACCTGCAGGTGACTGGGACTAATTCCACTTGCAAACACCAAGAAGGACTCACTGTAGAGAGCTCTTTGCAGGTCCCACCTGAGCTCTGGATAAATTGCATCCTGTGGGAGATGCTGAGAGTTTGGAACGTCAGCTCCTGGTCAGAAGGAGGGTGGTGTCTGGGAATGCTGGTGTTAAAAGAATCCATGTGGCCTCCACACTGAGGGGGAGGAGGGCGAGGAGAGAATTTTTGATCTAAATTGGAAGGACTTCTTCTCATGGTTCTAACGTGGTTTGACACGGTCTATGTTGCCTAGCAATAAATAATGAAATGAATAAAAACTAGGTTAGCTGGAACAAGTTTAATCGCTGTTCCCAAATCAGCTTTTAAAATCCAAAGTAATTTAAAGCTTAGATGATGGGGTTTTTTGTGTGGCTTTTTTTTTTTGGTGTGTGTGTATGTATGTGTTAAATCTTGCATGCAGGAAATTTTAAGATCAGTGGCTTTGCTTTTTGGGTGTGGAGTTGGCCATTGTTGGCATCTTCTGCAATAAATTTAAACTTGAAAGAAATTTAGAAGCTGTTTTGGAGCAAAAGAAGCAGAAGCACATGTTTGTGTGTGTTTCTATTAGTAGTTGTGAACTGCTGCTTTTAATTTATGTACAAACTTGTCCTTTAGTTCCAGGCATTTCTTTCTCCACCCTGGTCAGGGCAAATGTTTCCTCTCTGGGGTGTCCTTGCCCATCCATTTTTTTCCCTGTGTGTTGCTGCTATAAATCAATAGTAAGGAGTTTACTTTTAACTATTTTGGCCAATATCGTGTTGGCACAGTCTGGGCTTTCCTCCTTTGAGGAACTGGTTTACCAAATTGCCATTTTAAACTAGCATTAGTTATGTCATGGATTCTCTTAGAGTAATTCTATAAAGCTCTCTGCAGCAGCTGGAAAAGCCGATGAAAGCTTTTAAAATAAAATAGCAGGGTTTGTTTAATTTGGAGGCTCTGCTTCTTTTTTAAAGAAGGTCAGAATGTCAGCATGCTTGATGAAAATAACTGAAGGAATTGTGTGCTTACTCACACAATTTCATCATATGTAGCCCAGAACTACTGGAAAAATATGTAAAAAGCTTTGACAGATCTGTGTAAGATATTTTATTGTTGAGAAATTTCAGCATTTCCTACCAGATAGCTCGATACCACGTGATGCTCTGAGCACTGGCTTTTATGGAATGAAGTGGGGGGAATGGCTAACAGATGTGTATTCTCGTGGCAAGTTTGGCTCATCCCTCCTAGGAATATCTAGAATTGGGATAATCTCTGCTCTCAGGAAATTCGGGTTCTTCAGAGGTGCCACTTCAGGCCCGTGGGAGAAACCCAAACACTGCCATGGGTGCTTTGTGATGCCACCTCTGTAGCTCCAAAGTCTGGAACACTCTTCTAGTAAAAAGAACATTTCTCTCGTGGCAAAAGTTAAACGTGACACTGCAGCAAACCCCACATAAAGGGACTTGCAGCCAGCCTGGAAAAAGCTCTGAACGTTGCACCTACGTTTCCTACCAGACAGCTGGTCTAAAACTAACAAAAACTAAACCTTAATACAACTTCTGCATATTTTTCATTCCTTAGGATCCATTTAATCAGCCAAACCTATACAAAGTTTATAATTTTTTTTGTAGATGTGGCTGACTTAATTAAAAACCAAACTAAACCCCCAACAGCCCCTCTTGTGTTTGTGAGTGTTGATGCACATATCTTAAAGAATCAGTTTTGAAGCTGTATTTTTGTCTTTCATCCCATATTACTCTGCTGTCTTTGGGACTGTTCTTTGCATTAAGGTTCAGAAACCCTGTGAAGGAATTCCTGTGCCTGTGTAATTTGAAGCAATTTGGTATCCTGGGGATGTGGAGTTTGCCACCAGTGTGCTTTGGATCATAATTTATGTCACCCTGCACTTTGGGGCTTGGCCAGCCACTCTAGAGACTTGTTCCCTGTGTTTTACAGCTGCAGATTTCAATCAGGTTGGTTGTTCTTGCTGGAAATCTTTAGTTTCAAGGAATTTGGCTGGAAATGGAGCAGTCAGTGCCCTTGGTGTGGAGGTGACTCCTTCCCCTGGGCTTTCTGGGGCTGTGCCTGAGCGACCTGCAGGACCTCAGCCCCGCTCTGTCCCTTTCTGTCCCTTTGAAGGATGTGCAAATAGAGCTGTTTCTTTCATTTGAAGCTGATCCCGTCTGGATTTTTCCGAGTTCTGTTTGAAAGCATGTGCTTCCAGAACGGGAGATTTTCTGTGCTCTGCTCTCCCAACAATAGCTGTCGGTGGTGGTGCAGCAGCCGGGAGGCTGTGATTTCTGATAGGTGTTGGGCTGTGATAACAGCTCGTCCAGCAGCTCTGGCTTGCCTGTCTGTTGCTCTGGTGGGTTGGTTTGGTTTTTCTCCTTGTATAAGGTTATATTAAAAAAAAATAAAGTCCAGGTCATTGTACATTTAAATTTTAAAAAGGGCAGTCCCGAATGTTCATATTTGGTGCCGGTGTGGCGCGTGAGCAGATGACAGAGAAGTCAGAATGAAATAGTTTTGAGTGTTCACTGTTTAATGATGTGACTCCTAAACAAATAAACTTATTAAATGAACCTCTGTTATATGATATCTCTTAACATTTTTGCTGTGGGAGCAGTAACCCCTCAGCTGTTTGCGTTGTGCAGTCACGTGCTGCGAGGTAACAAGCGTGACCTGCTCTTCCCTCCCTCCTCTGCTGCTCCCCAGTCGAAAACCAGCACTGAGGAAAGTGAGACACTCGTGGATGGGCTGAAATCTGATCTCTTAGAGCAAGTCACGATTACCCTGCCTGGGGAAACTCTCCGAGGTTTTCAAGTCTGCTGGTTCCACTCCTGTTTATAGATGGGGCAGGGATGGAGCAGCTCCCTGAAGGGGCTGTGTGTGTGTGCTGGGGTCTTGTTGCCCATTTTTAAGTAGGTGATTTCAGTTTTCCAGATGAATAAAAGACTAAAGAAAGGATTTTGCTAATGGTCTTTGCAACTAAGCAAAAAAAATATCATTGTCTCTGTATTTGTCACAACCTGTTTTGGTCACTTGGAGACTACAGATGCTCAATAATGTGGTTTAAATGACTACACGTTAAAATAAAATTCGACAAATAGAAATGTCATTCTCTTTTCTCCTTTCCAACCAATTGTGTTGTTATTGCCACTTTCAGGAATATGGTTGTGTATGGTTTATTTCAAAATCCCCTCATAAATGTGAGATGGAGACTGTGATCTGCTTCATCCCACTGTCTGGTTGCACTGCCCTTGGGTGAGACTGTGCCTCTTACTCATTAGTGCATTAGTGGGGTATACCTGGCATAAATATGATTAGGAAACCTGTCAGGTTAAATACTATTTTAGATACAATTTAAATAGATCAAATATGACACTCCTAATGAAGCACAAGTACCAAGTGTTTACGTGAGGGGCATCTCTTGAAGTTTTTGGTAATAATTACAACTTGCTAAACTTTAACACAATTGAAATAGCAGTAAGCAAACAATTGAGTAATCCTGAATTTGTGGGTGGATCTGATAGACAACTGAAAGTCTAGAATGCTAAAAGCTGCTATATTACTTGCATGGTTGGGTTTTTCCCCCCCTCCTTGTAATTGGGAAATAATGCAGCCAATTGCAGTGGGTGGCAAAGCAGAACTTGTGTCTGACGAGTTCACTTAAAAGTTGTGAAAAAGCACCAGAGAAAAACGCCACACACCCAAAACAAAAAAACACAAAAAAACACCCCACAAGCCACTTGGAAATTCATAAGTGATAAGGTTATCATAACTTGCTGCACAGGTTTCAGGGTAATTCTGTTTACCACGTCTGGGTTCAGGATTTTAGAACACCAGGCCACCATTCTCTTATTTTTTTTTTTCCCATGGCAATACTATTTTAGCTATGTGGTGCAAATAATAAGTATAGAACTTCATGGGAAATGACTGCTGAAAAATATTCCGGATGTCAATTTGGTTTTATTTTAAACCTTTGTACATGTAGTTATCTTTGTTTTGAAGGTGTGCTTATCATAGTTCTGGAGAGAGGTGGTTTTTTTTTTTCCTCTCTACCTCATCCTGCCATGAGGAAGAGGTGGAACTGTGGGTGTGATTCCTGAGTTTGGTGGCAACCCTGCAGTCTGGAGTTGGGATGGCCATGGCTGCAGGGTGTGTTTGGGGGGTATTTTTCAGTGTGGGCCCTGGAAGTGGTCCTGCTGTGCCATCAGAAGTGTCTGTGTTGCCATTGAGCAGCGTGGCTGGGATCAGCTCCTGCCTGCCTGGTCTTCACTGCCCTTCAGACAAAGGGAATGCTGCTTTGGGTCTTTTCTAGCCCATATTTCTGCCCTGTTTGCCTCCCTTTTCCCAGTTCCCATGGTTGTCTTTCCACAGGAAGGGAGAATTTTACTTCTTGATCCCCTGGGATGCTGCTGGGAATTATTAAGGAACAGAACACGATTTTTGGGTGCTAAAGCTCAAAAATTCCTTCATACGTGAGAGAGTTAACTACCAAAACAAGGTTCACCCACAGGTTTTGGGTTTATTTCTGTCTATTTAGTCTGAAACCGAGTGGCTCTTCCCTGATAGTGCTGGAATATTTTCTTTCAAGGCTGCTCAACTCTTTGCAGTGTAAATTTCCTCACTATGTTAATCTTTAAATCAAACAATGTCAACATTTTTTTACAGCAGCTCTAATGAGGCTGTTCTGGCATCATGTCCCGGCAGGAGAGCAGGTGATGTTTTTCCTTTTGCTGTAGACAGCTGGAATTGAGAGCTGCTGTAAGTAGGACAGTGCAGGATAAACAGCAGGAGCTGAGAGCATTGATCACATGATTGTCTCTTTGGAATATTGGGTTGCTACAGAGACTACAAGCAGACAAATTTAGCACTTTACATCACAAAGCAGTTTTCTCTTATTTAGCTTAAATTACACTGGTAGTTGGTTCATCAGGAAAAAGGGAAAAAAATGATATGGCTCTTGGTTTTTAGCTTTCAACCATAAATCTGCTCTTTTTGTTCACTGAACAATAAAATAATACAAAAGCCACACAGATACTTCAGATGACAATTTTATAATGTATTTCCATTTTGAACTTTGAAAAATCTGGCTTACCAAGATGTTTGTAAATGTTTCAGGATGGGAAAGAGCAATACAGGGAAAGCTGTTCCCCTGGCTTTGGAACACAGGGATGTTCAGCTATTATCCTTTTCCCAAATCTGTTCTGGATCCTTATTCTTTATAGCACACGTATATTTGGCTGTGAAAGCTCAAGTTCAGATAATTGAGATTTGCAGCCTCAAATTTAAGGATGCTAAAATACAAGGTGACAGGTTTATTAGTCTCATTTAAGTTTTGAAATACAGGAACGTGAGCAAACTCTTTTTGTAGTATTGTTTATAATTGTATCTGAAAAAAAATATATACCTTTGTGTGTATATGTAACCTTGCTGCCTTCTGAAAACAACCAGTTTGCTTCCTTTTAAAATAGCATGCTGGAGTTTTAGTGTGGGTAAAAATAAAATTGTTTTTATTGGGATGAAGCTAAGCCCATTAATAATGAAGTTAATTTAAAATGTGGAAGTCTAAGGCAACTGTGGCTTATTCTGGAATACAGGTTGCTTGCTACATTTATGTTTGTTTTAGTGCACATAACTCAGTTATGGAATAAATAAATATTTTTAACTCTCAGGTCTAAGTCGAATCAAAACATCCTCAGCCACGAAGAATGCTTTGGAGAGCCTTTTGACAGGAGTCATTAATGATGTGCTTTGAACTGGAAGGGTTTTTTCTACTTTGCTATTAGCTATATTTTTCTGCTCTGCGTTATCATCAAAATCAGCTTTCTGCTGTATTTCCCTTCCTGGCCATGGGGAGTTACTCAGGGATGCTTGGAAGAACATCTCTGCTCCATGGCTTTGTCCAGAGTGAGAGAAGCAGCTGGAATTCCAGCTCTGGATACTTCATTTATGATACAGAACGTGCAGCTCTCTGGAAAATGTAGCTTTGTATTTGCACTGGTTTTAGTGTTTCACTGATTTCCTATTTTGCTGATCACAGCACAAGCACACTGAATTTCCTGCTCCTTTGTAGGCAGAATTGAGACTGGAGGGGTTTGGCAATTCAGGATTGTGGATGGTGAGTGGGAATTGAAGATGCCACATTTGAAATAGGATGGGCTTTTGGAGCAGCAGAGGTGGGAAGGAGCTTCTCCTCAGTGTTCCAGCTGCACCTGGAAGTGTGGATAGTCCCAAAGAACTGTTCTGTTGTATCCCAGCTTGGTTAAAGGAAAAAGAAGATAAGAAACAAACAGAAAGGGTCTTAGGGCTTCATGAGGGGGAGTGTCACCTTAAACCTATTCAAATTTTTATTTCTATTTATTTATAAGACTGTGTTTTTCCAGCCCAATCATTGACTATAGAAGGGAACTGTCACCTTTTCAAAAGGAGGTTCTTTGATGCTTTGAATTTATTTAAGTGGCACCCAGAACTCGTCTGTGGTGAAGGCCAACTCTTGGGAGATGCTTCTCTTTGGTGGCTGAGAGTTGGGAGCTCTCGGGTCTGTGGCTGCTGCTGGCAATTATTGTCAGCCAGTCCTGGTGTTGATTCTTGGGGAAAATGCCCCAAGGATTCTGGGCACTGGCCAAGATGTACAAATTTTTGGCAATCGTTTTCTAACAGACTGAAATAATGGTGCTAATTAATTAATTAATTAGAGCCTTACCTCAGCTGATGTGTTTGTGTTGCTGAACAAGGTGTGTTCTGCCCCGGTGGAAGGGAAATGGTGGGATCAGAACTGGGACAAGCATTAGTCCTGGGAGAGAAATTCCAGTCTGCAGTGTCTGTTTCCCTGGTGCAGGGAGTGGCAGTGAGAGCGTGTAGTTTATAAGGATTCAGTAAATATTTTGGTTGGGTTAGCAGCGCTTTGGCAGCGTAAGGTGCTCCCACTTCAACTCAGAAGTAATTCACAAAGACAATCTAGGAAAACAGGAGATAGTAATTACATAAAACAAACATTTTCTCTTTCAGCTGAAACATTTGGATGCTTTTTTTTTTTTTTTTTAAATTCACTATTAAAATGTGCTTTTAGTTGGAGCCTTCCTTGTGCTGGTGCTGTCGGTGTCAAGGGGAGGTGATTTGAGTGTGGATTAGTGGGGTCCTAATGCAGCCAATGTTTGGGAAGCACTTTAAAGATCTAAAGCTCTACAGAAGTCCTAATGTGGAGACAAAACCAGACCTAATTACCTTTTTATCAAGAAGATATTTTCAGATTTGCTAATGGAAGCCTCCTGTAGATTTGGATTTTAATGTGGTTTCCCCTCATACCCTTCAGTTATCCTTAAAAAGGGAGAAGTAGAAATTGTATTGAATTTGTCCACAGCAGCTTCTGTTTTTTTCCCCCCCTAAAATCATAATCCTTTGTCTCTGAAACTAAAACATCTTTGTTTTGTATGATTAGAGTGAAGAGGGAGCATGGGGGAATCAAATGGTTTTACACAAATGTATTTTAATGGAGTGTAGATGAGGACTGAAGGTTGCTTCAAATAGCATTATTCCCAAGGAGTCTCTTTCTTATTTTATCTTCTATTTGTTTTTAAAGTTGCTTTCAGTATTGGACCTCAATCTAACTGAATTCTAGTGTGTTCAGATTAAAAGTCATAAAGAATGCTTGTTCTGATGGCACTTCATGTCTGTATTCAGAGATCAGTTGGCAACAGGATTATTGATACTTAAATTCTGTGATGGAGACTTTAATGAAATTAATTAGAAATATGAATGGAGCAACTTCATGTTCAGGGTCAGACAAGAAAAAGAGATTTTTTGAGAATTAGGATTTTGTTTTCAGAATTTTCTGAATTCAAGTATGTGCAACAGTACATGATGGTAGTGGTAAAAGTACAAAAAAAGGGGGTTGTCAATGCTGACTTTAGCGTCAGCTATTTTTTTTTTCTATATCTGACCTTAAGGACGTCACTGATTCTCTCTTCAGGCAGAATAAAATTTCAAAGTGTTGAGGTGTAGGGATTTTTTTATATATATTTCAGTCGTGAGATGCTCTGCACAAATTACCAGTGATCTTCTGAGCTACCTAAAATAGTCTGCAAAAAAAAAATAGGATGAACTCTCCGTTAGCAGGCAGGAAACCACCAGCCTGATTCTGTTACTGTGTCCTTGACTGAATTGTAAAGATAATTTGCCTATTTACCCCAAAGTGATACGTGGTAGATTTTTTTGCTTGATTAGGATTTCTGGCTGTGAGGTGAGTTATTGAGAAGATTAGAGGAGGACTTGGAGAAATGCTGGAAATATATATATATATACACACCTCTTTTTTTTTTAATAGATTGTGGTAAGGTTTGGAATATTCCTCCTAAGCTGAGGTTGTACACTGGCAGCCAGGCTCTGGAAACTGAAAGAATTGGAGGATGTTCAAATGTATTAATTTAAAAAAAATAATAAAAAGCAGGCATGTTTCTAGAGTTTCTTGCTAAGTCCATAAAATAATGTGTGTAGGGGCATCCAGTACCATGAAGCTCTGGTTCTTCATGTTCCTTCCTCCTTTTCTCCACTCCCTCCAAAGAGCTTCCCTGTGGTTTTGATTTTTGTTTTAATTAGGATTCTTTATTTGTATTTCTTGTGATTGTTTCCACATGCATTGATATTTCTTAAGTTCTGTAACCTAAAAGAAATTAAATGTGAGGAGCCAGTTTCTGAGCATGACTGGCTCAGAAGAAACAAACTGGATTTGAGTCCATGAAGTGTTAATTTTGCCTTTCAGGTTACCTTTCGTTTAAAGCAAACTCCTGCTTCCAGGGGATACTTTGTGTCCCGGGTGGGATCTGTTCCCTTTATCCTGAGTTTCAGGACTCCCTATTTTTACTGTGTATTTCTCCTGTGAAACATATTATTCTCCTGGCCTTAAAGTGACTTTGCTGCGCCTCTGACAGAAAACCCCCCGGTGCTGGGCACCATTCTGCTGTTTAACAGTTAAATTTATAACCAGGATTAGTGGAAATTGGGTGATATTTGGGGTTTCCAGGATGAATTGGAGCGGTGGATCCTCTCTCCATGCCATGGAGCCAGAGCTGGGAACAATGGCAGTGGCAGCACTGGGTGCTCTCTCACTGGATTATTTTGTTGGAAACCTCTCCCCTGCTGAGTTGAGGGAGAAAAGAGATCTGATTTGGGGGGTTTTTTTTGTTTGTATTTTTGGGTTTGGCTTTTGCATGGTGACCTTGAGTTTTCCTTGCTCTTCCTTAGGACTGGTTTTGCAGTGTGATGAATTGAAATGCTTCTGTTATCATGCTGATGCCTCCCTTTGTCTTGGTTTATCTGAATTCCATCAGATTATGCTGTGATTGTCTGCCCTTTATCTGGCTAACAATGGGGTGTTTACAAGAGGTGAAGCTTAATTGCATTTAAAGTGTACAGAGGGAATATGTGCTTTTATTTTAAAATTTTACCTTGCTGATACTGAGCTTCTGAATTGTGTCTGTCACTCGGAACCAAGACACTGCCAACTCCTTCCCCTTAAAACATCCAAGATGGTTTGGAAAATAAAATTCAGTTTGGAAATCAGTCTTCCACTATTTGCATAAGGATTAAAGTTTAATCAGATTTCCATACAGGAATTTAGTGGTGTGTCCTGGCCGTGTGACTTCTCTTCAACTCGAAATCATCAACAAGATGCTCAGCTCCGTCCTCGCTGCATTTTGGAAACTTCACTTTCCTGGGATTCCTGAGCAGTGTGGGATCCCAGCTGTTACTGAAGCAGTTGATAGCTCACTCTGCTTGGTTTTGCCTTCCTTTCTTCCTGCCCTTTAATTAAAATTGGTGAAATATATTTCACATAAACCACGGAGTTGATGTGGATGCAACATAAAATGTTTTGCTGGTTGTCCTTGCAGTTGTATTTTTGTAACAACAACGGGGAGCAGGGCCCCAAAAATTGGGAATTCTGTGCAGCATGATCTTGGGGAGCAGAAGGTTTCACGTAGGTGCTCACTAATAACTCTGCCCAGCACTGGGAAACCCATTTAAATCAGAGTTGTAGGAAGGAGAAATGTTTATTGTTGAGGCGTTTTTTGCTGTTCAAGCCTGTTGGTTTTTTTTCCCTAAAACTCTGGACCATGAGAGATGCTCTCAGTGAAGCATCTGCTATTAAACATTGACACTTGCCTTAATGACTTTAATTAAGAATGTCTTGAGCCTTGGTTTTTTTAATTGATTGTATCTTCCCTTTTGTGTGTAGGTATGGGATTTCATTTTTAGTTACTTGATTGGCTTCAAGAACACGAAGATAAGATTCAATTTAAATAACAAAACAAAACCACTTCTCAAAGCTGTTGCCGTTCTTCTTGCTCTTAAATAAGTGACTTGTTGGCTGATATTAAATTCTGCTTAGTGGAGCTGTTACAGGAGAACCTAGATATGACCTCATTAAAAATAAAATACGTTCAGAAATATTTCTAGAGATTTTAAATAAATGCATAAGGTATAAAAATATTAAGTTACAGGTTTTTGTCTTGCAAAAGATTGTGCTTTAAATTTCCTCAGGACAGCAAAATATAATGTGTCAGACTGAAGAAATTGAAAACTTAGGGCCTGTTGTTTCCTAACTGATTTTCCTTTGGGTTTGACTCTAATGCTGGAATGCCTTGTAAAGGGAACACATATTTAGCATTTTCTTGCTATTTAGAGGGGTGTTTCAGTTACTTCCATTAATGAATATATTGTAAAGAAATACCTTCAAACTACTGAAAAAGAGACCAACTTATTTGAAATTCTGTGCTTCAGACTTATTTTCTGGTGTTGCCTTTGCAGTGAGCACTTGTCCTGCTCGTTCACCTTCTTCCTGCACGGGGACAGCAATGTGTGCACCAGCGTGGAGATCAGCCAGCACCAGCCCGTGTACCTGCTCAGCGAGGAGCACCTCACCCTGGCCCAGCAGTCCAACAGCCCCTTCCAAGGTGGGATTGCTGCCCGTGCTGGGTCTTACACTCTGGGTGCTCACTGAGGGCTTGGGGCAGGCTGGCAGTGAGGGCAGAGCGTGTCCTGCTGTCCCCAGCTGTGCCCTGGGTGCTGTGTCCTGGCCCTTCTGCAGGTGGAGCATTTGCATATTCATCTCTTGGCATGTAATTGAATAATTTGTCCTCATGACACCATTTCCAAGAACTGTCCTGTTGGTGACTTAAATATTTTGCTGTTTCAACCTTATAACCCCCACATACCTTCACCAACCCCCTGTCAGAAATCCATTTCTGACTCAGTGTATTTAACCTGTTCACACCTCCTTCCCTTTTCACTTGGCTCTTCCTTGCCTGTAAATCCCTGTGGTTCCCCCAGCAGATGCAGGTTGTGCTCTGGAAGACAGAGGAGTGCTGGGGCCTGAGTCTGGTCAGTGGGGCTGTGTGATCCCTCCCCGTGTCAGACCCTTGTGCTGCTGCTGAAATCACCTCTCCTGCATGACCACACGCCTTTAGTAATGCTCAGTGTCCAAACTTGCTTTTTTTTCCTGAATGCAACTTAACAGCAGCTGTGCTTCCCTACTATGGACAAGACTAAACATGAAACAGATGATTCCCTGTGTATTCCCTGTTGTTGTAACAAGATGAATGAAAGGATGAGGAAACACCTTAACTCTGCCAGGATTTGGAAGTGTTTCTTTATCCCACCTGTATCTGAGACTCCTTGCAAGCCAAGATGAAAACTTGCCTGTTGCTTGTTTGAATTGATTAATTTGTAGTCGTTATTGTGGTTCCTCAATTCTTGCAGTACATATGAATTTAACAATGTGAACCTGTTGCCAAAAACTCGTGTAGTGTAAATCATGATTAGGCTGCATTTTGACTTACCCATGATAAGTTGTTTATTTGGTGTGGCTGAAATGAGAGTGCTGCTGTTGCAGAGGGGAAGAGGGAATTTGGGGTGGATGTCATCTCCAATGGATTTTTATTTCTGTTTCAGTTATCCTGAGCCCCTTTGGGTTGAATGGCACACTCACAGGGCAGTCCTTCAAGCTTTCTGATTCATCCACAAAAAAGCTGATTGGGGAGTGGAAGCAATTCTACCCCGTCACATCCAACTTGAAGGAGGGATCTGAGGAAAAACAAGAAGAAATGGATTGGGAGGATGATTCTTTAGCTGCTGTTGAAGTCCTTGTTGGTGAGCCTGATTACCTTTTAATTACTGAAATGACCTGGCTGATTAAGTCTGCAAAATTCTGCATGCAGAAGTGACCCTGTTTCCCCATTTGATTCCTTTTGCAACGATGGTTGTTGGGTTTTGTTTTCCTCTTTGATGCTCGGGACTATCCACGATGAGTTGCTGCACAAAGTGGATTTTGCAGGCCCAGTAGCAGGAGGTCTTATTTTTATGTGCCCTGAGAGGCAAGATTTAAAAAAAATAAATAATTAAGAGAATAAAAAAAACCCTGAATGATCACTGTTGACATCTGAGCTGCATCAAAAGCAAGTTGTGCTGTTTCAGAGTCCGTGCAAATTCAAACAGAGACCTTGCCTTTTAGGGATGTCTTCAAAACCACAGTCCTGGAGAACCTGATGTACTCGGGCACTGCCTTTATCTGCTGTTTTTCCCAAAATCCCAGCCCCTGGATGCAGTAGTTTGTTCTGCTCTGGGCTGGTGACCTTTGATTTGCCAGCTAATGCAATCCCTTCTCTGTGAGGAGCTCGTAGTGCATTGATGGCTGGAGACCCTCGTGCTGATGGGGATGTTGGCAGTGTTACATGATACTAAAAAGGATTTTTTTCAGCCTTTATAAAACAAAATGATAGAAGCAGGTAGCAGCATGTGGATGTCTCTGCCTGTGTATACAAAGCCCTTTTTATTCATTCACCCAAATCTTCTGTATAAAGCAAATCAATTAGTGGTGAAGCTGACAACAGAGGTTTTTTTGTCCAAGGAGATGCTTCAGGAGGTAGAAAAGGGTCTGTAAGCTATGGAGTGAGTGCTAAAATAATCCATTTGATGACTTTGACTGTAAGCTTTGGTAACTAACTGGGAAATGCCCTCTCTTGGCAGCTGGTGTGAGGATGGTGTACCCAGCGTGCTTCGTGCTGGTCCCTCAGACAGACATCCCTGCTCCCAGCTCCGTGGGGGCTCCCCACTGCTCCACTGCTTGCCTGGGGGTCCACCAAGTGCCTGCTTCCACCAGAGACCCTGCCATGTCCTCGGTCACGCTGACTCCACCCACGTCCCCGGAGGAAGTTCAAACAGGTGGGAAGGAATTGGCTCCTGCATGAGGGAATCGTTTCCATGGCTTCTCCTTCACACCCAGCAGTGTTTGCAGGGGATTCAGGTGCTCTGTGTGCAGCTGGCTTGGTAGGAAAAATCCCATTTCTTTAGTCTTAAGTTTGTTGTAGTAAAACCACTGTTGCCGGTTGTGAGCAAAATTAACTCCAACTCTTGTGGAAGCTACTGACATTAGAGCTGCTGTTGTACCTGTGGTTGTTACCAGTCCTTTAGATTGCTCTGGGGAAGTTTTTGGGGTTTTTCCCCGTGTGCATGTCTGTGTTCTGACACAGCTTCATGACACGCGTTGTGCCCTCGGTCACGAGTGAGGAGGTGATGCTTTCTCACAGCCCAGGAAGATTGGCTGCAGTTAAGTTTGCAGTTGGGCTGTGTGCCCTCTGCCCTGGGTGTGGGCAGTGGTTATGGGGAGCTGATTTAGGTCACAGCAGGTGACACTCACAGATAGTTTCAGGTGGCTTACGTAAGTTTTATTGCGCAGAAGAGGTTTTGTTTCTTTTTTCCTTCCAGATCTTCTGTTACCCAAGCTTGACGCTTTTTTTTTAATCATAATGTTGGCTTTGCTCAAGTTATTTTCTATTTCAGGTCACTTCCATCAAAGATAAAGAATAGCCAGTCCACTTACAACATAAACATATATGGTGCTTTTTTAAATCTCCTATAATAATCTGCTACTATTGCTAAATTTTCTGTGTGTTTTTATTTCCTAACACTGAGTCAGGAAGATACTTTTCTTCCTATCATGCTCCTGTGGTGATTGAATTGGAGTAATAGACACTGCATTGCCTCACTGCCCTAAATCTGTTTCCTCTGGTGCTGCTTTCCAGTTGATGCTCAATCTGCCCAGAAATGGGTGAAGTTTTCCTCGGTCTCGGACGGGTTTATCTCGGACAGTACCAGCCATCACGGTGGCAAAATCCCCAGAAAACTGGCCAACCAAGTGGTGGACAGAGTCTGGCAAGAGTGCAACATGAACAGAGCACAGAACAAGTATGTACTCCTCCTCTGAAGTCAAAAATACCAATATTTTGTGTGTTCCTTGTAGCAATTAGTTCTGTTAAAGGTGCTGTGACTGCTGGTGGAAAGTGCTTTACTCCTCTAATAAACCATTTTTAAAGAAGTTCATTTTTTCCTAACTCTTTAGCAATGATTTACTTAGTTCTCAGTTTAATATGTCAGGAAAAGGCTATTTATCATTTCTTTGCTGAATCCCGTGTCACCAAACTGCTCTTGAGCTTTGCCAGAAGATAAGAGAAGAACATATGTTGCTCCCAAATAACTCTCCTGGTATTGAATCCTAGGAGGAAGTATTCTGCTACATCAAATGGCTTGTGTGAGGAGGAGACAGCTGACAAGGTGGCATCCTGGGATTTTGTTGAAGCCACGCAGAGGACAAATTGCAATTGTTCAAGGTACAGCACTTGGCAGAGGCGCAGCCTCCGATGTTCGCCAGGGCTGAAGTGCTCAGGAGAGGCTCCTGATCGCTCCTGCAGGAGTAATTAAGCAGTAGCTGCTTGTAGGAAAGCTCTAACAAAATTTGTATCTCCTCTCCTAAATGTCATTGGAGGTCTTGAAACTCTGCCCAAGAAGTTACAGCAGAGGTTGGAGTGGAGTGAATCGGCTGAGGGGAGCTGCTGCCAGTGCAGGGACAATTCCCGAGTCCCGGGCTGGAATTCCGTACGGATACGGGCAGTAACCATCTCATGGGCAGCTTTCTCAGGGATTGGGAAGGGAATGCTATTTATTTAGGATTTAAGCACCTCTTCTAGAGGGCTGTGGCATTAGCCTTGAAGGGAGAAAGCTGTTAATCATGAGGTGGATGAATAGGAATAAAACCCCCAAACCTGCTGTCTGGGAAGGGTGGCATTCCATGGGTGGCTGTGTGGAAAACTGCTTCTCTGTGAGCAGATGCCAGTGTGTGTTTTTTATATTAGCTGGGGAAAAAAGGGATCAAAACAAAGGCCAAAAGTCAGAGATTAAATATATATGTGTGTGTGTATATATATATCTCTATTACAGCCTTTTTGGAGGCTGCAATGCCACAGACTGTTAATACAGGTATTTAAAATAAATGGAAACATTAATTTCAGTGAATTCTCGATTTCTGTACTTACAGCAGAATATTAATCTTTGGGTGACTGAAGTGTTGCAAAAGGTTTAAACACTTTCTCTGATTTAAATGTTACACTGATTACCTTCCATCGAATATTGGTATCTTAGAAAAAAATTAATGTCTGGAGGATGTAGCATTTTGAGAGAAATGCATTTTTTTAACTCCCTTATTGAAATGGTTGGTTGAAGTTCCGTGGAAATACTTGTGTCCTGAGAAGAGCTGGGATGTGGAGGAGGATTAAATGTTCTTTTCAAGGAGAATTTAGCTATGATAGCACTAGTTAAGAGAAAACCAATCAATTAACTATGTGAGGTGTATATTAGAAATATGCAATTGCCTGAAGAGAAATTGCAAAGACCTAAACCCCCTTATTATTCCATGTGTTTTGAATTCTAAGTGGAGAAAAACATGTGGATGTGTGTGAGAGTTTAAAGTAAAAATAGATTTTGATACCTCTTACCTTTTATCCCTGCCTAATCCTGTTTTTTCAATACAAGTGCTTCTTAACTTTGCTAATGGAAGAGTGGCAAAGAATTCCCAGACAGCAAGGATGGGTGTGCAGTTCAATGGCTTAATCATAAACATTTCATTCTACACTTCAGTATTTCATGTGCCTCATTCTGTCAGATGATCCTGAAAGTTGGCATCTTGAACTTCCAGATGAAATGTTTAAGCTCAAGTGCATTTACACTGAACAAACCCAACTGTGTTAATGCAGTTGAGACACTGAGTTTTTCTTATTCCCACACTTGCTAAACTCGTAGGTAAGCAGCTACAAAAGCCTTGAAATAGCTTGGAAAGAGCTTTTGTAGGACTGAGTGTGGCTTCTTAGTTCTTGATGTTAATTTTCCAGTCCTTAACCCGCTGAGGCTTGGGCAGCTCTCTTGGTTGGTATCAGTGTTTGAATTCCAGCAGCCATTCACTAATTCTTACGTTGTTCTACTGATTCATCGGTGCTGGCACAAGTTAAAAGTGACGAGGTATTCTTGTGACAATCTATTTCTGCTAAAGCAGTCATAAAATACTGTCTTAATTCTGAGCATTATTTGTGTGCTTGGCTCATAGGACAGATGTAACAATTTTTTAAAATCTTACAATGCTGCTCAAGTCACTCAAATTCTGGTCAGAAAGAGGAGGCAGCTTCACTTCGGAACGGTTTCAGTTCCAGACGTCTCTAATGGGCTGTTTAATGGCCTAGAAGCAGGTTCTTATCTAGTGAAAAAGAACACCACAGACATATTTGAAAGATTAATGTGGAGTCTTTTCCCCTGTATTAATTCTGCAGGCACAAAAATCTCAAACCAAGAAATTCAGGTCAACAGGGGCAGGCCCCACCTGTGGGCCCCCAGCAGCCGGCGGCTCCGAAGCACAAGACAAATGAGAAGCAAGACAAAGGGGATAAGCCACAGAAACGCCCTTTGACTCCTTTTCATCATCGTGTATCTATCAGTGATGATGTTGCCATGGAGGCAGATTCAGCGAGTCAGAGGCTTGTGATGACTGCACCAGACAGCCAAGTGAGGTTTGCCAATATCCGAACTAACGATGTAGCAAAGCCCCCTCCGCTGCACGGGGCCGAGCTGGCAAACTCGCCGCAGCCGCCGCCGCTCAGCCCCCACCCCTGCGACGGCACCGACGAGGGGGTGCCCAAAGCTCCCTCCACGCCCCAGAGTCAACATTTCTACCAGATGCCAACGCCAGACCCCTTGGTTCCCACGAAAGCGATGGAAGACAGGCTCGACGGCTTGTCCCAGCCTTTTCCAGCTGCGTTCCCCGAGGTTATAGAGCCCACTATGTACGTCGGCACCGCCGTGAATTTGGAGGAGGATGAAGCGGACACGACTTGGAAGTATTATAAAGTTCCAAAGAAGAAGGATGTGGAGTTCTTACCACCCCAGCTTCCAAATGATAAATTGAGAGATGATCCAGTAATACCTGCTGGACAGGAAAATGTAACATCAGTTACAGAGTAAGTGGTGCTTGGTACTGGAGTAACAACACGAGAAGTGAGGGAACAGGAAGGCCAAAGGCAGGAATTTCTCAGTACCAGGAGCAGTAATGCTGAGGGTGTGAGCACAGCTCTGGGTACGAGAAGTTAATCCTTGTGAAATGGGAGCACAAAGCACGGTCAGATCTCTAGCAAGACTTTCCAGCTTTTTCTCATTTTTCCTCTGATTTAGCTGATGGCAATGATATTAATTTTTATACTATAAAATTAATCTGCAGCCAAATGATGCCTATTTGGGACTTTAGTCTCTCACTTCCCCCCCACCCTGAAAAATAGAAATAACTTTCTCACTTTAGTATTTGCTTTCTTCATTATTTGAAGAAAATATGGATGGTCTCAGCTGCAGAGATCCTGTTAAAGTTTTTCTCTCATTTCTGGTTGTCTCAGAAGAGCTGGTGTTACAAGCCCCAGCTTGTAAAACATTCTGCTCTGCTGCTTGTTTCCATTGGGATAAAGGAATTGTCTACTTTGGATACTGTTTTAAGTTTTAATAAATTCTGGAGCTTAGGAGCAGTGGAGGAAATAAAACTCTGTTTTAGTGTTAAAACCTAGATTTGAGCTCTGTTTTACTGCAGAATGAGTTAAGATGAATTCGCTTTACCGGTTAGAGCAAAAACCAACTCCACAAAAAAGATCACCACCACCAAAACCCCCAAACCATGAGAATAAAACACTTGAACCAGAACCCCTTGGCCTTGTGGGCTGTGTGCCTGTGCTGGTGCAGTGAGTAGGAAATTGTTCCTGTCATCCCTGTTTCACAACACTTCCCCGTGAGGACACGCCGCCGGAAAAGGACGGCAACGGGAAGCAACAGGTGCTGACAGGGCTGTTAATAGCAGCCAGAGCTTAACAGGATTGGGACGTGGATGCAGAGGTGACAAACTTGGGCTCAGGGCCGTGATCGAGGAATTAAGAACTGCACCCAGAGCTGCCTCTATCCGTGCATTTCTGTTGGTTATTCTTGGTCCAAATTTTCTTATTCCTGTTCAGGTGAAGGGAGGCTCTTACCGTGGTCAGGATCAAATTATTGAAAGCTTTGGGTTTTATTTTAAGAGCTAGGGTGCTGAATTTGTGGTGGAAGAGGAGCTACTCGCAAGACAGAAGCTTGGAGGTGGTTTTTGTCCCCTTGCTGGCAGTGGGGAGCCACTGGTGGCAGCACTGGAATGGCTGTGTAGGAAAACTGGGAGAAGGAGTCAATGTGTTGTAGCTGTTGGTCTGTGCTCACAACAAGTTTCTTATCTTGTGGTCAGTGCTTAAGAGACTCTTTCAAGATGTGCATTTGTAGGATTTTTTAGTGCTTTTTTTTTTCCTTTGCCTTGAATTCACTACAGCCAAGTAGATAAGGAAAGATGTTTCCTTTTTTCTCTTCAAGACATGGTCTTTCCTAGTTTGATTTGACAACTGACCAAAACCAGTTTTTTCCCCCTAGAATATCTGGCTGCTAACTTCTCTTCCTCTGTGCTGGTCAAAAATACAGCAAAGCCTTTAATTCCCCATTCCTAGAAAGTAGTTTCCATCTTTTTTTTTTTCTTTTTTCTTTTCTGATGGCAATTTTTGCAGGATTTAGAAAACTGGTTTATTGAGCATGGATGGATTTGGCATTGTTGTTGGCTGTGAGGTGTTTTTTTGGACAGTTTGTTTCTAGGAAGTGTCTTTGCTAAAGTCAAACTTTTTCTGTAGTTGAGAGGAATGTGCAGGAACTGCTCATCTTGTTGAGGGAGCACCTGCCTCTCCTGGTGCCTTTTGTATGCTGGGATAGAGAAAATAAAGCTGGTTCAGGGGCAGATCTACAGCTCATAATCAGAACAGTTTTCTCCTTGCCAGTCCCTTTTTTTTCCTGGTGCAACGTTACATTTGTGAAACCAATAGTCCTGAGAGAGAACCTTAATTTCTGTGTACTTACCAGCTCCAATTTTGGCTCAGAATGTTAACAAAAGAAAAATGCTGATAAAGGGAAATGTGGTTTGATTTTCCTCATTAGTAAATTAGTTACTGGTGTGCTGCAAGCTTCATTTGTATTGATCTAAGTGATATAAATGGCTCCTGAGCACGTGGCATTTGTGTGCTTTACTTGTGATTATTGCTTGGGCTTTTTTTGGGAATGCAGTGAGTAATTCTTTAGCCTGGTGAGTTTCTTTTAGTGGATGTGGAGAGTTGAATCCATTTGTGCTTTATAATAAATGACAGCCATGACCTGAGATAAATTACTAATCTTTATGTGAATTGACAGTGCTTGAGGAGAGAGGGGCAGGATGAATCACAGGGCTGGATCTGATGTGTGGAAGGAGGTGATATTAAATGAGTAATGATTTAATCTTCATCCCCAAAAGTTTTCTGAAGCTGGGGTGTGAGAGAAGGAAGTGGGAAGATGAGGTTGTTCTTGTAAAGGCTGTGCGATAGCAGAAGTAATTCTACATAAGAAATGCTAAATAATGATTTTGTGATTTTTATTTTTCTTCTGTTCAGATTAATGGTGCAATGTAGGAAACCTTTGAAGGTTTCAGATGAACTGGTGCAACAGTATCAGAGTAAAAACCAATATTTAACAGCTGTAGCAACGGAAGCTGACCAGGAACCTGAAATCGATCCTTATGCCTTTGTGGATGGAGATGTGGAATTCCTATTTCCTGACAGTAAAAAGGACAGGCAGAACATTGAGAGGGAAGTGGGGAAGAAACACAAGGTGAGTAAAGGAGTGAGAGTATAAATCAGTGATGAGATTAAAACAAATTGCTTTAGGCACCGGATAGAATTTAAATCCTTCTTTATGTGTTTAGAAGCAAATTAAAAAACAAATTATATTCTAGCATAAATGATCAATGAAATGGAGCAGCATGTCTCTAACGGCATCTAAAATTTTTTTTGACACACTGGTGGTGCCATTGCATCAGGGTTTATGACGAGAAAGCTGCTGGATCAGTCTGGCTCAGTGGCCTCCCTGTGGAAATAGGTGCTGGCAGGTGCCTGGGGAGAGAGGAAGAACAAGGCGAGTGCTTTGTTCATGACTGGAAAGGTCTGGGGGTAGGTGAGGTGAGCCCTGACTTGTTCCCTGGCCAGTGAATTGCAATTTTTATTCTTTTTTTTTGTGCTTTAGTGCAGCTACGTGAGACTTGTACTTAATGCAAAAGGACACCTACAGAAAAGGAGAAAATACAACTGCACTGGGGGCTGGTCTAGGAAATAAATTTGCTTATTAGAATTAGTTGTGTGTGGCTGCATTCCATTCAGGGACTGGTACAGTTAGTGTGTAGCATTTGATAGCAAGGATATTTCCTTAAGGTGCTGTAGCAAGAATCCACAACTTGCTTTGTAAATTCATCCCCAGTGCAAACCCTGTGTTTGCAGCCCAAGCTCTGCTCTCCCTGAGCCAGCACCAGCCCCCAGCCTGCTTCTGCTGAGCTCACAGGGTAATAATGAGAACCCGATCCTTCTCCAGGTACAGAATTCCCACAGGGACATCAAATACCTCCCTCCCCCACCCATTAATTTAAGCAAACTTTTCTCTCCTTTTTTAATAGGCTGAGGATGGGACATCCAGTGTTACAGTTCTATCCCATGAAGGAGAGGATGCAATGTCTCTGTTTAGTCCTTCTGTCAAGCAAGGTAAAGAGGCTTTTTTTCCCCCCTCTCTATTTTGATTGTGTTATATTAATGGTGTCTTGAATAGTCAATAGGCTCTAATAGGCTGCTAAGTTTTGTGTTTTATGGTTTGTATTTCCCTTCAGTCTGCTCGGAACATTTCTTTGTTGCACCTTGCAAACCAATGTTGGCTGTAAAACCCAAATGCTCTAAAATCGAAGGGCCCTCACCTCTGTGTAAGATGGATGAGTGGAACCAAGGACATCTCACCCCCCTCGGTTTCCTTTCCCCCCAGCTGTGGAAAGAGCTCTTTAATGACGTTTTTAATGAAGAGGCATTGCCAGTGTTGAGATGTTGGTCTCTCTCCACAGATGCCCAACGTTTGGCTGCCCACGCCCGCACTGCCTCGACCAGCCTGTTCCACGAGACAGACCTGGTGGTGTCCTACACTGACCTGGACAATCTCTTCAATTCTGATGAAGATGAACTCACAGTAAGTGATGTGCAAAAAGTCCTGGCAGGTGCCAGCCAAAAACCAGCAAGGAACAACTCTTGTCTTTTTGTGGTTTGGGGTTTGATTTTTTTTTTCTCTGGCATTTGTAGGAGAGGTTGCAAAACATGCACACAAACAAGAGCTGTGGCCCCTCAGTGGCAAACGGACTGTTCTGGTTGACTCATGCAGGCAGATTTTTGATGCAAACAACCTTTTGATCTTACTTCCTTACAATCCCCACAGTATGTGCTGCCTGAACATACCTTTAGGTAGAGTTGTACAGATTCAGCAGGTCCTAGTGTGCTCTTTTCCTGTGGTCTGGGCTCTGTTTAACTGGTTCATCAAGGTAATATTGAAACCAACCAGCAACTTCTGAAAGAGAAAAGGCATTTAAACACTGGACATTCTGCCAAACAAGTTGCTTCTCTGCAGCAGCTATTATCTTGAAACAGTTTCTCTTGCAGTCTCTGATGGCTCTGAATCCATTATCTTTCTAGTTTCTATTTCAATACTGTTTGTAATCAGTTGTCTTTTCTGAACTGTGCTTTGCTCCATGCTTAATCCTAAATCCCCTTACCCAGACAAAATGCCCATCAACTTTAATGGGAACTGTAGCTGAGTAAGGGCTGAAGGATCTTAACAGCCATCAAAGGTCAGCAGTATGTAAAGGAAGTGTGTTTGCTCTTAAACATGAACACTTACATTCTGTAGACATCTGAACTGTTTAAATATGGTAAAATATCTCTTATTCTTTTACTTTTGACAGTTTCTTCTTCCCTGTATCTCTTGTTGCAGGATTTGTGTTTGTCTTTTCTGTTCCTGTGGTAACACCAGTGATGTTAATGTGGCTCTGGGAGTGTTATGGTTTGTTCTGGTAGACTGCGGGCAGGCCTAATTTAGCTTCTTTTACTGGCTGCTAACAGGCTGAGGGTTATTTTGTAACTGCTCTTTCCCTTCAATAACATTGTGACCTGTTGGGAGAAGTCCTCTGGGTTCCAAGAATTAAGAACAAGTGTAACCCCAACCTCAGGCTTCTGAGCTATTTTAATTTTTCTAAATATTATACAACGTCTCAGCTTTGTATGTGCAGGTGAGATTTCCTGTTAGCAGGAAACATGAACGTGTGTTTATGTCTGAAGTGATTTTATGACAATACTTCTTTCTTAGCCTGGATCTAAACGAACAGTGAACGGCACTGATGACAAATCCAACTGCAAAGAGGCAAAAACAGGAAATCTAGACCCACTGTCATGCATAAGTAAGATTTATTTGTGTTTTCTTTTTGCCTAAAGAGAATACTAGCTCTAAACATTTGACTCTAATATGTTGTGGCAATTTGGAAATGTACCCTTTGTTTGCCTTTGTGAAATTTTGAGACTCAGGAAACACTTCAGAAAGTTTTCATGCTCTAAAGTCTGCTTCTGATCTGAAATTAGGCACTGCAGATCTCCATAAAATGTATCCAACTCCCCCTTCACTGGAACAACATATTATGGGGTTTTCTCCAATGAACATGAACAATAAGGAGTATGGCAGCATGGACACTACACTTGGAGGAACAGTGCTGGAAGGGAATAGCTCTACTGTGGGAGCTCAGTTCAGAATTGAAGTAGATGAGGGTTTCTGCAGCCCCAAACCTGCTGAAATCAAGGTAGGTAGTGCTGATAGCCCTGATCAATGCTTGTGATGATTATTGATCAGTTTATTACTTAAATCTGGGTAGGAATGGGGGGAGATTAAGTACAATTTGTGACTTGTCCTGCATTATTCTGGGGGAAGCAATACACTTTGTAGTAAGTATGTAGTGTTTTACCACCTGAACCCTCTCTATTTTGAATACCTGAGTAGCCATTTGTGAGCTGCAGAAATGCATTTCAGTCACTGCAGTTCACTGTTGTTTGTTTTGGTGTATTGTGAATATTGTGTGTACACATCTCAGCTTTCTCTTGCAGCTGTGTCAGGATTTTGGATTAAGGAGCTGCTGCTCGAACTTAGTCCCGTTTTTTGGAGAAGCATTTAATTGTTGCAGTGATCTAATTTACACCCTAATGCTTTCCCATGTCTGACTTCCAGGATTATTCTTATGTTTATAAACCTGAGAACTGTCAAGCTTTAGTGGGATGTTCCATGTTTGCACCACTGAAGACTCTTCCCAGCCAGTGTCTTCCTCCCATCAAACTGCCCGAGGAATGCATTTACCGCCAGAGCTGGACTGTGGGAAAGCTGGATCTGCTTCCTCCAGGCCCTGCCATGCCTTTCATCAAAGATGGGTATGACCACGGGGGGTTAAGCTTTGTGAGGTGCTCGCTTTGCCACCCCATAATATTTATTTTGTCAATCAGTAATGGGAATATTTGTATATGCTCTGTGTTTATACAACTGACAAGAGCCTTTAAAAACATCCTCCTGGTTAAACCTACTGCAGGAGACTCTCTTCTCAAAGAGCTTCTTAACTGTACATACATTTTATTTGTTGTCTCCTTTAAAGGTTTCTTGGGGAAGCTTAATGGTGCAAGTCCAGGTTTAATAAGTAATGAAGATGGTAACAATCAAGATAAATGTAAACTTGGGACTTTGTTTTTGCAGTGGTGTAGTCGGTACTGGAAGGGCTTAGTAGGTGGTGCTGCTGTTTCTTAAATTATTTTCTTAAGTAGCAGTAAACTCAGCTGTGCTGGGACCAGGAAAACATTTCCTGTGCCCCGTGTGACTGGGCCTGGTCGCAGCAGAACTGCAGGGGACATTTCTGTACCCTGCATTTGGTAGGGATGGTCTCGCTGCCAGCTCTTCTCGAGGAAAAGATTTCTTTCTTTTTCTCTTCTGCATTAGTAGCTGGTATAAATGGATTAGGCAGCGAGGAGGTTGTGTATTTCTTGATAAAATTATATGAATATTAGATCTTGGATTAAATACTGATGTTGCTTCTGTTAAGGCTACTCATAAGCAACATGTTTCCAGGTCTCATTAGCCTTACAGGTCTTTGGAGATACTCAGGTGCTTAGGAAAGAAAACGTTAAACCTTTCCAGGTGATACTTTCCTTGTGGATTCAGCTGAATCTGCTGTCAATAGATCTGGTCTATTTTCTTAGTGTGTGTCAACACAACATGTAAATAAAACATGAATGAAAAAGGTGTCCTTTAGACTCCCTACAACCACAGAATTTGTAATTTATTCTGACCACACTTGTTTCCTGGGAGCTTTGTGCAAAGGAAAAGACGAAAGGAGGCAGGGAAGAGATTCTTTAACGGTGCTGTCAGTGGGAGTCCTGCAAAGTCATTTAGAACAAATGCTCTTGAAGTTCCTTAGGGAATGAAAATCTTGCTATGGATTATGAAAGACTAGCTTAAAAAAGCAAATATTAATTAGGAAGGTCCTTCTTTAGAAATCTGAGTCTTAAACTATCAAACCCAGTATGTTGTGTACTTAAAGCCTTTCCTTCTCTTGTGGCTGCTGTCAGTGATGGGAGCACCATGGATCAGGAGTATGGCCCTGCCTACACCCCACAGACCCATACTCCATTTGGGATGCCCCCGAGCAGTGCCCCTCCCAGCAACAGCGGGGCTGGAATCCTCCCTTCTCCTTCCACCCCTCGCTTCCCAACTCCCAGAACACCAAGGACTCCCCGAACGCCCCGTGGAGCTGGCGGGCCTGCGAGTGCCCAGGGCTCGGTGAAATACGAGAACTCGGATTTGTACTCCCCAGCTTCCACGCCCTCCACGTGTCGGCCGCTGAATTCCGTGGAACCTGCGACGGTGCCTTCCATCCCCGAGGCACACAGCCTGTATGTGAATCTCATCCTCTCCGAGTCCGTCATGAATCTCTTCAAAGACTGCAACTTTGACAGCTGCTGCATTTGTGTTTGCAATATGAACATCAAAGGTGCTGATGTTGGAGTTTACATTCCCGATCCAACACAAGAGGCCCAGTATAGGTGTACCTGTGGTTTCAGTGCTGTTATGAATAGAAAATTTGGCAACAGTTCCGGGCTGTTTCTTGAAGATGAGTTGGATATTCTGGGGCGAAACACGGAGTGTGGCAAGGAAGCAGAAAAACGCTTTGAAGCTCTCAGAGCTACTTCCATTGAACACGGCAGTGGAGGGCTGAAAGAACCCGAGAAACTGCCCGATGACTTGATACTGTTGCTGCAGGATCAGTGCACCAACCTGTTCTCACCCTTTGGAGCAGCAGACCAAGACTCCATCCCCAAAGTTGGTGCCGTTAGCAACCTGGTACGTGTAGAAGAAAGGGATTGTTGCAATGACTGCTACTTAGCCTTGGAACATGGACGGCAGTTCATGGACAATATGTCAGGAGGGAAAGTCGATGAAGCACTTGTGAAAACTACTTGCTTGCACCACTGGTCAAAAAGAAATGGTAAATATTGAAAACAGCTTGCTTTCTACTTGTCCCCCTTGTTTGGGTTTTTGTTTTTGAAGGGTCGTTTTTTTTGTGGTTTTCCTTTGTGGATTTTGAACGCTTCAGGCTGTTTTTGCCACCTGTGTGCTCGTACAAACTTCTGTTTGATGGTGTTCAGAATAACCAGCCCTTCTATGTCCTGTGCTGATCACCAAGCAGAGTAAGGCTTTGGCTACCCTCAGTTGTAAATTCCCAATATGTATCTGAAGTGTAACATGAGACCGTTGTCAGTGTCCACAGCACTTCACTGGGTTTATCCTTTAAAGAGCTTTTGGTGACTGGCTCTGCAGAGGCTCTGGAGTGATTGATGCCTGTAGGAAGTGCAGTGGGTTCAAGTGGTGACCGTATTGTCAAGGCCACTGTGGCAGAATTAAACAACAGCCCTGATTCAGTTGGCTTCCCCTCTTCCTTTAAGGAGGAGAGGGGAGCAGTAGGTTAATGGCACACCTGGCAAAAAAAGCATGATTGTAGCCTTCACTGTATGTTGGGTCTGCCAGAAATCCTTGGATTTTTCCTTCGAGGGCCTGACTAATGATGCAGTGTCTCCTGGAATACCCTTTGTTGGGTGTATTTGCTTACTGTTCTCTAATAGAATTTTCAAGTGGCAACTCTTAACAGGGTTAGGGTGAAAGATAAAGTTATGAATCACAGGTAGCTGCAATTCATAGTTGTAAGTGGAGGTGAGAACTCATGGGAGAACATGAGCCAGGTTCCTGTGCCTTGCTGGGGGATTAACTTGGAAAGCCCAGGCTGTAGATGAATTGATGTTTTCAGGCACCCAGGAGAAGACTCTATGTTACTGCTGTGTTACTGGTATTTGGCATAAAAAGATGTAAAGATACTTTAAAACAGAAGACTTGGAAATTGTAGCCATGCCAAATTTTGCGTCAGCTTTTCACTCTAAAGCCCTGTACCTGAAATGGCCCAGTGGTGGCTCTGGATGAAATGGGCTGAGTCTGCTCGAGGCTTCCCTCGACTTCTCTGAAATGAGCACTGGGTGGCAGCCTGCAAACCCACCTTTGTTCGTAGGGACAATCCGGGAGTTTCAGGCTTCTACAATTTGTTTGGGGGGTTTTGGGTGGTTTTGTTTTGTTTTTATTTTAGGGTGTTTTCTCTTAGTTTATCTCATAAGATGGGAGCCTTTCAATGGGAAAAATTCTAGAGGAAAAAAAAATTAAGAAAAAAATCCATCTGTGTATTTTGTCAGGGGAAGAGGGAGAACTGTAAATGTGCTCAACTTTATATATCCCAGCCTGCACATGTTTTTTTAGAAGAAGAGTGTTTAAAATGGAGGTGGTTTGGGATTGTGGGCTGTCGTGCAGCCGCCCTGACCGCGTTTGTGTCCCCGCAGTGGTGGATGTGAGCATGCAGTGTTCCCAGGACATCCTCCGCATGCTGCTCTCGCTCCAGCCCGTGCTGCAGGACGCCATCCAGAAGAAGCGGACGGTCCGGTCCTGGGGGGTGCAGGGACCCCTCACGTGGCAGCAGTTCCACAAAATGGCTGGGAGAGGCTCCTACGGTAACGGCTCCGTGGAATGCGGCTCCATGGAATCTCCTACCTCTGCTCCATCCACCCCAACTCGGTGGCTGGTGCTGCTCAACCTATTGGAATTCTGAACAGCACTTGACCTTTCTTTAAACTAACGAGAGCTATTAGACAGAGGAGAATTCTTCTCCTTAGAAAACCAGAAAATATTTATGTTCCTTAAAACAGGCAATGAATTAAAGATGTGCATTTAAAATTTACAACTTCAGTTGCACTGTTTGTATACACCTGACACTTCACCCAGGGAGGGACTGAAATTGCAAAGATGGGTTTAATGTTAAAAACAGAGTAACTGCCCAGGTTTTTATACTCAGAATTCTTCTATTCACCCCATTTTAATTACTCTAAAAATAGGGAGTTAAAAATGCTGATTTTGAAATGCTTGAGACAGTGTGCCTTATTGCTCAGTACTGTCAGAACTGCATTCAAGATCTAGGGTTATTCAGTGCCTTGTCTCTGATAAATGTTTGGAGTGGCCAACACGTGATGCATTTACAGATAGAAGGTGAATTTTGTGCACTCACGATTTAATGACTTCATTAGCATATGAGATTGATTTACCACTGTGTTACAAGAGTGACCTTTCACCAGCAGATCTTTTGTAGCTATATTTAGAACATGGCAATTATACATTTACAGTACATGTAAATGCATATTCTTAAGTTTGTTTCCTTCTCTGGCCCTTTACCCATCTGCTTAGAATATTTACATTTTTTCCCTGATAGCTTTGGCTCTGTGGGAAAAGGCTTTCTGAACAGTGCAGATCTGTTCCTGATTGTCTGTGTACTGGCAGAAATATAAAACACTGTGGAACAGAGTCTTGAGGCCCTGAGATATTTCAAATAAAAACAATCAGCTGAGGGGTTTTTTGCAGAGGGTTGGATCTTACACTTTGGATCTGTAAAATGAAAACTATTCCATTGATAGCCAGTGCTCCTTCCTGTGAGATGCTGGGAACACCACAAGCTGTTCTATTCATGTTTCCTTGAAGTTAATTTTAAGCTTTCTGCTTAAAAACGTGTCTTGCTTTTTCCAGGAACTGATGAGTCCCCGGAACCACTGCCAATTCCAACATTTTTGTTGGGATACGATTACGATTTCCTGGTGCTGTCTCCATTTGCATTGCCCTACTGGGAGAGGCTGATGCTGGAACCTTACGGATCTCAGCGAGACGTTGCTTATGTTGTGGTGTGCCCGGAGAACGAGGCTCTGCTCAACGGAGCTAAAAGCTTCTTTAGGGATCTGACTGCAATATACGAGGTACAGGATTTGTGGCAGTTTGCAGTGAAATGGATTTGGGAAAGGCTGTTTCTAATACGTGCTCATAAGGACTTATCAGGCTTGTCGGAGCTGATAGCGACGCCTGCTCAGAATGCTATCTGGGAAAGCTGCTCGGGGGGATTTTAGGAATGGGCACTTGGAAGATCTGGGCTGTTCGTGCTGCTCCCCGTTCCTTTCAGTTATTCGCCGTTTCCATCCGATAAACGCCACCCGGTGGCGAAGCTCTGCATTGCCACGTTAATTGTGTTACCTCCATTTAATTAATTAATTGCATGCTTGTATTGCTTGGATTGTGAGGAAGATTGGAGTAGATGATTATCGGCCTGGTTTTCTTGCATTTAGGAAAACGCTGGAAATAAGCCATAAAATCACTATTCAACATTTCCTACTGGTGGAATTCTAGAATGAAAATATTACTTTGGAATATTGTAAATAAACGGAGAGTTCTCTGCCTTTATATGATATATCCTTTGTGTGATATTTAACAGGTCTTAAGGCTTTTTTTCCCCCTTCTTTGCAGTCCTGCAGGCTTGGTCAGCACAGACCTATCTGTAAGTTACTGCCTGATGGGATCATGAGGGTTGGACCTACAGCCTCCAAGAAGCTCTCGGAGAAGTTGGTCACGGAATGGTTCTCACAGACAGCCAATGCCAACAACGAGGCGTTCTCCAAACTCAAACTCTACGCTCAAGTTTGCAGATATGAGCTGGGTATGACCATTTTTTTAATGTTTCTTATTTCACACAATTGCCACTTACTCCTTTGCAATGGAGAAGAAGGAATTATGGCTTGTTGTCTTATTGATTGGGGCAGTGTTTTGGTTTTAAACTATATTTGAATATGTGCTAAAATGGCCTCTTACCATCCAGCGATGCCCTTAGGGAGTGGCAGTGTGGCTGCCTGACAGGGACTTTGTCTTCTTGTGTTGGTGACTTGGATTCTGAAGCAGTGATTTCCAGCAATTCGAGGCATCTGGAAAAAAAAATTATGTTGAAAATAGATTTCTTGATATTTCTGAAAGGCTCTTATGAAAAGATTAGAATTTGAAAATTTAATACAGGTATTTGACTTTAAGAGCTAAAATGCATGCTCAAGGTTTGCTCTGTTTTGTTAGAACTGTAGACTTCCATAGGTGACATAAGCGTCAAAACAGCTGCAATATAAAATTTATGCTTTTTTTTCCCCTGGTTTTAGGTCCTTATCTTGCTTCTCAGCCTTTGGACAATTCTTTACTTTCCCAAACAAACCTGGTCCCTCCCTCCAGCCAGGCGGCCTCTGCTCTGCCCCCAGTGACAGCCCCCGCTGCAAATCCCAACACTCCGTCGTCGGCTCCCGCAGCTCCCACCAGCAGCACCATCACGGTGACCTCCACCAGTGCCATGTCCTCTGCAGCCACTACAGCCAACTCCACCCTGACCACCACTGCCCCGTCCTCCTCCTCCTCTGCCAGTCTGGGCAGTGGCATTCCAACGAGCAAGCCTTCCTCGTTCCCACCTTTCAGCAATATGAACAATACCACTCCTGCCTCCCTGCCCGCCCAGGCTGCACCAGTCCCAAATGGGCAAACTGGGGGGCAGCAGCAACAGCCAACACTGCAAACAGCAGGGATGTCTGGAGACACGGCTGCAGCACCTGCACAGCCCCATCCAGAGGTTTCTGAAAGGTAGGGGGACTGCAATCACACCTTCAGCTGAAAAGCCAGCTCAGCTAACGTGGGCTTATTAATGCACTTTCACCCCTTCAATAAAAATCCTGGAATTATTTTCACCAAGCTGCTTTTTAGGGAGAATGAGAGTTCAGTTGTGGTGGAGCTGAACCTTTTGGTTCCAGTTGTAGCTGCAGTGCTAATTGCATCTCAGTGTCTGCTCTGGTACAAAAATAAACTTCCTTTTTTTCCTTCTCTCTCTAAAGAGAGAAAATTCGCCAAACTACTCACTTCAATATTTTAAAGGTCTGGGGAAGGAGGGGGAGATAGATAATTGGCACCATCTTAGAGTTCTATTTTCTGTAATCAAAGTTAGAGTGGTGAAGACAGCTCTTACTGTAGATATTCTTGTTCCCCAGTTAAGCAACAGTTGAGCTGTTGAGCTGCTAATAAAAAAGGCTAAAGGAAAGAAAAGGGATTTAGAGTTACTGATAAGCTCCCATACAGAAATGACATAAAAAGACTGTTTCTTACACCACAGTTGACTCGAAGGTCTTTCAGATTAATAATTGACAATTTGATCTAGTTTTGAAGCGAATCCAAATCTTTATAAAACTCAGCTGTTTGTAACTGGTTTCAAAATTTCATTTCCAGCACTATGGATCGTGATAAAGTCGGAGTCCCCACAGATGGAGATTCACATGCTATCACCTATCCACCTGCAATTGTAGTTTACATAATTGATCCTTTCACATATGAAAAAAAGGATGAGAACAGTAGCTCATCTAGTTTGTGGACACTGGGACTTCTGCGCTGCTTTCTAGAGATGGTTCAGGTTCTTCCTCCCAACATCAAGAACATCATTTCTGTGCAGGTGAGCCAACAGAAACAAACAAGAGTGTCCTTGGCTTTGGCTGTGCTTTGGGGGCAATAAAGCCTTCAAGGTGGAAGTTTCATTTCCTTTGCAAACATTACTTACAGTTCTCCAGCTGTTAAATCATTAGGTTATAGCTTTTAGAGCAGTTTGGGTGCTATTAACCACAGCTGAATCCTGTTGTACATTCCAAACTCATCAGTCTTATCTCAGAGGAAATGGTAGTGCCCACTCCAATGGTGAGTGAAGCATAGAAAAGCTGCTGCTCCTGTACTGGAATCTGCTGCATGACCCTGCTGGGCTGCAGGCAGAGCTCCTTCCAGCAGGAGCTGCAGGACCAGTTAACAGAGGGCAGCTTTTTGGAGGGATCATTAAGATTCTCCTCTAAACAAATTATTTTCTCCTCTGAAGAAAATTTTAATGAGAATAATTTCTTGAAATCCCACAGGGCTTTAAAAGAATTGGAAGACGCTTGACTGCAATGTAAAATTCAGAAAGCAATGTACCAAATGCTGTGTCAAAAGCCATGCAAGCTATTGATGAAACAGTGATTTATTTTTTCTCTCCTCTCCTCTGTTCTAGATTGTCCCATGTCAGTACCTGCTCCAGCCTGTGAAACACGAGGACCGGCAGATTTACACTCAGCATTTAAAATCTTTGGCATTTTCAGCTTTCACTCAGTGTCGGAGACCTCTCCCGACTTCCACCAATGTGAAAACCTTAACTGGCTTTGGCCCAGGTTTAGCCATGGAAACTGCTCTTAGGAGCCCTGATGTGAGTATTGGTAATGGGATTGTGGGAATGTGCAGATCAGAGAAAGGTCCCTGCTTATCAGCCAGCCATCTTTCACGTTAGGAATAACCAGACTTCATTATCTGTTCTGTCATCTTTCTAGAGACCCGAGTGTATTCGACTCTACACCCCTCCTTTTATACTGGCTCCAGTAAAGGATAAGCAAACAGAGCTGGGAGAAACCTTTGGAGAAGCTGGCCAGAAGTATAACGTGCTTTTTGTGGGCTACTGTTTGTCTCATGATCAGAGGTGGCTGCTTGCATCCTGTACAGACCTCTATGGAGAGCAGTTAGAAACTTGCATAATTAATATTGATGTACCAAACAGGTAAGAACCCAACTGTTTAATTCGTTTTGAGCAAGTGTATTTTCTTTCACTCCCCTTGAAGAATTAGATGGGGTTTGGTGCTGTAAGAATAACTGACTTTTGTAGACTTGCTGTGTTGCAAAACTGGCTAAAGCAGATGAATATTTTCCCTATTATGTGCATATTGTTTTGAGTTAAATTTCTAGAAGAGCGTTGTTTAGTTTCATGTGATTTTTGAGTGTTATTGTGTGTGTGTTCATACTTCCCCTCCTCACTTACTGGCTTTTAATGTCAGTTTTAGAATGTGATTAATTTCAAAAACCCAAAAACCCTGAAGTTGCAGCTGATGGACTGCAATACCAATGCTCTTGGGTCCTGTGCATGTTCAGGTTAATACAAAAAAAGTTCTAAATGTAGCATTAAAAACTTGTTGCAAGTGGGTTTTAGCTTTGTTTTCCCTTCTTTCTTAACTCTAGAGCTCGCAGGAAAAAGGGTTCTGCCCGCAGACTTGGTCTCCAGAAACTCTGGGAATGGTGCTTGGGACTTGTGCAGATGAGCTCTTTGCCATGGAGAGTTGTAATTGGCCGCTTAGGAAGAATAGGACATGGGGAATTAAAAGGTAACAGTAGCATTTTTTGGAGTCTAAAGCTTTAATTTTTCAGTGTCAGTATCAAGTGTCCATCCCTGTTTCTGGAAGAAAACCTAACTAATGGCATTTCCACCCTCAGACTGGAGCTGTTTGCTGAGCCGCCGGAACCTGCAGTCCCTCAGCAAGAGGCTGAAGGACATGTGCAGGATGTGTGGGATCTCTGCTGCGGACTCCCCCAGCATCCTCAGTGCTTGTTTGGTGGCCATGGAACCCCAGGGATCCTTCATTATTATGCCAGGTATTTGGGAAACTCTCTCTTTTTCTTTTTGGCGTGAGAACTGCCAGTTCAGGCTTTGCAAAGCTAAGGAAATGCTTGATTTCTCTCCCAAAGATTCCGTATCCACCGGCTCCGTGTTCGGGCGCAGCACCACCCTGAACATGCAAACGTCTCAGCTGAACACGCCCCAGGACACGTCCTGCACTCACATCCTGGTGTTCCCCACCTCTGCATCCGTGCAAGTGGCATCATCCACTTACACCACTGAGAACCTGGATCTGGCCTTTAACACAAACAATGGTTTGTACTTTGGATTTGTTCTTGCCTTCTAAAAACCCCTCGTCATTCCCCCTGTCATAAGAATAAATTGTTCATTCTAAGGAACCATTTCCATTTCTATGGAAAATCACTTTTTTTCTGAATGCGTTGTCATATTCTGTACATAGTGAAACGGTGGGAATTCACTGGTCTTGTTCTTTTTCAAGATGGAGCAGATGGAATGGGAATCTTTGACTTGTTAGACACTGGAGATGATCTTGATCCTGATATTATAAATATTCTTCCTGCATCTCCTGGTGGATCCCCTGTGCATTCTCCAGGGTCCCACTACCCCCATGGAGGTGATATGGGCAAGGTAAGTACTGGAGTAAATACAGTTGTGTGTGTGTGTTTTGTCTGTTTTTTCTCCATCTGTCGATTTTCTTTTGTGGAACGAAAGGTTTTGAGTCACTTGGATATCGGATTGTCATGTCGTGCTTGGATATTTCAAAATGCTTTGTGTTTCAGAAGCTACAGATAATTTCTATTACATTTGTGCCCTCCTAATCCGAAACCATTGCCTGTTGTGTTCCAGGGTCAAGGCACAGATCGATTGCTTTCCACAGAATCTCATGATGAAGTAACAAATATACTGCAGCAGCCACTGGCCCTCGGTTATTTTGTGTCAACTGCCAAAGCAGGTCCATTGCCTGACTGGTTTTGGTCAGCGTGTCCTCAAGCACAAAATCAGTGTCCCTTGTTTCTTAAGGTACTGTACTGGCACAGAGACTTGTGCAGCCTGAGGGGTCTGGGGGTGAAAACTGTTATGGTTAAACCCAAGTGGGTGCCTGTCTCTGGGAACAGTCTTGCTTTTGCCTCAGAAGACGCCAGGTGTTAAATTTTTGAGATTTGGCTGTTTGGAAGGTTCTGCCTTGCTCGTGGTTTCTTCCTGGTAGTCTGGACTCTTTTTTTTTCCTGGCTTTATGCTCCAGGATTTTGTAAGAACAGGCTGAGTTCCTGGACAGAGCTCTGGTTAAGGCTGAACTCCCGTGGGGACTGGTGGTAGAGAGGGAGGTACGCAATGCAATGTAATATCTCAGTTGCACTGGGTAAAATAAGGAATACACGAATCTCTTTCTGTATTGCACAAAGCATAAAAGCTGGTTTTTCCACGTTGGCTTTGCCAAGTTATAGCCATTGTATCATCTGTCTGGGTATTGTCTGAGCCCCTTATCTCCTTATGGCACAATCAAGACGTGCTGGGCACATTTAAGGCCATACATTGGTATACAGAGAAACTTTCTGTGTTAACAAATCAGCATCTCTAATACTGTGCTTTGTTTTCTAATGATACAGAGAGATCTTCTGCAGCCTTGTTTGTGTCTGGATTAGCAGTTCCTCTTGGCCTGAGCTCAGCTGTGGCTTTGGTATAGGTTATTATTTTGAAGAGAGGATTTATTATTTATGCTAAGCAGCTCTATATAAGAAATATAAATAGACCAGGCCTATAGAAGATAACTGAACTTCCAAGTCTGTGTGTTATTAGACATCTTGGACCACTTGAGTTGCTTTTTTAATAATCACTTAATGTAGAAAAGGGATTAAAAACCCCACTAAAATATATTGCACTATTAGCATTGTGCTTTTAGGAGAGATCTGTGTGAGAGAATATAAAGGAAGACCTTATATTCTGATAACTCCTGAACTTGTTGATGGCCTAAGGATAAGATTTGTTTTGGCTTGTGTGTCAGACAGAGAAGGAGACTGCAAGCTACAACAATATGGGGGAAGGAAATATGGTGTAGCTGATCAGGCAGTAACTTCTGGCTTCCTTCTTCCTTCCTCAGGCCTCTTTGCACCTCCACGTGCCTTCAGTGCAATCAGACGAGCTACTCCACAGTAAACACTCCCATCCACTTGATTCTAATCAAACTTCTGATGTGCTCAGGTATTTATCACTGATCATTTGCAAAAATATTGTGCATTTAATTTCAAATGCTGCTGCGGGGAAGCTGCATGTTTGTTTTTCCTGCTTTTAGTTTTTTTTCTTTGCACAGCTGATATCCTTAGTGCAGATAAATTGCTGTGCTTTAAGTGATTAAGTGTCACAGAACAGTGGAATTAAAACCAAACATTTCTAAGCCCTTCTTAACTAATCAGTGTTTGAAAATGTTTGAGAAACAATGAGTTCCTCAAACTAGAAGAGAGTTTGAAGTCTAACACAGAAGACAGTAATAGTTAAGCAAGAACATTGCATGGCAATCTTGTGGAAAATCCGAAATGCTGAAGGACAGGAGCCCAGACCTATGTAAACATGGGACAGTAATTGAGAAAACATCACATTTTTTTTTTGTTTTTTTTTTAATGTGAACCTCTTGGTATGAATTAAGCATAGGCAATTACAATGACAGTTTTCCGCTGAAAGCAAGTTTAGCTCTGAACTGCTTGTACTAATTCAGAAGACATGTTATTTCTGAATGTTGGCAAACCTAGTTTATGTTTTTGATGCCAAAGAAAGTGGATTATAGTAAATTAAGGCTGTAAAATCCCGGTGAGAAAATGTGTTGGCCTGACAGAAGGCTGTTTGTTTTTCAGGTTTGTTCTGGAACAGTACAATGCACTCTCCTGGCTAACCTGTGATCCTGCAACCCAGGACAGACGGTCATGTCTCCCAATTCATTTTGTGGTGCTGAATCAGTTGTATAACTTTATCATGAATATGCTGTGATCTTCATCTGAATTTTGCAAGACAAAAATGAGGAAAAGGGATATTTCACTGCAGGACTAAGTTATAATTCTTCTCAGTGCGAGTTGTTTGTGATGGGGTATGAATCTTGTTACTTCCAGCAAATATTGTTTTGACTTGTGAGAGGGGCACCCATCGCCCTGCTGTCTTTGAGTCACTGACTATGGGGGACGCTTCAGAATGATGATCAGAAAGTGTATTATAACATTTTTAGTAGCAAAATTAACCATTTTTCCCCAGCCACAGTATTTGTGAAGAGTAATGAGCCATAGTACCCAGTCATGGTTAATGAATTTTAAAAGCATGGAGATGAGAAGAAACATGAGGAACAATTAAGTTTCAACCTATGGCTTCAGAACATCAAGATGTTCTTGTATTGGATTATAGTACTTAGTATTCAAAAATGCCTGCATCTCTTATTTATTGTAAGTTTTTAAATGTATAAATTGTCTTATATTTCTTAACCTCTTTTATAAAAATTTTCCTAGAAGGTTTATACTGCCTTCTTGCTTTAAAGCAATTGGTCTAAAATATATGTAATCGTCTTAATTAAAAGTTGCAGTAGGTTGCTTTTAGAGTATTATTTTTTTGTAAGGGGTGGGTGGGGACAGTAAATTTGTATTGTCTTGATGTACAGTTTAATGGGGATAGAGGGGTTAATGTCCATACCATTGTGTGTGGGGGATTTACAGCTAAGCTGTAGTTGCAGAGTACATGTACAGTAATGAAGTTCACTGTGTTTATATAAATTGAAAAGGTACCGGGTCTTACAGCATTTTATATCACACCTTTACAGAGTAACAATGGCAATATATAAGTGATATTGTAGGTGGTTTAACTTGTAGTGAGAATAAAACGAATAAACTCTTCAATTGAAGTTTGTGTTATGGTTCAGGGCTGTGGCTAGATTCTCAGATCCACTTCCAGGACACAAGTCGTAATAGCACGAGAATATCTCTTGTGCATTGTTGCTCCCTGGACATTCTTGGCACTGTGCTCATGGCATTGTTTGCTTCCACTTTTGCGATAAAATGCGAATCTGAGGCGGAACACGCAGAAAGCTCTGCCCTTATCCAAAGTCTCCTCGCCAGGCTGAGATTTAGCCCAGCCCTAGCCATTCTACAAATGCAAAACCAGTCAATCTTGACTTTAAGATTGGTGTGTGTTTAACTAAAATGTGGTGTATATAGATTCTCAGTGAATTCTGGTATTCAGATTTTATTCCACTAGTGAAAAAACAGCACGAAACCTTGAACATTTTCCTTTTCCATGTATTTTTGGCACTGTGGTGAAGGTCCCAAGTATCAGTGCATGGCCTTCCCCGTATCCCGTTTTCAGGCTCTGGCTGGGGCATGTGCCAAGGAGGCTTCGCCCTCCCCAAGGAAGGGACTGACAAACCACAAAGCTTTCCTAAACGTCTCCCTCTATCTCCAGTTACCATTTTTTTTCTCAGTAGTTTCCTTCCTTTTTCCTAGCACATGCCAAATGTCTGGTGCTGCTCTAAAATAGCCCCTACGGGTGCTGAAGAGCAGCTGCAGATGCTTTTTCTGGGTTCCTTATCTGACTGCCAGATGAAAAACTGAACTCCCGCAGCGCTCCCCGGGAGCCTGTCGCGATAACCCGAGTCCTGGGTCTTAATGCTGTCTGTCTCGCTGGTCTAAACCTGTAAAGGAGCAAGTTCTAAGATCCATTTGTGCACCTGCTGTTAACCCTCTACAAGGAAGAATTTGCTTGCATTTACCAAACTGACTGCGTTCATGAGAATCTCGTTTCGTAAATGCAAAAGACCTGCCCGAGGTGATTTTTTTCGTACGAACAGTCTCACTGAATCGTGTACATACAATATTAGCAACTTTTTTGGTTTTGTATAAAGAAGTTGTACAATTGGTGATGAGAATTTTCAGTCATTTCTTCAGAACAACATGAGTGCAATCAGAAGTTAGCATATTTTGATAAATAGAGTTAAAAACTGGGTCTGTCCATGACTTTATCTCGGTAACGCACCGCAGATTAAACGGCACATTATTGTCTTACAGAAGGTTTTTTTCTCATTTGGTTGACATTTTTGAAGTGGAAAAGTGCTCCCAAAACTGGAATTTTCAAAGTGTATGTCCTTTTCATTTTGAGCTTTGTTGCTAAGTGGTTATTTCTAACCCTGGCTCAGTTAACCAAGTTCCAAGGGCTGGGTTTTGGTGTGGCTTTGTTTGTGTTCAATCTGACTTGTATTCCTAAAGGTAAGTGAATCAGCTGCCTGAGCATTGGTGTAACTGTATTCTGTTACCTGGACCAGCCTTCCCTGTGAAACTCCTCCTGTGAAAGCTGCCAGTTTCCCACTCCTTCCCCCCATCAAATGCAATTAAAGTAAATGATAATATTATAACCACTATAAAAGATTAGAAGGGCCATTTCTGGAGTGATAGTCACAGCCGGCAATGTACATATCAAACCTGCCAGCACCACGGAGCCAACTACTATATTGGGCATACTTTTTTTGTTAGCTACTTTCATTTAACTATTTTAAGTGCACATAATAGCTGGTTTATAAATAAAATTGTCACAATCCAAGGAGTCGAGGTTGTTTAGCAAGTACAAGCTTAAATAGCTGAACATTTCAGCTACAGCTTTTCAAAATGGCCTTGCAAGAAAATGTTGTTCCTGTCAGTGCTTTAAGCAGCTGTGGAGGTTTATCTCTTCCAGTGAAAGAAGAAGCTGAGATCCTTCCATTCCAATTAAAAATACATATTTTAACCCAGATATTACTGCATTTTAGTCACCTTTGACTCACTACTATTTGAATTAGGTGTCTGAAAACCCTGCTGCTAGACCAGCAAGGCCACCAGCTGTACTTGTAACAACCCTCACCTTTTAAAAGTAGCTGTAACATTTAGATCTTTCTAACATTCTCTGAAATAATTAAAGATAAATGGATTTATATTTAAATCCTCAGCTATGTTCTTACTTAGCTGTCAGTTATGGCGCAGATTATTGTATTTCTATATTTACCTCTGATGGTAATTTTAACTTTGTGTGTTGCTATGAAGACTTGCCGATGTCTTTAATCAAGCACTATTTGTTAATACTGTAATATCAAAATATTATGTTGCATTATTTTAAAGCTTTCAAAAATAAGAGTAAAACGTTTTAAAAAAATGCTATTGCACCATATAATTTGCTGCACAACAGTATGGCACCGCATATCAGTCTGTTGGGATAGCAATGCTGCATCAACCTTGTTTTGATCTGGGTTTCTTTGGAGAATTCATTATTGGGGTGACATTGTACAACGTTACTGTCTCGCAACCTCCAGCTGGGAAGGTGGTTTTGGTTTATTATTTTTTTAATTTTTTTTTTTTTTTTAACGTGAAGGGCCCAGGACTATGCTTCGTACTTAAAGGGTTTTTTTTATTATTATTATTATTTGTGGGTGTACTTTTTATTTTCAGTGGAGTAAAGCTTAATTTACAGTCAAACTGGATTTGGGACCTACCACAATCCTCAGGGTCACTTTTTCAGGATGCTACTCATCGAGCTTTAGGTTTTTCCGAGTCAACTGGACGTGAGGACCTTGCCGAGCGCTGGCTTGGGACGCCCGCAGCCTGTGGCCTCGTGACTGGACATGTCGCCCCTCCGCACGGCTGGGCACGCCGGGGAGCCGCTCCAACGCCCCGATACACCACGGAGCCGCTCCAACGCCCCGATGGCACGGCTGGAGACACCGCGGAGCTGCTCCAACGCCCCGATGGCGCGGCCGGACACACCGCGGAGCCGCTCCAACGCCCCGATGGCGCGGCCGGAGACACCGCGGAGCCGCTCCGACACGCCGCTGGCATGGCTGGACGCGCTGGGAAGCCATTCCTACACCCCAGCTGGACACACCGAGGAGCTGCTCCAACGCCTCTCTGGCAGCGCTGGACAGGTCCGGGAGCTGCTCCGACGCCTCTCTGGCACGGCCGGACAGGTCAGGGAGCTGCTCCGACGCCACTCTGGCACGGCCGGACAGGTCAGGGAGCTGCTCCCGCATCCCTCCGGCACGGCTGGATTTGCCGGGGAGCCTCGCACAGCCGCTGCCGCGTGCCCTCGGCCGAGCTGCCGTCGTATTTATCGTGACAAAACACAGAAACAAAAAAGCGATTTAAGGAACAAACACTATTGCTGCCGAATGCCATAAACACTGAGTTGTATAAATTGTGATCGAGGAAATGAAGAAAAAAAAAAAAAAGGTTTATACTTTTTAAAAAAAAAAAAAAATTCAAATGGAATAAATTATTCATGAAGCCTTGATTGTGATGTGGGTTTATTGAGGGGGCGGGGAGGGCGGCGCCCCTCAGCCTTTCCCAACCCCTCAGCTCTTCCCGCCTCTCCCTGTCCGCCCCTCAGCTCTGCCCCCCCCCCCGGCCCCCCCGCCGTGACGTCACTTCCCGCTTCCCCCGGTAGTGGCGGTGGCGGCGGGTGGGCGCGGGAGCCGTGAGGGAGCCGCTGCCGCCGCCATGTCTGAGTGCTCGGCGCTGCAGTTCGTCAGCCCCTACGCCTTCGAGGCGATGCAGAAGGTGGACGTGGTGCGCCTGGCCGCGCTGAGCGACCCCGAGCTGCGGCTGCTGCTGCCGTGCCTCGTGCGCATGGCGCTGTGCGCGCCCGCCGACCAGAGCCAGAGCTGGGCGCAGGACAAGAAGCTGATCCTGCGGCTTCTCTCGGGGGTCGAGGCGGTCAACTCCATCGTGGCGCTGCTGTCCGTGGACTTCCACGCGCTGGAGCAGGACGCCAGCAAGGAGCAGCAGCTCCGGTAACGCAGAGAACGGAGATCTGTGGCGGAAGCGCTGTGCGGCTTTTCCAGCTGTTCCAGTTGTTGCAGCTGTTCAAGTGCCGGACGGACCTGGCCGTTCGTGTCCCTTAATAATCTCCTAAGAAAGCCCTGGGGTTTAATTGTGTGTCCTGGGGATCTGTTCCCTCTGCTCAGCGGAGGGTGTGGGATGCACTGGGGGAGCTGCCCCGGCAGGGAAGGGCTGGGACGGCTCTGTGGGATGAAGGGACAGCTCAGGTGGATTCCCTTTCCTGACTGTTTGTGCTGCTGGGGAGTAGAAGCACTTGAAATTTTGGTGATCTACCGATTTAGCTTTCTTGTACTGCAGTTACAACAGTCTTTACAGCTCTTTGGCAGGATAGAAGAGATCCCTGGAGAACTGCTGCCTTTCTTTAACTGAAAGCATTTGTGTCTTTGCAGAAACGTTTAATAGTTGTTGTTTTGAATTGTGTGCCAGGCACAAGCTGGGAGGTGGCAGTGGAGAAAGCATCTTGGTGTCCCAGCTGCAGCACGGGCTGACGCTGGAGTTTGAGCACAGTGACTCTCCTCGGCGGCTCCGGCTGGTGCTGAGCGAGTTACTGGCCATTATGAACAAGGTGAACTTCTCCATAGCTGGATGTTTGTGAGTTTTTTGGTAGCACTCTGATGCTGATGCACTGGTTCTGTTTCTGGTGCTGCTGGTGGCGTGAGGACTCTTCTCTAGTCCTTACCTGCTTTATCAGGATTCAAAAGCTCAGTCTGATTGAACACTGGCTTGTGATTAAACTCCTTGTGACTTCCTAAAGGAAGTCTTTGCTAGTGTTGTAGAGACTCTGTAATATGCTGTACTCAAATGTAATGTGATTTGGTGATCTATCAGTGCAGAAATCATGTCTGAAAATGAAATGATGACTTTTCTCCATCCCATTCTTTGCTCCTATTGCAATGTGGTGTTAGCCATCATATTTCTCTTTCCCCACTTCCTCGCTCACCAAACATTTAATTTTCCTTCTGTAAACTTAGAATGTCACTGGGCTATTTTTCTGTCTTCTGAAAAGAAGCAATGATACCATCTGTGTTGAAGTATTTCCAGTAGTAAATATTTCTTAATGTACAAATTTCCTGCTTATTCTGTGTCGATAGCTCTATGTTTTTTGCAGGTTTTAATCTATTAAACGTGCCGAATTTAAAGCAGATTTAGACAAATTGCTTCACAAAACCTGTTCAGTGATGATAAATATTTTCCTGCAGGTGTCAGAATCAAATGGCGAGTTTTTCCTCAAATCTTCTGAACTCTTCGAGAGTCCTGTTTACCTGGAGGAGGCAGCAGATGTTCTCTGCATTTTGCAAGCAGGTGTGATGTTCTGTATTTATGGTGTTTTCTGACCTCTCATGAATGCAACAAAGCAACTTTGGGAGCTCTTGTGACAGGTGTAAGGTTAATCCAAGCTGTGCAGCTCTTGGAAACTGGGTTTTTTGTTTCCCAGTGAGACATTGTGATTTTTAACATCCTCTTTTCCATCCAGAGCTGCCCTCACTGTTGCCAATAGTGGATGTGGCCGAAGCTCTGTTGCATGTTAAGAACGGAGCTTGGTTCCTTTGCCTTCTGGTGGCCAACGTCCCTGACAGCTTCAACGAGGGTGAGTTACAGCTTCTTCTTCTCCAGCTTTTGAAGTGGATTTCTAGCAGTGTGGTTAATTCTGGGCTAAATTATGAGTTATAGAGATGTGAACTGCTGGATGCTGCCAGCTGATCACGTTGATTCCCATTTTTTGCAGCCTGCTTGCAAGTCAGGCTCGTGTGTGTGTCACAGCTTTTCATCTGTAGGTCACTGTTACAGAGGCTGACTGGGCAGGGAATGGCTGGGGCTGAGAACCTGCTCTATCCTTGCTAACAGTTCTTGTCCCTTCCACTGAGACACGAGGTGGAAATTTGTGTTGGGAAGGGTGGATTTCCTCACAGCTGCTGTTGGCTCTTCAGTCTGCAGAGGTTTGATTAAGAACGGCGAGCGGCAGGATGAGGAAAGCGTCGGAGGCCGGCGCAGAACGGAAGCTCTTCGGCACCTGTGCAAGATGAACCCTTCCCAAGCCCTGAGGGTCCGGGGCATGGTGGTGAGTCTGCCATGAGAATCATAATTAAGAACCTTCCTGAAGCTTCAAACCCAACAAAGATGACTGAGCCTGAGTGTTTTATCTAGGTGGAAGAGTGTCACCTACCAGGTCTTGGTGTGGCTTTGACCTTGGATCACACCAAGAACGAGTCCTCAGATGATGGAGTGAGTGACCTGGTGTGTTTTGTGAGTGGTTTGCTGCTTGGAACAAATGCAAAGGTTCGAACGTGGTTTGGAACTTTTATCCGAAACGGCCAACAGGTAGGAAAATCTTTGAGTGTTCTGCTCCTAAAGAAATACTCTTGTAGCTTGCTGTAACTCTTCTGGACGAGTACTGCGTATTTGTCTGCATGCACATAAATCCTGTTGCATGTCTTGGAGGAACCTTTACAAGGCAGCCTCCTCTTATGGGGCCCTCAGGTCTGTAAATAATGTCCCTGAATGCAGCAGCTATTTGGTTGTTTTTAGGCACGGAAGCCAGGGAATTGTATGTTTGTACTATTTACCTGATAAATCTGTTCATCCTCAGCGTTCACAGTAGGAAGATGCATCTTGACTTGCTTGTTTGCCTTAGTTAAAGCTTGGATTTTGGTGTGAGAAGCTGTTCTAACATGGTCCCATGTTGCCTGTTGCTCTGGTACTGAAAACTGTTTAAAAAAATTAACAACCCTCTTCCCTTGACTATGGAAACTCTTACGTAATACATTGTTTGACGGGCTGAATTTGACAGTGTTCTCATCTTTTAACCTCTTACACAGAGAAAAAGAGATAACATCAGCTCTGTGCTGTGGCAGATGAGGAGGCAGCTGCTGCTGGAGCTCATGGGGATCCTGCCCACGGTGCGCAGCACCCACATCGTGGAGGAGGCCGACGCTGACACGGAGCCCAACGTGTCTGTGTACTCGGGGCTGAAGGAGGAGCACGTGGTGAAGGCCAGCGCCTTGCTGCGGCTCTACTGTGCTCTCATGGGCATTGCTGGCCTCAAGTAAGGGACCTTCTCGTGCTCCAGGGTTCTGTTCATGGCTGTCCATTTCAGCAGAGGGTGAGGGCTTTGGGCACTTCTGTCTTAATGCCGCTGTGTTCTCAAAGCTTGCGGCAGGACTCGCCCACTTCAGTACTAGGGGAGGCTCTGTTGCTGCAAAATCGCTTCTGCAGACTTGTTAAAGGAAGTCTAAACCCACATGGTTGGAGCAGTGTGTGATTGTGTGGATTTCGAATTTCTATTCCTTTTGCATTCATTCTTTAGAGAGTGCTAATGTAGCATCTTTATGCATTGTTAGTTTTAATTAAAGTAGTTTGTACTAATAGGCAAGATTATATCCTGGGGAAGTTTTCTCACTGTTGTCTTTTAAAAGAGATTTTTATGTCTTTAAGTTCAGAGCGAATTACCAGCTCGATAGATTAAATAACAGGGAGAATTCACTCTTTAACCTTTTGGAGAGACTGGAAATCTCTTCCCTGTTAAATCCCCAGCTCTGTTTTGTTCTCTGTCCTGCTCAGGCCCACTGATGAGGAAGCTGAGCAGCTCCTGCAGCTGATGACGAGCCGCCCTCCCGCAACCCCGGCCGGTGTCCGCTTCGTGTCCCTGTCCTTCTGCATGCTCCTGGCCTTCTCCACTCTGGTCAGGTACTCTCAGTAGAGGAGAAGCTTTGGAAGATCTGACTGTTTTAGCACCATTAAGGCAATGCCCTTCCCAGAGTTGCACAGGGTTTTTTCCCCCTAATTCTTTATAAAATCGCCATATGTTGATGGAAGGGATTTGTCTCACTCTGTGGTGAGTGAATGGATGTTTCACTCTTGTTTTACAGCAAGTCTTTTGGGAGGGGAGCATTAGCATGAACTTAGTTTGAGTGGTTTTTTGAAGACTGAAGTAGACCTGACTAGTTCATTTTTCCACGGAACAAGTTCATGGCTAAGTTCTTTAGAGTCCCTGTTCAAAAGAGAAGCAGTGCAGATAATTCCGGGGAGTAGCTCTCTGTTGGGTGCATTCCAAAAAGGAAGTTGCCTGGCAGTTGGACTGACCTTTGTGCCAAGTATCCCTCCTTATCAGCAGTTGGATGCTGAAGTGAAAGTGGCAGAAAGTCTCCTGGTGCAAGATTCCTCCTTTTCTGCAAGTGATAGTGAAACTAGCACTGGGTTTTCTTTGTGCAGCACCCCAGAACAGGAGCAACTCATGGTGATGTGGCTCAGTTGGATGATAAAGGAAGAAGCCTACTTCGAAAGGTGAGAGCAGGCTGGATTTCTTGTAGTGTTTCCAGTAATCTCACATTTATTTATGTCCTGTTTACCTGTGTCCTGTATTTCTTGCTCTTTGTTATCATCAGCATTTCTGGTGTGTCTGCTTCCTTTGGAGAGATGCTCCTCTTGGTAGCCATGTATTTCCACAGCAACCAGCTCAGTGCCATCATTGATTTGGTCTGTTCCACCTTGGGAATGAAGGTAAATCCTAAGTTCTTTCTAGCCTGTACATTTGTCTGTTAAAATCAACTTTTTGCTGTGTTTTGATACTTTGGTATTTACTTTTGATACAAAGAACTTTGGTTTTGCTAATATACCTAAAGTAAATATAATGAGTAATAAAATGAGTAGTAATTCCTCTGAAAGAACATTAAAATGTGCATAGTTCTTGATACAGAGGAATGTTATAATAAAGGTATCTTCAAAAAGTGCGGCCTTGTTGAAGTCATTATTTCCAAGAAATGCACTTTTCAGAAGACTAATTGAAGTAGTTTTCAAATTGAGCTGCAAAGCTTTTATTTTAAATAGTTAAAAGAAATATCTATATATGTAAAAATTAATTTCAGTAAATTACCAAAGGAGATTTGCCAGCAATTCACTATTGTGAAACAGTGTCTCACCAGATGTAAAAGCTGGGTAGGGAGTTTTTAGGACAAGGAAGACATGGGGTGATGAACTCGTGACATTTGAAAATATTTCTGTTTGACATTTGGTATAGATGTGAACATTTTCCTGGTATCCCAGTCAAGACAAGTTTTAAAAGGCTAAAAGTTAACAGTTTATAAAATAAATTTGCAGTCCTTAGTTATAAGAAAGATAGAACTTGCAGTTCTAAGTACTTTCTTCTGAATTTCAGATTGTTATTAAGCCCAGCTCTCTCAGCAGAATGAAGACAATCTTCACACAGGAGATTTTCACTGAACAGGTATTTTCAGCCTAGGGATTTTTTTTTTCCCCCTTTGCCCTTTCCTTTCCCTTTGGGATATTCCCCAAAAATAAGGAGGTGCCAGTCATGACTGTGGCTGTGTGACTTTTACACCTTGTGCCTTGTGCTAAGTGATGTTTTTTCGTTAATTTTAACTTCCCTTTAGGTGGTTACAGCCCACGCTGTCCGTGTGCCTGTTACAGGCAACCTCAGTGCCAACATCACTGGCTTTTTACCTATTCACTGCATTTACCAGCTTTTAAAGAGTCGTTCTTTCACCAAGCACAAAGTATCCATTAAGGTATGACCTCTGTTTTATTTCTGTTTGTAATTCTGAATGCCGATGAGGTTTTGCAGGCTGGTTGAATTTTAGGAGCAGAATTCTTGATGAATCTTGTACCTTACTACTCAGAACTGATGTAGCACTTTCCAAAGTCAAAGCCTCAGTTATTAGAAGGGGTTTTACTTGCAGACAAAGCAAACTGGCAGCTGCTCATGTCATGGGATGTTCTCTTCTAGGACTGGATCTATCGGCAGCTCTGTGAAACCACCACCCCGCTCCACCCTCAGCTGCTTCCCCTCATTGATGTCTACATTAACTCCATCCTTACTCCTGCATCTAAATCCAACCCAGAGGCCACCAACCAGCCTGTCACAGAACAGGAGATCCTGAACGTTTTCCAAGGACTCTCTGGGGTAATGGACTTGTTTGGATCTTTCGTGTACTTTATGTGAACGTGGTGCAGGATTTTGTACTTGTGTTAAGTTGCTTTTTGTCTTTACTGCCTGTAAACTGTTTCCTGCTGCAGTCATGTGTTTTTAAGTGAATCTTGTTACTCAGGTATTCATCATGATTGTAGGTAAATCCAAATTTTTCTTCCCAAGAATCAGGAATGCAACCTGACCTTTGTGTGTGGTTTTGTGTGCAGGGAGAAAACACTCGTCCCACCCAGCGCTTCAGCATCACCACACAGCTGCTCGTCCTCTACTATGTCCTGTCCTATGAAGAGGCACTGCTGGCCAACACAAAGATTCTAGGTAAATGTGAGAACATCAGGGGGAAGACAGATTAACTGAAAAATGGGTGCAAAGAGAGGGAAAAGTCATGCTGCTGTCAGATTCAAGCGCAGCATAAAACTTCTAAAAGTTTGTATTAAATAGGACATTGCTGTAGAGATTCAGGACAGATTCAGGCCTGAAACACTATAAAATCAATTACAGATATTTTCTTGATTTTACCTGGATAATATAGAGACAAGTGCTTTACATTTTCTTTATTGATCCAGTTGGGGAAATATTTGTTTTTAACTGTAACTGTTACATTTGGTTTCTTGTCTTGTTCCCCTGTAGCTGCAATGCAGAGAAAACCCAAGTCCTACTCTTCAGCACTGATGGATCAGATTCCAATCAAGTACCTCATCCGGCAGGCACAGGGGCTGCAGCAGGAACTGGGAGGTAAAAATGTGTGGGAAGGTCTAAAGTGCATGAAAAGAAAGGCTGAATGTTTTCAGCTCAGTGGCTGTTGCTTTTTTCATAGCTTGCTTTCATTTTTCTTGCTTTTAAAATTGGTCGGGAGTAGCTACTGAGATTGCAGAGATGTTTGAAGAGTAACAGTGAAAGTGTGAGGAGAGCAGTTCCTTTTAGAGTGGGTCTTACCTCTCTAGGGCAGGTTTTAGGGTAGGAATTACGTGAGGATGTTGAATATTCCAGGCTGAGTTTAAGAGTTACTATAGAGTCCTCCCACCTTTCCAAAGGGTAACTTTTCCTCCCTCTCTGTTGGAGGTAAAATATCAGGTTATGAGCATTCACCCCACTGAGCTGCTTGGCAGTGATTCAGTACAGGTCAGTGGTTGAAATGAAAGGCCCAGATGTGTTCAGGTGAGAGATGTAGCTGCTCATATCTGAGCTGTGAATGTCCCTGATGTCCCCAAGGGTTGCACTCTGCCCTGCTGAGGCTCCTGGCCACCAACTACCCCCACCTGTGCATCGTGGACGACTGGATCTGCGAGGAGCAGATCACCGGCACCGACGCCCTGCTCAGGAGGATGCTCCTCACCAACATGGCCAAGAACCACTCTCCCAAACAGCTCCAAGAAGGTAAATAACTTCATTCCAAGTAAATTCTTTCCAAGTGGGTTGGAATAGAGTGGATTTGGAAGGGTGATTATACTGCATTGGTACAACAAAAATGCTTCAATGCTTCAAATGGCAGAAGTCCAGTTTTACCAAGGTCCCGTTGTTTTTGTTTTCCAGCCTTTTCCTTGCTGCCTGGAAATCACACCCAGCTGATGCAGATCCTGGAACATTTGACCCTTCTCTCAGCTGGAGAATTGATCCCCTATGCAGAAGTGTTGACCTCGAACATGAATCTCTTGCTGGAAGCTGGAGTTCCACGAGGGATTCTGCAGGCTGTCAATAAACTCTGGATGGTTCTGAACACTGTCATGCCCAGAAGGTATCAAGGCTCGAAATACTGTTTGGTTTGTTGGTGCACATAGGTGGGAGGCCACTTTTTCTTTTAAAAATAATGACACAATGCCTTTATCTGGGAGATTGGAGGCTGTGACTGAATAGAATGTGTTGGAGCTGCATTTCTTTTTGGTTTGTGGACATTTTGAACCTTTGCCTTTAAAAGGAAGGTGGTTCTTGTTCTCAGGGAAAGGAAGTCACCAGTTCAATTTAAAATAGAGGAGTGTAGTTTTATAGTGTCTATTGTTTATGATGAATTACTGATGAAACAAGAACTCGCTTTGGTAAAAAAATGGCTTTTTTTAATGAAGTGGGTGCTCTGCTGCAGTGAAAACTGTTTGCTGTAGTTCCAAGGAGTGTAGGTTAACTGTACCTTGGTTAACCTCAAGGGCTGAAAATGGGGGTTTTGCTACTTGATAGGCCTAGAAAAATATGGCTGAGGGACCAAATGCTTAGGGAACTCCTTTTCTTACACGAATTTTCTACAAAAATTCATAAAAATATTCTCATTTTAGGTTGTGGGTGATGACTGTTAATGCCCTGCAGCCTTCAGCAAAAATAGTGCGGCAGCAGAAATACACCCAGAATGATCTGATGATTGATCCCCTGATTGTACTGAGGTGTGATCAGAGAGTTCACAGGTCAGTGTCTGTGCTGCTACACATAAAGGTGAATGCTAAACATAAAGGTGTCCAACAGAAAACTCCTAAAAGCTTTCAGCACTTCAAAACATCTTTTCAAACTAATCACAGGAGCTTGGCAGTTGCATCTGTGTTGCTTTAAGCTTGGCCTGAGGACTGAGGAGCTGGGCCTGCTGTTCCAGCATTTCGTCCTGTCCAGCTGAGTGTCCAGCTGTGTTCTGGAAACTTTGGGATTTGCACATGGCTCATCCATTTTGGATTTGGGCGTGTGAATTTGTGGTGAACAGACTTTGCAGCGTGTTTGAAATGGCTGCTGCCACGCGGTGGTGGGTGAGGTTGTAGCTGTAACATCCTTCCAGCTCTTCTGCCATCCCTCTTGGGCCTGCAGGTTTTCCATCCTTTGGGGCAGCAGTTTCTGCCAGCGGGTGCTTGATGGATGTGACAGAGGCAGATTTGCTTCATTTCCCAGGGAAGTCTTTGCAGTACTTAGAAATTGGTTCCTCCAGGTGTCAGCAATGCCAGAGGAGGAGCTGTGATGCTACAGCCTTTGGGAGTGCTTTTAGTTTGTTCATGTTACTGAAATGTCTTTATTTTACTGTGTTCCCATATCAGGAGTCCTCCTCTGATGGACATCATTTTGCACATGTTGAATGGATATCTCCTTGCTTCAAAAGCTTACCTTAATGCTCACCTGAAAGAAACGGCAGAGCAGGACATCAGGCCATCCCAAAACAATGCAATGGGTCCAGAGGCCCCAGAAGTTACAAGAGAAGAATTAAAAAATGCTTTGCTTGCTGCTCAGGTAAGAGGGAAGAAATGGATATTACACGATGTGAGGAAAAGCAGAGATAAAAGAGAAATGCAGAAACAGGAAATTAAAAAAGGAGACCTTTTAAATTAGTTGGTTTTTTTTTTACCAACTTAAGTGTTCTACAGGATTTGTGATTATTGAGCTGAGTCACTTTCATTCTGTACTTAAAAAAACCTATAGGTAGAAATCCTAATCACACGACCATCTTCCATTTCTTAAATTGCCCTTATTTTGTATTTGATTTGTTTTATTTCACTAGGAGTTTTTTAAGCATCTTCTGTGGCTTTCCTCCACAGGACAGTGCTGCTGTGCAGATCCTTCTGGAGATCTGCTTGCCTACAGAGGAAGAGAAGGGCCAGAGCAGCACTGCTCATGATTTGCTGAGGGATGTGCAGAGCCCCCCGAGCCCGCCGGGTGCCGAGGCAGAGGAGGAGGAGAGTTTGCTGTGCAACCTGCGGGAGGTGCAGTGCCTCATCTGCTGCCTGCTGCACCAGATGTACATTGCCGACCCCAACATCGTCAAACTCGTGCACTTCCAGGTCTGCTTTGCGCTGCTTTGGCTCTTTTTAGGTTTGTCAGGTTGGGAAAGAGCCAAGTGCAGTGGTTGGAGGCTGCTGAATGTTCCTCAGAAGTGGTGACAGCCCACTTTTCTCCTTCCTGTCTCCCCCAGTTTGTAGAGCTCACACTTCCTCCTTATTTCAGTGCTTGTTCTCTTGGTTGTAGTGAGAAGGCAGCACCCAAACTCTGCCTGTTCCTCATCGTTAAACACCTACTTTGTGCTTCTGCCCTTTTTTAATTTGTCCATCTAGGCCAAGGAAATCTGCCCTAATCATCTCATAATTGCTCGTTCCACATCTTTTGTGGGTTACTTTTTTCTGGCCGTGTTTTTAAATTAATATTCCCATTATTGAAAACTAAATTGGCTTCAAATGTAAACATCTCCTTATCTTTCCTTTTTGTTAGGGCACAGTTTATCTCTTTAGAGTGGAAGGAGAAAGGTTGGCCCTGCCAAAGCAGCTGAGCACCTTCTAAAAAGAGAAGAGGGGAAAGATCAGCAATTTTTAAAATATAAATGTGTTTTTAATGCATATTAAATTGCTGCTTGCCAGATGGCAGACTCTTTACAAGGAGTTAATTTGCCTTGACCTGGAACTGATTAAGTGATAAAACAGTCATTATGGGGCAGTTGTGAAATTTGGAACACGGAAGGAAAGGGTCACTGCAGTCTGGTTTTGTTTGGGGGATGGAGGGAGAGTTTCCATGCAAATAATTCATTGACTATTGAGGATAAAGAACTGATTCAGACCCTGGGTTTCTACCCAGCCTTGGCATTACAGGTTTGCTGCTAATTCTGAGCAGCAGGGACTTACAAATATATTCATTTTGAAAAAAAGCATTAACACAGGTATAATTTAAAATCTTAGTTGAAGCAGGAGTTTAAAAACACCCCTGTGACACATTGACACGTCTGTTTCCTTAATCCCACAGGGTTATCCGTGTGAACTTCTGGCACTGACAGTGGCTGGGATCCCATCCATGCACATCTGTCTGGATTTCATTCCCGAGCTCATTGCCCAGCCTGAGCTTGAAAAACAGGTACTGTGCAGTCACCTGGCTGGGGAATCACTGTGGGTGTTAGCCCTGATGAAATATTGGCTGAGGGGAGGGAATGAAACAGTCACTAAAAATGTCCTGTTCTAACTTGCCTGCGATATTAAATTAATATTTGTAGCATTTTACCTTAAATTCAAGGCCTGGCATTGCAGGCAACTGGAATTTGTTGGGCTAAAGATTCCCTGTTTCTATATCAGACCAACTCTGTAGTTGCTCTTATTTAGTCCTTTCTAGTATTGAGTTACTGCTGATCAATTCAGGTTAAAACTAGAACATATCAGACCTAAATATCTTTTACAGGGGTTGTGTTGCACGTTGTGTGTTGCTTTGTTGCTCATCATTAATGTTGGAGCAAGAAGGAGATTGGGGGGGGAGATTTTGAAACACTGATGTTGTTACTTTGATTAATGTTAAATATGGGTGGGTTGTTTAGCTTAGTATCAGCAGAAAAATAATCATTGTTAAGGCTTCTTTGGCTTCAATTTCCTTCGTGGTAAAACAGAGAATATTTACTTACTGCTAAGTTTGGTGAAGAGCTTTGGGTAGAAGCTGCAAAACATCCTGTAACTTGATTGCTTCTCACTCTTCTGACAGATCTTTGCCATCCAGCTGCTCTCCTATCTGTGTATCCAGTATGCTCTGCCCAAATCCCTCAGCGTGGCTCGTCTGGCCATCAACGTGATGGGGACCCTGCTCACAGGTAACCACCCCAGCAACCCCAAAACTCACTGCTGTGAGAGCCAGAATGATTTCTCTAGGCTGAATTCTGCTCTGTCTGTCTAATTGCTGTTGTAAAAGTAACAGCATTTCTTGATTGGATTTTGTCATCATTTATTTTTACTTCTCGTGGCAGTTCTGACCCAGTCCAAGCGTTACACGTTTTTCATGCCCACCCTGCCTTGCCTGGTGTCCTTCTGCCAGGCCTTTCCTCCCCTCTATGAGGACATCATGTCCCTGCTGATCCAAATAGGACAAGTTTGTGCCTCTGATGTTGCCACACAGACACGGGACTTCGACCCCATCATCACCCGTAAGTCAAGAGCCTTGAAAAACCCCCCAAAGTGAGTCAGACCTAGGGAATTGAAACAGAAATGTTGTGGTGTCTCTAGAAATAACCTGTGGGGTGAATGCTGGTGCAGGGAATGATGCTGGCTCAGCTCTGAGATCTCATAACATCCCTATTTGTGTTATGGCTGTAAAAGACCAATTCTCCATACTTATTTAGGTGTGCTTTGTTTCTTCTGCTTCATTTCCCAGGTCTGCAGCAGCTGAAGGAGAAGCCACACGATTTCTCAGGGCTCTGTAAAGATTCCTCCAACAAAAGCTGTTCCAGGGACACTGCGAGCCTGGACCCCGATGTTCGGCTGTGCCAGTGCGTGGAAAACACCATCATTGAAATAATTAACATGAGTGTCAGTGGAGTTTAGGGAAAACCCCAGGGAAAAGTTGTCCTGGAGTTTTTCTCTCTCTTTATGGTGCCTAAATTTGGAAAAAGCTGTGAAAGTGGACTGAGGAACTGGAGCAAAAGTCCACATTTTTCATTGGTTCGATTCAGTCACGGCTGAGAAGAAAATCCCTTCAACGGGATTTTGTTGCTTCCAGTGAAAACTTCTGAGGCTGATGGGATCAGGAAATAATTTCCAGGGAAACAGTGATTTTCAGGCTTGCTCAGTTCCTGAAATTATACAGCAGCACACCTGGAAGGGTTTTATAGCACTGAAAAGTGAATATTTCATTTGTTGGGCAAACGGCAAAACGATGGGTAAGAAAAATTTGAGGTTGAAGTGCTTTGCTTGAGTTAAACGAGCTCCTGCTCCAGAGCCTTGCAGAGCAAGTTGGAATAAAGTGCTCCAAGGAATACTTGAAAAAGTGGTGTCAGTAACTTGCACCATCACACTGAGTTCTAAGAAAATCTTCTAACTTTTATTTGTGTGTCAAACAAAAAAAAAAGCTTCAGTTCATGAGATCAGAAATTTAATTTAAAGATCAACCGGCCTTCACTGAGAGATTGAAACTGGTTTAAAAGTGTTTTTTTTTTAAAAAAAAGTACTGGCAGTAAAAATGAGCCGTACAAATGTGATTTTTAAAGAACGCAGGTCAGATGGTTTTGTGTTTTTTAAGTTAAAAAAGATGAAAAAGGCTTGAAGAAATGAGTGCAGAGGTATCTTGAGCTGTCATCGGGATAGGATTAAAAAAAAGAAATGGATGCTGAGGGTGACTGTGCAGAGGAATAAGGAGAGGAATTACAGATTTCAGCCATGCCAAAGCAATTCCGAGGCCAAATCCTTTGTGCTCCATCGTGGAGCTGGTTGTTCTTTTGCTTATAAGGATGGAATTCCCCCATGGAAATGTGGGAAAGCCCCTGTGGGTTTGTGTTCCAGGATTCCTGGCTGTAACACCCCATATCACCATCTGCCTACCCAGTGTATTTTTGTCATCTTAATGTAAATTATGTAAATAATCCAAATGTATGTATTTTTTTTTCTCCTCGGTTCCAAGTGTAATTTTATATGCTGTAGTGGTATTTAAATAAAAAAAACCAACAACAGTACGACTGAAGTTCAAAGGGGGTTGCCTGTATTGATTTTAACTTTTCCAGATTCATCCCAAATTTCACCTGAGGGAAACACCTGGGGGCACAGACACCTGACAGGAACAGAAGGACTTGAGGCTTCCGTGTGTGGCAGCAGTGAAAAGACACTGACTTTACAGAAACTATTGATTTTTTCATTGTGTTTTCTGTGCACTTAAAACAAGGATGGTAATAGTGGTAGTAATAATAATAACAGTAATGGTAGTGCTACTAAAGAATAGTATGCGATACTTATAAAATATTATAGAACATAATAAATATAAATAATAATCATATAATAATAAATGTAATATTATTCATAATAATAATGATAAAGGCCAATAACAAATACTCGAGTATTTCACATAGCGCGCGGTTGCCTAGCAACGTAGACAACCCGGAAGCCAACAAGGCGCCCTGTGATTGGCTCTCGGCGCGCAGAGATGAGGGCGGGAGCCTCCCAGTGTGCGCTTTGCTGATTGGCGGCGCGCGGCCCTTTCCTGTCAGCTGATTGGCTGGGGCGGAGGCGGGAAGGACGGAGAGCGCTGAGGGGCCGCGGTGCCGCAGGTGCGGGGCCGTGAGGGGCGCGGGGGGAAGCGGCTGCCGGCGCCACCGCCTCGCCGAGCACACAGAGGAAGCGAACGCCCAGGTGCCGCTCTGTGGGCTGGGCTGGGGCGGCCCCACTGCTTCCTGAGCGCCGCTTGCCCTCGAGAGGCAAAGCAGCTCTGCCCGGGTCGAGATGTCGCTGGGGGGAGCGCCCTGTGCGCTTCTGCTGGATGTGATCACACCACGAAGGGTCCCCGCAGTGTCCCGGGCCCTCCCTTCTCCCCAGGGGCAAACTTAATTAGGAGTAGTAGTCGTTTAAACGAGTTCCCCTCCCAGAATGGGTTGGGGAAAAGCCTTTTCAAGTGGTGGCCTTTGCTTTAGGAAGGAGGGGTTGGATGTAAACTCGTGTCAGCAATCTTCTTTTGCTGGAATTGGTTTTTCCTGCTGAGAAACTCGGTGATGAAGCCGATTCATGCCATACATTGGTGGTCTTTTGATGTATATGTTTAATTATTAAAAGTGAGATGAAGTCAGTGAGTTCATTTATCCCAGGGAATCTGCCAGTTTAAAGTTACTCTCTTACTTTGTCAGTGCTGAAAAACTGTCTCCAGTCTGACTAATGGGAGTCTGAACTGGTGTGTGCAGTTCGTCGTGTTTTTGTTTTAATAGCTGATGCTACTCTTTAGCTGCTGGCAACTTGCTCTCGCTCGTAATGAGGACCAAGCCTGAAATGATGATGTGTGGTATAAATTCCTATATTCCAGTTCTGTCAATATCCTGAGCTGTTACTGGGTTAACTAACAGCTTCTCCTTGTTTTCATTTGGTGCTGCGTTTGTTTGCCTGTTTGTTAGTATTGAGTTACTAATTCTGTGTTTTAATTGCAGTTTTGAACCTGAAGTAAACGGGAGAAAAACTTGCAATGCCTTCTGAGGGGGCAGAATATACAATTGGGGGGGTGAAGATCCTCTTCCCCTGCAAGGCTTACCCCTCCCAGCTTGCTATGATGAATGCTGTGAGTAGAATTTGTACTGCCATTTGCCAGGCTAAGAGCTTGTGTTTTCCAATATTTGAAATTCCAAAATCTCTGTCAGCATTTAGAAAACTGACACACATTTAAATTCAGAGCCTGCAATGTCTTGAGAATTTCAGTGGTAACCACTCAGTGGTACAGTATCTGGACCACGAATAGGGAATGGTGAAGTACATTTTGGATTTGGGAGCATTTATGCCCAGAAACGAGTTCCATGTTGTGTAAATCCATGGTTATTTAGCTAGGTGTACTGTTATTAATAACAGTTGTGTATAAATATCAAAGTTTTCAAGGGGGGAGTGATTTAGTAAAACATGCTGTTTAAACAGAATAATTATATATAGTAATATTTCGATAAGTTTTAATTTTTTGGAGAACTTTTCAAAATGAATGATTGCATTTATATTTAAACATTTTTAAAGAGTTTTAACCAGCGACAGGATAAGAGGGCACAGAATTAAGATGTGCCAGGGAAAGTTTAGGACGTTACTGCTAAGATTAGCTAAAGACATCTGCTTTGCTTGCTGTTAATTCTGTTTCTTTTCTTCTCCTTCAAGATTGTTAAAGGCTTGAATAACAGGCAGCACTGTTTGCTGGAGAGCCCTACAGGAAGTGGCAAAAGCTTGGCATTACTTTGCTCAGCGTTATCATGGCAGCAATCTTTGCATGGTAAGTGTCTGCACGGTTTTTGTTACAAATTGAACAATAATTAATTATTGTTCATCAGCTTTTAAACATTTGGTTTCAGGTCTTTGTCCACCATTGGACACCTTGCCTTAATGGCAGCATAAAGCAGCAATGCTAAGCTGGATTTAGATCCAAAAGGGAATGTGGCTGTTGGAAGTTGGGAGGAAAATCCTTGTGGGTTGTGGTTGTGTGGATTGAATGGGAAGAGGGAGGTGTTCTCCTTTCTGTGCACTGCAGCTCTTCAGAGGGTGTTCAGCATTGTAGAGACACCAGGCTTCTAACTGGTACCTGAACTCTCATCTTCAGTGTTGTGCACCTCTGGCTCTCGTGTAGAGTCTGCAGTGGTTTTTAACGACAGCCAAATGACTTTGTCCCTCAGAGAAATCAGTGCCAACCTCTTCGTGTGAGAAGGACAGGAAGGCAGAGCCGTCCCCACCGTGTCACTGCAGGTGTCACTCCCAGTCTAAGAGCAGTGAGGCTGCAGCGAGTGGGACTCACAGTGCTCCTTGTTCTGCCAATAATCCTGAGGCAGGGACTTCCAGGAAACCTGGAAGCCCACTACCAAACACAGGTAACTTCACACACAGGCAGCTAAAATTCTGTTCTGGATGTAACTGCTGCTTTCAAGCCAGGGATGCTTTTCTACCATCATGATAGCAGACATGGTTATGCCCTGCATGAAATCTTTATGGTGGTTAATGTGTCTAGAAATGTCTGACACTGTTTCCTACGTCATCTATATTTATAGTAATTCTAGCAGTTACTATTCTGTAGTAATTATGTTTTAAAATGTTGCCCTTATTTAATGCGTCCCTAGTAACGGACATCCATTTTATTTTGTTAATTACAGAATGTAAGGAAAATGAAACTCTAGCTTCAAAACTGTCTGCCAAAAAAAAGTTATCTCTTTGTGACAGTGAGAACGATGACTTTCAAGTAGACAGGAAAAGGATTCGTCCTTTAGAAACAGAGCAGCAGGTGAGCAGCATTTATTGGCAGTGAAATCATCTGGGTGTAGCTCAACCAAACTCAAATCCCAATTAATGTTGCAGAGGAGGGTATAGGAAATAACTGAGTCATGTCACACTTTGGAGATACAGGGTTTTGTTAATTTTTGTTGTTACTTGTTACAAAGGAGTCTGCTGTTGCACTAAATTGTTTGTTCTACCTTGTCCTAAAGTCTTTCACATTTACACAAGTCATATCCCCAAAATACATTTATTCCCAGTAGATCTCTAATATTAAGCCAAAGTATGAGATTCTAGAGTTGAAAGTGCTCTTGTAAAGATGTATTAGGAATTGAAATACTGTGGGGTTCTGGTTTCTGTCCTGTCAGATGTAGGTAACTCTGGCTGATGTGTGGAGTGCAGTGTTTCTCCTTTGTTTTCATCTGTGTCACTGTTGGTGTCACATGGCTGAGGACTTGTGTTCAGCTCTGGCCTTAAACAGCTTTGACATTGCTGCGCAGCATTGCTCAGCTGGTTACTTCTGGTTAAGTTTTTACCTCAATGTGGCTTGAATTTATTTCTTGTTTTCGTCATGGAAGCGTTCAGCTTACGGTATTATAACGTCTGTAAGTTTTGTAACAGTGGGAAAGCAAAGCAGGAAAGCTCAGCAATAACTGCAGATTTTTTAATAATTAAAACTTTATAGCTTTTCCCAAGTTACTTTTGTGTGGCTTAGATTTGGTTAAACTATTAACAAGCAGCGATGCCCAGTTACTAAAACAGGCTCAGCTGAAGCCAAACCAGGACTGTCAGTGTGAGCACATCCTCCTGCCCAGGGCATTTTTACATTGTTTCTTTCCCCAGCAGGTTAGAAAACGTCACTGCTTTGCAAAAGGAGTGCAGTTGGTTGATGCTTTAGAAGTTTATCATCAGAGAAAAAACGGAGAGCTGACTGTTCACTCCGAAAAAAGCGTGAAAACCACTGCTTTTTCTCCCCAAACAGTAAGTAATACAGTAATATCTTTTCCATCAGGAGTGTTAGTTCAAGAGCAATTTTAAACAGTATTTTATGTGAAGGGATTTTGGATGAAATGCAGCTGAATGTAGCTTCAGCAAGCATCGCACCATTACAGCTAATGCAAAGGTTCCTTGGTGTTTTGTTTTTTATTGCCACTTTAAATAGCAGAAATGTCACGCCAGCAGTTGAGATACAAATTTGCACCTGTTTCTGCAGCTTTGTTAGGCATCTTCTGCATTTCTTATTCTTTGAAAATGATAAATTTTACATAAATGTTTGTTGGAGCAAAAGCAGTAGAAGAAGAAACGTGGGGCAGTAGAGAGCTGAGTGTGAGATGCCAAGTTATGTTAGTGGTGTGGTAACCACAAAGGAAACCAAAAGCTGTAGGATTACTCTAAGATACTGGGAGCTAAATATTTTCTTAGCAAAAGTGAATCTGTGTTGTAGGTCGTTTGATGGGAAGTAATTTTTATTAGTTTTGGGAAACTGTAGATTTTTGAGTAAGATATGAAATGCTTTTTGCCACTGAGCTTCAATTGGTAGCTTGAAATCCAAACGCCACCAGAGTGTGCTATTGATTTTCAAATAAAAAGACCTTTCGTCCTTCCTGATTGAAAAATTTCCTTTGGTACTCTGGTGTGGGTACCTGAAAATTTTGATTTAAAACTTCTAGAAATTTCCTGTGTAGAAGAAAAATGAAAACTAAACAGTGTACTGTTTGCTACATCTTTAGGAAGAAGTAACCTAAGAAGAAAGAGAGGGGTTTATTTCTGTTAAAGTTTCTTTTTAAGGATGAAAGAATAAGGTATTACTTTGCTGTGATGACCTTTTCCTTTAGCAGACTGAGAACTTGTCTGGTATCAAGAAACAATTGTAGAAAGTAAAGCCTTATTTCTCATTAGTAGTTCTGAGCCTTAACTGCATTTAGTTTAGAGTAGGAAGAGCATCACAGCATAGGCTGTTAGGTGTAAAAATGCTTTTCTGGTGTGGCTCAGGAAATAAAGTCAACAGAGCTTATGTTCAACACCTACCCTAATGGGCTGTGTATTCAGGGTGATACAATAATGTGATAATTATCTTGTTCACTGAGGTAACCCTGCCTTTGTCCAACCTGTGTTTTACAATGATCAGTCCTCTGCTTAAAGCAAATTTAGTTTCTTGTCAAGTCCTGTTTGTACTCCCAAGAGGGAGAGTTGGGGTGGTGGTTGTAAGAGCGTGAGAGGTGCTGCCCAGCACTGCTGCATCGCAGCACCTGCAGCTGTGTGGCTGAGGATCCAAGCCTGTCCTCAGCTGCTTTCACTCCAGAGCCTGGGAATCCATCTCTGGCCCTCTGCTATTAACTCCTGCAAGGGAGGGCAGTTCCAGTGTGAGTTTAAAGGGGAAATTATACCCTCAGGGTACTCTCATGGTTACTTCTGTCAAAGCATATGGCCTGAGAAACTGGGGCAGCTGGGTTAAGGAATCCCCATTTCTACCAGGGAAAGAAAGTAAACAGTAAATGGAGAGTAGTGTAACAAACACTTGGGGTATCAAAAAACAACTGTGAAAAGAATCTGTCTTAATGTGCTAGCCCATTGCAGTTTAACATATTGCTTACAACCTGCACAATGGGGTTTGAGTGACTTCTGTTACACATTCCAGGGGACTGGCAGCCTGTTACAATCAGGGTCTGGACTCCAGAATGGGCTAATTTACCACGATGGGATGAAGAAAGTTGTGGATTTGTATTACATGCTCTCACCTGACACCGTATCTGATCCTTTTCCTGCTGATTGACGTTTTGAATGAGCTCTTTGAAGCAAGTTCCAGCTTAATTAAAACGTTTGCTTGGTTAGCAGTGATCTGTGAAAGCCTGTGATAAATATTGAACCGGGTTCACCTGCTGGTGACTGGGGGGAGGATAAACAGCTGCTTTGTGTGCTTTAATCAAGAGGCTGCAGCAGCAGCAGAATGCTGGGCTTTCTGAGAGCTTCCAAAGGAGCAGTTGAAAAGCTCTGGTAATGTCACTGCTGATATCTCCCTAGATTGTCCTTGTGTGATATTTCACACAAGAGGCATTCACTGCCGCAGCATTCAGGTGGCTTTGTAACTGGGAAATGTAGATGGAGATAGGAAGAACTCCTCTTACCTCTTTGTGTTTCAAAGATCACAGCCCCAGTGTTTGTTTAGCTCTATTTTACACACAGGACAGGGTGGTGGACTTGATTATTCCTTTTTTAATCGGACTTCCACGTTTTTGCCATATAAATATTGATGCGATAGGCTGTTTTATCTCCCCCTGACAGAAGTACAAACAAGCTGCATTAGCCTAAGGTCCATATAGGCTGATATCTGATCTCTAATGGCATCTGTTACTGGGTGTTTCTGATTAAATACTGCAGAAAGTACAGGAGGATCTTTTTTTGCCCTCTTCCAAATGAAAGTCCCTCTTTTCAGGTTCCAACAGCTGAAAACAGGTTTAGTTCTGAAGCCAGGGGGTATTATGAAATGCAATTCTGTTGTCTTAATATGAATCATTTTTAATCAGCTTCAACCCCAATTCCTTCATAGATAAATTGAAACATTTTCCAATTTTATTACAGCTTAACCAGTATCTCTGTGGTATGAGTGTAAAAATTTGTGCTTTTGAAGCAGCACTGCCAAGTAAACCCCTTGTTCAGTGGAGAGTTTGCTTTCTTTCTCCTGTAGGAATGGGAGGAGAACACCATTTAGGTGTTGCTATGTGATATCCACAGTCAATTCTTCTTAGAGAAGTACAGAATTAAAATACCTTGTTCTTAATAAAATTTAAAGATGTATTTTAAGAATTCGAGTGCAAATCGACACAGTCGAGTAATGTGCAAAGAACACGAAGAACTCAACTTTTAAACTGGGTTTTAGCCAATTTTCTGAAGTTTTTCTTCATTATGAAGGACTTTCTAAGAAGGTTTTATTTTATTTAATATATTTGGGGCTAATGGTGTCTGTGGCTTTCAGATATGCTGTGACTACTGCAGGCAGTTTCATACTCTTAACTACTTACTATAAAATCAGCCTGAGTTTACAACTTTCTCAATATTGTGGGTTTGAGTGTTTTTTGAACATAAAACTTTTTTCAAAGTTAAAGGTAACATTTTAGTGCTGGAATAATGGCTAAAGTGCTTCTTAATGCCAGTATTATACCAATTCCAAAGCTCTTAAACCAAACTTTTAAGCCCACCTGTAAAATACTGTAATTTATAAGCCTGACGCATAAGAACACTTTATTTCTTTTTTACGAAAAGAATAATATCTGGTATTTTAAGCCCATCATAGGAGACCCTTCTGTTCACGTTTTTATATATTAATTTGAGCTGCATTTTCCTGTTGTTCTAAGAACTCTTGCAAAACAGCTGCCTGATGGGTCCTAATAGTTTTCTGTTATTTTTATTTGGCTTAGCATAGCAGTGAAATATTGGTGGTAAAGGATCATCTTGGTGTCCCGTGTATTGTTTTTCCCTCTGAAAACACAATCTGACTTGGATTAAAATTAAAAGATAGATGTGTTCTTAAAGGCCCTACACAGTCACTGCCTCAGTTATATTAATTTTTAGCTTGGTAATGTGGTTTTCATTATTTCCAGGAGCAAACCAGAATAGAACTGATAGAAATATCAAGGTACCATTTGCATTGGAGCTTTCTGTGTGAGCAGAGCCGGGCATTGCACATATGTAACATATACCATATGTCAGCTGTTTCCTGCTTGCCTGTTGACAAGAGCCCCATTCATAACTCTTCTTTTTATCCTTTCAGTGAATAAGTAATTATTCAATATAGAAGGCAGGATATTTGGAACTGGCTATTTAATGTGGCAGCACAGGGTAATGAAATCTGCTGTTACTGGCAACCTGAGAGGGGAATGTAACAATTCCAGCATGGGTGTAACTTTATCTGCTTTGAGGCCTGTTTATTTGGCACATCAGTGAACCTTTTATCCCAGTGAGTGGCAGCTCCAGAGGGTTACATTTACATGCTTTCTATCATGTATTGTAATATTTAATGGCAGACAAGGCTGAGTGGGGCTGAGGGTAACACGAACTTGCTTTTCCTTGGAGTGGAAGCTAAAGACAGCTTGATCCCCAGAATTGTGGTGTAACACACAGCATGACTTAGCGTGTGTTTGTAATGGATAATCTTACTGATACAATTAAAAGGGAGGGAGGAGAATTGCAGTGGGCAGCTACATGTTGTTACCTGCACTACCACCTGGAGCCCAAATACAAACTCTTTGACACTGGAAGAACTCTTTCTTTTTCATGGGAGGTGTGTTTGGACGTGGTTATGCTTGAGTTCCTTGTTTCCTATGTGTCTTTTCAAATTCATTGTGACAATTTCATGTCAGTCGTTCCAGTATTTAATGTTATGAAAGATGGTGCTTCTCAGGAAGAAAAAAAATTGGCTTTTAACAAATATTTTACAGGATTAGGTTCTGTTTAGAATTATTCCCTGTGTTTCTTTTGTTCTCCTGGTTCCTTGATGTCCTTTGGCAGAATGGCACAGCAAACATGTTTCTAATGGAGAGTATGTGGTGTAGTCTGTTTAATCTGCACACAGAGTTCCTGAACATTTCTTCTGCTTGCTTTAAGGAAAAAAATTATTTTAATTTGAGTGTCTGTTCCACGTTTTCTTTGTTGAAGGTGTTGGATTCTTGCTCTGTAACAGGAGTGTCCTGAGCTGAAGCTTCAATGTGAGAAGCTTTATTTTCATTATTCATGTGTAAATATTCCACTGGATTAATAATTCTTTCTGATTGGGTTATGATAAAATTGTGATTGCTGGAAGGTTTTTTAGGGATTTCCTAAAGCACAAGGATGTGGTGCTTTAACATGTTAGAACTTTTTGCAGCTTGATGGGCTGCCCTGGTGACCTGAACCAGCTGTCCCAGAAGGCACTTTCCTACCAGACCATAAGCACATTTAGCCCATTCATCTCACGGTGGGATTTTGTTAATAATTTTTTTGTCTTGGTTTGCAGCCTCCTGGCCCTTGCACTGAGTGTTCCTGTTCTTCTGGAAAAGAACCTTCCAAAGATCCCAGTCACACAAAGAAGAAAGAAAACGGAGATCGGTTGTGTGTTCCTCAAATTTTTTTTGGGACACGAACGCACAAGCAAATAACCCAGATCAGCAGGGAGCTGAAGAGGACAGCGTATTCCTCTGTCCCCATGACAATCCTTTCCAGCAGGGATTATACCTGTATCCATCCAGTGGTATCCAACAGTAGTAACAGGAATGAAATGTGTGTAGAATTGCTGGAAGGAAAGCAAGTGAGTCATTTTGTTTGAGAAAATGAGCATTCATTAAACACAGTCAAATTTAACAGCTGGAATGAGTAACATTGTTTTACTTCTTTATATTATGTTGGTTAAGTGCCACCTGGTGATTTGGTTAAAATGAAATATTAATTGTTAGAAAATGTTGATACACAGTAGCAATACTGCAAAAAACTTATGATGACAGGAATAAGATTTATGACTGCCAGGTTAACGTTTCGGTAAGACTTAAATTATCTTTGGTTTATAGATGAAGAAGAAAGAAGTGTCCTTTTTTGATGTACATTTTAGAAACATGGACTTACCTGACATGCTGTGTTGTTGTCTGGCATAAAAAGCAGCTGTTAGAAATGTTTCCAAGAAACAGCCAAATGCATGGAACATTTGCAAGATTTGAGCCTACTTGGTTTTCATTATTTCTTGTGCCCACTAAGTCTCTGCACTTCTTTGCTTTCAGGGCAGGTCCTGTTCTTTTTACCATGGTGTTCATAAGCTCAGTGAGCACCACGCCCTGCAGTCTGCACCCAGGGGGTACCAGGCTTGGGACATCGAAGACCTGGTGGCCCTGGGCAGGAAGCTTCGTGCCTGTCCCTATTTTGCAGCCAGGGAACTCATGATGGGGGCAGACATCGTGTTTTGTCCTTACAATTATCTTCTGGACCCACAGATCCGGGAGAGTGTAAGTATACTTGTGAGAAACATGGCAAGAACTGGAGTTAAAAAGAAATTACCCACTGAATATTATGTTTCTGTGGTCAGCTGAGACCCCATTCATATCCAAAATACCATCTACAAAATAGCTCCTGGGGTTTTTTTCCCCCTTGGATATTTTCTGGGTTATGGAAATTGGCTAGAAATCTCAAAAAGCTTCATTTGCACCGTGATGCAGAATATGCATTTTTTAACAGGATCCTGTTAGTTGCTGTTTCTCATGTCTTTCACTCTATTTTACTAGACAATAATTTTGGTTTTTTAGATGGACATTAAGCTAAAAGACCAAGTAGTCATTTTGGATGAAGCCCATAACATTGAGGACTGTGCTCGGGAGTCCGTGAGCTATGGGGTTACCGAGAGTCAGCTCAGAGCTGCCCGAGAGGAGCTCAGTTTCATGGTCAGCAACAACATCAGGCAGAAGCATCACGAGCCCCTCCAAGCTGTGTGCTGCTCCTTGATAAAGTAAGGCAACTTTTTTATTGCTTTATATCAATTAATATTTTTTAAAATTACCTTTAGATTCCCTTTGATGGCATAAGTTACTCTGTCACATCGGTTAAAATGCAACAAAGGTACACTTGAATCTATGCAGTTGTTTGATTTATGTTCATTCGAGGAATCCACAGGGGTTTGATCTATTAAAAAAACTACTGGTCTCACATGGAAACATTGAAATTCTCTTTTGAAAAGTGTTATGCTCTTGAATGATGTGCTGCTCTTTATGGGGCTTTTTTGGGGCTCCTGGTTTATAAAGCTCAGTATGAAAATTTTCATAAGATAAATTTTTGTATTTGACACATTTCTGTTTGCTCATTTGACAAATAATAACAGCATTGTTTTGTCAAAGAATTAATTAGCTCGTGTTTATAGAATGCTTTCAGCGCCTCGGACAGGAAGCCTTTGGAACGGGTTGGAATCTGTTCTTGGAATCAGATCGGAATCTACCGAATTCTTCATAGTTGGAAGTGAATTTGTCAGTCATGCCCTTTGTATTCCCTGGGCAACAACTTTTTGGAAAGGGAAGAGCTGAACAGAAGTTGTAAATCATGAGAGGGGGTGGAACAAAAGAAAATGCACAGAAGCCCGGGAAGAAACAAGAGGTCCAGGGCAAAGTCTTGGGTGAAGTGGAAGTATCAAAGTCAGCAGAAAAAAGTGAATAATGCTACAAGTGGCTTTGCAGTTAACTGAATTCTGATTCAGCGTGTGCAATATCTTCATTTCGCTGCGACAGACTGTACAGCACAGCACAGGAGCAGTTCATTCTCCCATCCTCACTCTCTTCTCAGAGTTAATGTTTGTGTCACACAGAGACAAGGGACTTTTTCTGCTTGGCAGAAGCCAATTCTCCTACCTTGGCTATTTCAAATGTTAAACTTTAGTAAAAGATAAGAATAGCATGGCTGGAGATTTGATTGCCTCAAGCTTTTTAACCTTATCAGGAAAACTAAGGTTGATTGTCTTGGCAAATCTGCAAGCAGCATGAAAAGCAGTTGCTGGAAAGCAGAAGACTGGGTGTAAATAGCCAGTAATAGGTAAAATGCTCCTGCACGGGGACACGGCTTTGCCAAATGCATGGGTAGCTAGAAAAAAATCTTATTTCACTTCTAAAGATCCTGGGCCAGAAAGCACTTAAGGATGGGCTTAGTGCCACCGAGGTGCTGCAGTGACCTTTGTGAGGAATTTGAAGATAGACCAATGGAGGTGTGCTGGCAGGCTCTGCTGATGAGATGCACATTTACCAGGACTAATCACTTTGTTCAGTGGCATATGCTGTGTCAACAGAGGAATTTTCTGGTAGTGAGGGAAGCTGCAAATACACTTCCTGGAATCGAAGGCATGTGTGCAACATGCATTCATTCTTTTCCTGGAAATATTGCATACAGCAATTTTCACTTCAAAACCAGAGAGACCTTTCTGGGAATCGAGCTAATTTTATTTATGCTTCCTGCTTAGCTCTAAAAATAATGTAACAGGCATTTGCAAGTAAATGCATTAATGTTAGGTGGAATGTATTTGAGAACTTAGGGTGGTTTTGGGTGATATTTGGCCATTGTGTTAAGTTGGTATTTGCATTTATTATTTCAAAAGTATGTGAGGGTGTTTGACGTTCATAACAGGGAAACATTTCACATTTCCTGAAGTGTTTTATCCACTGTAAATCTGTTTCATTTCTGTCATAGGGGTCTTGTCCTAATTTTGGTTCCAGGTCTTTTTGATGTTACATTTGAGGAATTGGGGCCAAATTCTGCCTGTGTTAGTGATCACCATTCCTTAATGAGATATAGCAAATTATAGCCGAAGAAGTGATTGTTGTGGCAGTATTGATGGGGTTTTGTTTGCATTTAACCTGGCAGAAGGGAAGTTATATTTTAATTGTTCCGTGGATCAGATTATTTGCAGTGACAGGGCAGGAAATCTAGAACTGAAACAGTCACAGAGCCTTGCTCTTGAGTTGATAATGATTAACTGATCTTGCAGGTAAATATTTTGAGCTGTTGCAGCACTGACAGCTGTCTTTTTGATGCCTCCTGCCTTCTGATGGAGCAGACAGCTCCGGCCTTTCCTGGGAGGGAGGGAGGGAGCTGCCTGCTTTTGTAGACAGAGATAAGGTCTTGTGGTACTGCAGGGAGGAAGTAGGACATGCTCACTTAGAGAAAATTTCAGCTCTGCTACAGATGAGATGATCTCCATGTTCAGCTCATGTTTTTAGCAGTCAATCACATTTTGCATTGTATTACAATTATAATTCTGCTTCACCTTCAAGTTGCAGCAGTTGCCAATACCTGTAGGTAGGTTTAAATGTGCACTTTTTATTGCCCCACTTTCCCTTGCGTGTGTAAATATTAAAAGTGTTCACTTTGTGCCTCAGGATTTGTTCTTAATTGGAAAGTCAGCAGTTGACAGGGATGATAAACCAACCTGCATCAATTAGAGTAGTGATGAGTGGCTTTCGATATGCAGCAGAAATCTTGCTTGAATGAGCCTGACATATCATAAGAGAAAACTATATTTTGATTCTTTTTCTTTATTATAAAGACATTATATAAAGTATAAGCGTGTGGGGAGACATTTTATTCTCACTTCAATGAGCTGCATCCAAAGCAGTTCCATAGGAGCTGAACAGTGAAAAACAGGCATAAAGGAAAAGCAGAATCTCTCTGCTTCCATGTAGTAAAACATTTATCATCGTCTTAGAAGTCTGGTGCAGTTTTTGAGATTTGCTTTGTGTGTGCAAAGTATCTCTAAAATCAATGCTGAAATGATTTCTGCTTTTTCTCTCTTTCAGCTGGTTGCAGGACAGCTCTGGGCAGCTGGTAGAGAGAGCCTATGAAACTGCCTGTAAGGTGTGGAATGGCAAAGAAATGCTCAACTTCTTGCACAAAATGGGAATAACTGGGATTACTTTTCCCATTTTACAGGTAATGTTGTGTGCTGTATAAATGAGCACCACCATGCATAATATCGGTGGTGTTAAACATCTTAAAGTGCACATAAGTTAAATGCAAACAGGTCTTTTAATTTACTGCAATACTGAAAAGTTGTCTGAAAATGTTTCCTGATGGAAATCAGGAGTAATCCACTCGAGCTACTGGAATTTGTGGAAAATCAGTGTTTTGAAGGATACAATTATTTAAGTTGAACCATTGAGCCAGTGACAGTTTTGCCTGTTCTATCCAGCTGCATTTTTATTGAGTGTTGAAATGTTTTTACCCTATTTTCAAGTTTACCCCTCCTTTCTGTGTAAGCCGGATATGCTACAACATTGTTAAGAATTGAGAGCATTTCTCCTTTTCCTTTGGCCCTTCTTTGCCCCTTTCCCTCTGACTTTGTAGGTATTTAAAATGAACTTGTAAAGCAGTGAGCTGACAGTCTTGTCTCTGTATTAACTTTGGTTTTGAGAAGACACTTAAAATGTTGTTAATATGGATTTTTTCTCTTACAGAATCACCTTGCTGCTGTCCTGGAAAAAGAAGAAAAAATATCTATGCATGGGAGAGAGGAACTTATTGAGGTGCCAGTTGTGAGCCCTGCAACACAGATAGTGCTCAAAGGCTTGTTCATGGTCCTTTCCTGTCTCTTCAAAGAGAACAGCAGGTCAGGTCTAACATGTGTGAGCTGAATGCTCACAATTTGATTGCTTAATTGTAGCTTTTACTGATATTTCTCTATCTCTGTATAGGTTTGCAGATGATTACAGGGTTGCTCTACAACAAACTTACACCTGGATGACTGAAAACCAACATGATGATTCAGATACCAGTTCCTTCTTCGCAAGGCCCAAGCACAAAAAGAGTTCAAGGCAGAAGACTCTTGTCCACATGCTGAATTTTTGGTGCTTGAACCCTGCTGTGGTGAGCCAAGTGTGAAGAAAGCCTGAAATAGTCTGAGTGATAACAAATACGTATCAGATCTGAATGTCATTGTGTTGATTTTCTAAATTCCTGCTGTTCTTTCTCCCACCTAGGCCTTTTCTGACTTAAATGAAGCTAGAACAATTGTTCTGACATCAGGCACGCTCTCTCCCATGGATTCCTTTTCCTCAGAGCTTGGTGTGAAGTTTTCCATTCAGTTGGAGGCGAATCACGTTATCCGCAATTCCCAGGTAAACTGGCCGTGGTTTTCCTTCTCCTGAGCTCTATTGCTGCCCAGTGTACAAAAACCAAATGAAAGTGAAGACAAACCCATTCTGTCAGTTAAAAGAAATGTCCAGGCTGTTGCTTGACTTCATGCAATGGCAAAGGGCATTTCCAGATGAACCAAGAGGCAATTTTTAGACCCATTTCCCTGGAAAAGTTGGTTGTGCTATATTGGTAACAGCCATCTCATATCAATTACTGCACTTTAAGTACTGAAATGAATTTAAGAAATATCTCAGTATTTCTTTCACACTTAAAATGTCCTTATGGAACCTGATGTAGTTTATCCAGCCTGGTTTGTAATGAACTTCTTCCATGTGGAACACCCCAGGTTTGGGTTGGCACCGTCGGAGCGGGCCCCAATGGGCGGAAGTTGTGTGCGACATTCCAGCACACAGAGACCTTCGAGTTCCAGGATGAGGTGGGAGCACTGCTGCTCTCAGTCTGTCAGACAGTTGGCCAAGGAATTTTGTGCTTTTTGCCATCCTATAAGGTAAGGAAATCTGAATTCCCATTCTTCTCCTGAAACCACACACCTTTGAAAATGCACTGCGTGATTTTCTGCTTTATGCATCAACATATAGAAAAGTTTATCAAATAAATATGTTGTAATAACCCAGTGGGATTATATTGTTATTTCTTGGCGTTCGGGTTTGTTTTCATGAGCAAACGTGTTTGGTTTTTCTCAACAGATGTACTTATTGACACAGACAATTGTTTCAATTAGCATTACCAAAAACCCAGCCAGATCCATAATTTTTCCTTATGTTGTTTCCCTGAAGGTTTAGAAATTGTTTATTAAGAAAAAAGTTAAAAATCACATCATGAAACGATACTTTCTGTATAACTCAGCAGCAAGAATGTTCTTTCTGTGCTATCAGAATACAGAATTCATCCAGTTAACATCTCCTTCCCTTGTTTCTTGTTCCATTTCACTGCATTGGAGATTGGAGTGTATTTTTCTTTAGTCAGGGGAATTGCTCACTGACATTGGCTGAAAGGAATCAAATTTCTCCATTTCAAACTATGTAATGTGTAATTTCACAGACAACAGATATCTAATTATGGTTAATCTGGCTCTCCCAGTAGTTCTGCTTTCTTCTCTATTTGTTGTTGCTGTTGTTTATGGTCGGGAACAGGAATATAAACCTGCAATATAATTCTGTAACTCACACTCATTTTTCTTGTAGTGCTTGCAAGGGTGTGACTTTTTAAGTAATTATTTATGATTTTAAAAAAATCATATGAACAAAAAGACCACAAAAACCTCTCAAAAAATCCTACCAAATGATTAAAAACCCCAACATGATGGAAATAGAATTTCATACCTTTCCTCTCATCTCTAAGGTTCCTAAACAGAGAATATTTTACAAAATGAAATAAAAACGATCTGTTCCTTTTTCGCAAGCCCTTCATGTTTTATTATTTAACTGGCAGGCTGCAAAGGGAGGGTTGTTTCTTGCCTGGGTGTCTTTAGGAATTGGAACCAGCAGTGCAATTCCTGACAGTAGCCATTAGGTGACCACATCAGACCAGGTAATGTAAGCCACTGAAAAAAGCAGATTACTGGCCATAAATTTATTTAACCCCACAAAACTGTGCACTTCCATGCAAAGGAAATGATCTGACGAGAAATCTCCAATTTATTTAAGAATTTAGCTGGAGCATCTTCCAGTTTCCAGTGTTATCTTTCCAAGCGTGTCATGTTGAACAGTTGATCTTCCATACCCAGACCTGACAAATATTTATGAAAGTTTTTATGAGAATAGTAATGTGAATTGCAAGTAGAGAGAGACTTTGTAATGACATTTAATAAAGGAGGAAAACAATTGCTGGCCAGCTCTGGAAGCCTTCCCCCTCCCCTGCCCTTCTGCCTCACTGAAAGGTCACCCCGTACACGCCGAGTGTGTTCTGTTCTTTGTGGGAACACTTCCCTGAGCCCAGCAAAGTATTGATAAATAGAAATTGCAGACAATTGAAGGATGGTATTTTAAAATCACATTGCCAATATTTTTCTATGGATGCCCTTTTTCTTTCTACTACTTTTATTCGGGATTGGGTTGCCTTTAAGTCTGAGATTAATACTTTGAAAATACAGAATAATGTAAGCATATTAGTAGAGGGAAAACAAGGTATTTTTCTTTCATCATCATCCAGAATATTTGCATTTCAAAAGTGATTTTTCACAGGAAATTGCTGCCTCTCTTTTAAAAGCTGCAGCCTTCAAAAGAATTTTTCAAGGCTGTCAAAATCTGATTAATACACATGGTCATGGACCTCACTATTATGAGTTAAGCAGATTTTTTGGATGGCTCAACCTGTTTTATGAATTGAAGTTTCAGCTTTGGAATAAGTGAAAAATAAAGGGGTTTTTTTAATATCTGGAAGGCTGAGGACAATGCTCTGAATTTTAAGTACTTTCTATCCAGGTAATTTGATGGAGCTTGAATTTAGTTAGGTGTGTATGTTGGATTTCAGTTTGGAATTACCAGATGCCATGTGAATGGGGAAAAAAGCAATAGTAGAGAAATTTCCCTTTATCTTAATCAGGTATTTGAGTAAATATATTTGTAATTGTAAATAGACATATGGCAAATACCTGGAGTTAATAGTGCCATAGAGAAAAAGATATGGATGGGAAAACAACTCATCAGCTGTACATCCCCACATTTGATAGGTGTCTGTTATGAACAGCTGTGATGGTTCATGTGGGATAAATCACAAACAACATGGAAATTTTTCATGTCATTGTTGGAGTTGTGGCACATTGACTTTTTTTAAAAATCAGCTTGATCTTAACATTCACTAAATTCCAAACCTCGATCATTTTTAAGGCTCCTAAAACTGGTGATACTATGCAACAAAAATGCATTTATGTGAAAATCAGTAGCAACTCCAGCAAAAACACTCTATAAAAGAGAATATCAGAAGGTGAAAAGATTGCTCAGAAATCTAAGATGCTTTTAAACAAGATTAAGATAAGGCCCATTAGGGCTCATGTTGCCGACCTGTCTGCATTAAGATATATCTTGCCTGGTGCCTGCATCTTAGATGATTCATTCAATATGTGTCATATCAAAGTCAGGGTATCCAGCAAGGAGAAAAATGCTAATGCTTATAAATTTTAGTGATAATCCATCATGATGAATTAACTGACCTTTCTGAGTAGCTTTTTTTTTTTTTTTTTTTTACAAAAGAAGCTTGGGACAATGATGTTAATGTCGGTGGGTTCGGTTTGTTGTGTTTTCCTTTGAGGCTTTGTTGGTTAATTTGGATCTGCTAATTGAGGAGTCATCACTTGGAAGCAAAATTTTTACAGTTGTTGCTGAAAAGGGTTTGAATGAGTGTGTTCAACAGGAAAACTTAGGGACTGATAAGAATTCTTTGCTTGAAAACCCAAGCTCGTTGCAGGGAGGTTGGACTGGATCACATTTAAAGATTCCTTGCAGCCCAAACTATTCCATGAGCATAAATTGTGCCATGTGAGTTAGGAGGGTGGCATAATTAGCATGAATTAGCAGTAACCAATTAATGCTGCATTGCACTGGCTGTTTTCCTTGAGAATTTTGGGGTAAGGTTATAGCAATGATACACAGCAACTTTTGCCACTCGCAAAAATAAGTGCTAAATTCCACATTTGAGTTTTTATTTGTCTCATAACTTTAAGAGCTGCTAGTTCTGAGTTCAAGCTCTGTCAGTCTCATCCCATTTTCCTGCTCTCTGGGCTGATGGTGGTTTCTTGAGTGGGAACAGCCAGGATTGGGTGACAGCAAATCCCTTTGGACTGGAGCTCCTCTCTTTGTTGCTTGGCTCCCTTTCCCTGTGTAAGGTATCCTCCAAACCTGCAGTGGAGTCTCAGGCAGGTGTTGTTTGCCCTTGTGCTGACAAACCATTCTTGGCACCCTCACACAGCTCCAGACAGGCAGGAATTAACAATATTAATTAACTCTGTGAACAGCGTGGAGCTGGTTTCAACTGACTGAGAATTTTCAGATTCAGGGAAATAGTTTGGAATAAACAGGAGGGACCTCAGTTTAACCTCTGGCTGTATCCACATGGATTTAAACCCTGGCCTGATGTGAATGTGCCACCCTCAGATAGGACAGGCTGAGGGAGGGATATCATTTCATGATTAATTCTCAATGTCTGCCTCTTCTTCATTTCAGACAGAGCCTTTTCTTATTGAGATACATGAGATTGGTAGAAATTCTTTTTTTCGAGAAGTGTTTCAGTGACAGACAATGAATAGAACTCTGAAAAAGCAATATTTTCATTTCTAAAACTTTCCAAAACATGGTTTTGTAAATAAATTATAAGAAACCCATTTTTTCTGTCATCAATAAAACAAAGCAATGCTGTCTTCAGACAACTTTTACTTATTTAATAAATTACTTCAATAAATTTCCAAAGGATGGTAGTCTGTTTAGCCCAGCCTATTAAAAGCATTAAGATTTGAGCACTGGCTGTTAAAATGAGTAAATGGCAATATCACGAAGTTAAACAAATGCCAAAAAACATTTTCCAGAGTACTGGGATTGTAACAATACCATTAATGAGGGCAAAGAGGTTTTAATGCAATTTGCACATTCTAAAGTTTCAAAAAGAGGTTTTGAGTTAGTGCATTATTAATGTTCTGAACATCTGGAACTATGTAAGAGCCACAGACATTGAGCAAGTGCAGGGTTTCCCCACTAGGTCTGATGCTGACTGATTTCCTCCCTAGCCAAAAGCTTGTTTTTAGAAGTTCGAGACAGTAAAATGACAATATCCAGATAAGAGAAAAACATTCCACAGCGTCTTTTTGCTTGTAATGTGCGTGGAGGAAAAATTGGAAACCATTAGTTTCGTGCAGTTAAAAGGTGAATTTGAAATTAAATAGGAAAATAGTTCTTTGCACCGCAGATGGGGACTCTGTGGTGCAGGGCTTATGTGAGGAATTATCTACTAAGTTCCATAGAAATGCTGAAGTTTTTCTGTTAGGTGTATTTCTGTGTCATATGCAGGGATAAATGCTTCATCAAGAGTAATGTTCTCCTTGATGTTCCTGTTGACAGCTGTAGGAGTGCTCTGAGGAAGAGATTTACTCCTGTGTGCAAATATTTGCAGGGTGTAGGGATCCGTTCATTTGGTTTGTGACAGAAATTTCTTCTTTAAAGTTACATCACCATTAACTTTCTGCATAATTGTAATGTTAGAGAATGTAATTGACACAGTTACAGCCTTAAAATGCTGCAGGAAATGAGAATGTTGCAGTGTGTCATCCAATTTTAGATGTTTTGACTGCAGCTAATGCCCAGCCTCGCTGGGATGGAAAGGAAGGAGGCCTTTAAACAGGTTTGGCATTTCAGGAGTAAGTTACGAAATAACTGTAAATTAATAATGATGCTCACTTTCTGCCCAGCATTTGCTTTCTGCTCCCAAGGGAGAGGTTTTCTCTTACTCCAGAAGCCTCATTGGTTTGAGCCAAACAGCTGCAGTGGTGCTGTGGCAGCGGGTGAGAGACCCCAAAACCAGGAGAGGGCTTTAGGGACAGAATCTTGGCATCCTTCCGCCTCTAACTCCGTGTGGAGCCTAAAAGGAGAGCAGAGTGATGGAGGGGTAATTAAACAACCCCTGAGGAGCACCTGGGGCTTGTCCTGGCACTCTGGACTGTGCAGTGCCCTGGAAGTGCCTGGAGTTGTTTTGGTGGCTGCCCCTGAGAAGGGCTCTGACACCACAGTGACCCTTTAGGGGTTTTATTTCTCCTTGGAAGGAAAGGCTCCTTGCCAGGTTCTAAAGCTGGGCCTTTGGCCTCCCTCTGATGGAAATCTTAGGGAAGTGATTTCTGTCTGATGGGACATGATTTGGGGAAAATGTGCTCTAGAAAAACTGAATTCTAATGGCTCCCAAATTATTCATTTCAACATTTGCACCTAATAAAGGTAGATAGAATTTCGTTTTACTTGTCCATTATTATTTCTTCATTGCTTGTTTTCTGCTCTTCCCCTGCACTGGTAGTTTTCTTTTTGAACTTTATCTCAGCTTCTTTATGTTTTATGGGTTTTTTTCTCCCATTAATCATATACAGTATCTACTTTCAGTTTAATTCTCTATTTTCCATCATTTCAATATCAGCCATATAAACTGTCTAGCTGTTGAGGCTCTCACAGTCATCCAAAATTAGAATTATCTGAGGTGCCTTCTAAGAGCTCCTGTAAATCTTAATGTGATTCCTGAAGTCTACAGTTTTTCCCATTGACTTGGGCATAGAAATGTCTGTAAAAATCCCTGTGTGAGAGGGAAGATTTTAACCATTCCCTCACAACACTTTGCTCTGCCTTGGGCACTGTTGTGGAATTGGTTCAAATAGAATGAAACAGTAGCAGAAGGAATAATAAAGTCCATACAAAAATAATTGGAATAAGAGGTTTTGTATAACCAGGTATATAATATTTATCTTTAATGTCATCAGTTCAATCAAGCTCTGCCAAACTAAATTTGCAGATGGAGCTGGCAGTTCACACCCTGGCAGGATCATTTCTTGTGGAATTACAGAGGCTACAGCAAACTCACAGCCAGAATAGAGCTGGATTATGCAAAGGAATAACTGAAGTGTTGGGTAGTTGAAGTTCTCCTAAACTTTTATAACGATTTATTACGAAGTTTTCACTTAGTATTTTTTGACCTTGAGTTGTCTGGGTTTTGTTGGTTTTGGTGGTTGTTTTTTCCCCACTGCTTGGTTACCAACAGCAGGCCAAGATAAAATTTAGCCTTTGGGGAGGATAACTGACAATCTGAATAATTGCAAAATGTGTTTTCCTTCTTGAATAGTATGACAGGACCATAGATGTACACACCAGTTGTGGAGTGATTTTCCTGATTTCTGGGGACTTAGGCACGATCCAAATGTTAGAGATGCTTTGAGACATTAGAGGAGGCGATCCAGGAGCCTGTGGCTGAATGTCCAGGTCCTTCCCCCTTTCCCTGTGACCGTTCTTGTGCTGTTCTGTGGATCTCCTGAACAAAGGAAAGGTTTTTATCCTTTATATTCATTTTTTTCCTAGTTCGTTTCCAGGTGGCTTTGGGAACTGAGGTGGCTCGTTAGGAGTTCAAAGAAGTGTCAGAGACAGCTCAAGGGAAGAGATGATATTGCACATTCCAAGATCAGCCTGGGTTTTTTTTCAGTCTCAGGGATAAAACATTTTCATGTTTCTGGTTTTTTAAAAATATGGTTTCTAGTGGTTGACTATAGTTGGAGAATCTGTAAAGATCCTCCTTTGGAAATTCTGATTTTTTTTCGCTGTGGCTGATGTTCTGAAGCTGTTGGTGTGAGTTTGCAGCATCCTTAACCGGGTCTGTGTGACTGCGAATTAACCAAGTAACTGGAGAGGCACTCAGGTGAATATTCTGGGTGAGTGGAAATGTGGGTGAGGTGATATGAAAGGAATGACCTGTTGTGACTCCTGGTGCTGTGCAGGCCCTCAGCAGCAGTGGGGTTGGAGCTGTTTGCTGTCCACGGGCACCTGTCCCTGCCCCGAGACCCTTCCCCCCCTCTGTTCCTCCTTGTGCCGGAATGTTCTCCTCGGCCCAGGGGAAATTCCCGCGTCTGCTTTGGGTCCCACGTTCTCTTTTTGAATTACAGGCTGCAAAGAATGAGCAAACACACTGCTCATGACTTGCTGAACTGCTGTGGTGACCAGCGAGGGCTGTGCAATTATTCAGGTGCCCTGTGGCACTTGCTTTTTACACAGAGCAGATCCTTGCCGCTGGTGCTGCTCGTCAGATAAAGCCCAATCGGGAGCGACAGTCGGTGGCAGATTATTGGATATTATGTCTAAAAAAATTATCTGCCGTGCTGGCAGATGAGTGTTTGGCCTGTGAATTTCACACCCCGAGAGCTGGGCAGTTTAATATTTTATTACACTGTTAATTTAAATACCCTGAGCAGACAGCATCAGGAAAATAAACTAAAAATCTATTATTGTTTCTCACTTCTGAGCTCCGACTTGTCAAAGTGCTGCAAGCTGAATTGTTGTAGCTCGTTAACACATGCTCCAGTTTCCCTTGTAATTAACACTTTCTGCTTGCATATTTTTCCTCCCATTTAGGTAGGAGCTGCATTGAAAATGACTTTTTACAGTCAAGAAGTTTGCACTCTGTGAATGATGGAGTCCTGATAGTAAATAACAGAGTGAACATGTCCTTTTCCTCAAGAGCTTTTAGTAAAGGGGAAAGAAAGCAGTAGTGAACAGGGAATAATATCCATAAGCAACATTATTTTTAAGAAGGTGTGTCCTGCCCTGGTTATTTCAGCATCAGTGTTGTTCTGAACCTTTACAACCTGCAGAGTTTTCTTGGTCCCTTTGCTGTGTCTGTGAAAGATTCACTGCCTGATGTGGGAGAGATGTGACTTCTTCATGTGTGAAAAACACCAGATATGAGAGAAAATAACTGGAAAGGATGTATTTAGGGAGCGTGTTCTGCATCAGCAGTGTAACAGCTTATACAAGAATCTGAATATTAAATGTATTTAAAGGAATACTCGGGCCGTTTTAAATTCAGAGAAATTCTGTGTACACGGGAGGTCTGGGAGCCATCAACTTGTGTCTTCGAAAATTAGAAAAATCATGCCTCAGTTTTAGTTCCTGACTGGGTAAGCAAGCTTCTTGGTAAGAACATTTAATTAGTGAATGATGTATTCTAAAGAGTATTCATTGCATTTTGATTCACTTTACAGCTCATTAATGGATTGATTTTTAGCAAAACTATTTCGAAACAAGTAACTTGCAGTGTGCTATATTAAAAACTTTGTTTTCAACTTTTACGATCGTGAGGTGAGAAATTATTTTCCTAAGAATTCGAAAAGTCTGTTATTTCTTTTTAAGTTTTTTTTTTTAGAGGGACAGAAGGGAAGGGGGGAGAAGGGATCAAGTTGGGTACTTGGAAGAAATACCTACATTAGTGTATTTATTGATTGATTGATTTAGAATTGTCTAATACATGTGGTGAGGGGAGATTAAGCATTTCCTGTTGGGACACTTGGGGAAGAGAGGAGAGAGGCAGCTCAGGGCTGTCACTCTGCCAGGCTGGGGCAGGTTCCCAGTGACAGGAGCTGCCTGTGCCCAGCTCCTGGGGGAGCAGCGTGGCCGTGCTTGGCCTCGTGCCCGGGATTAGGCTGCTCCTCCCTTTGGATCAGTTTTCCCAGGGGTTCTGTGCTTCACTGCTGATGTGCCACTAAGACGACCTTGTATTGTTTTTTTTCCTTTATTCTGAAAAAACAAAGAGGTCAGAGATGACTGAGCTTGGCTTTTGGCTGGGGAAGGGCAGCAGTGGAGATGTTGACTTCATCCATGGCCAGTTAATCATTTTCCTTTTTATTCCAGACCAGGACCTGAACCATCCTTTTAAAAATAATTTTTTTTTCTGGAGAGCTCTCTTTGCATGAAGGATTTTCCCTCCCTGGAATGGGAAGGTGTAATGATAGCCTAGGGTGGATGTACGAGCAGTTCCTGGAACACAGAACTTGTTGTCTTGGTTAATTTTAAAACCACGAAGGAAACCCTGTTTTGAACCAGGTTGTTCCCAAACAGCTGCCACCGAGCTCAAGGACTGAACAAAGACTCTCCAGGTTGTTTGGGGGGCAAACATGTTGGGTTTTTTGGGAGAAGATTTCTATAAAAAAGCTTCTTTAGCTGTAGAAGCAACATATTAACTGTGTTATTCTAAAGTCTTTGGCGTGCAAAACATTTCATTTTTCATTACTGTTGTCGCCGTTCACGTTTTCCATTATTTAAGGGGGTTATTGAAAAATTGATGGTATGTTGGTACCAGAGAGACATCCTGTGGCTGCAGTGTTGATTTATGGCACATGGAACACACTTCAGTGCTTCAGTTTCCTGCTGGTGAGCGGCACTTTGTCATTGTCCCCAAAGAAAAATCCTACCAGCGAAATCCCCCGTGCTGCCCCCAAGTTGAGTGATGCATACTTTGCCTTTGAAAATGATGATGAATTATTCACCTTTTATTGTGCTGGAGTGTGCACATGGTGATCAGAATCTTGTTCATAATACAGAGTTTTTCACCGTGGTCAGGGTTGAGTTGAATTATGGAGTTGAGTTGCACAGTAGCTTTAGCTCTTTTTGGGTTTTTTTTCCTCCTTTTTTTTAATTTCCCCTGCAGTGTCTGTGTGGATGAGCACAGATTTTACCCCACGTTTCCCACCATGTATGGGGATCTCAACACCGTTCTTGGCTCTAAATATTTGGGTTTATTTCATGTTTGTTTAAAATTCTCCTTGAGAAAATGAGTACGATGCTTCTCAATTTGAAAAGACACCTTTTCCGTGGAAATTCTTGAAAATCACACTTCCATGGTTGTAAAGTTTTATCCCTTCAAACTCATTTTCTGGTGTGAGGAAATAGTGAGAGAGATTAAGTGAAAAATCTCCTGAAACAGCACAGTGCTACAGATTTGCAATCCAGGGCAGCTTTTTCCCAGGAGGTGTGGTGAGGACAGTGATTAATAGTGGGAATTTAAGGCTCTATTTTGAAATTAAATTTCAGTTCAAAAATGAAATACTTTGGTACAGATATTTTCACTTTCTCTTGAAATGAAATCTGTTGGAATTGGAAGTTGAGAAAATGCAATTTGAATTGTAAAATACCTTTTTTTTGTGAAAAAATGTTTACATTTTGTATTGGCTCAGTCATTCAAATGAATGAATTTTAAATACCTTGTCCTGTGTTAGAACCCTCCCATAAACATGAGGAGGGGCTGTGAATCAGTCTCTTGCTTAACCTTTCATGAAAATCTAATTGAGTGCAAACAACTGCTTAAATAATTCAATGGCCTCAGTTATTCTTGGCTGGTGGAGTCCCAACCCAGAGCAGTGCAAATGTCTGGGTGTCGAGCAAAACTGAGGCTTTTCTCTGCTTTTTTTTTTGGTGAAGAAAATGATTTAAACGACCTTTTGAAAAAGTGCATGATGTGATTAAGAAGGAAAAAATATGAAATGTAAATTATTTCTGCCAATTGGGTAAATGACTTGTGGCCCAGAGGTGAATATTCTTTTACTCCTTCTCAAAGTGTGTAATGTTTTTGGTGATTTTGATAAATGGGATTGGGTTTCTTTGCTTGCTTTCCATCCCTTTTGCTCTTGTTAAGGGACATTGTGCTTTTTATGGGGTTATTTTTAATAGTTTGAGGGTGCTGTTCCAAACTGATTTAAAAGATTGGGATAATGGACATTAGATTTGATTGGTTAGTTAGCCCAAATATTTTCTCTCCTATTTTTGGAAGGAAACTCAGTTTTCCTTTCACTCCAATCCTTCCAGGCAGTTTGTTCTTGTCACTTCAATCTTTTATTCCCATTCCATCCCTCTGTTTCCTTTCTCCCTTCTGTTGTTTCCTTTCTGTTCACTTTTAGCCTCAAAGGAATTTTTTGTTGTTGCTGTTGTTGGCTTTTGTTTTGGGGTTTGTTTGGTTTTTTAACTGAAGATGAAAATGGAATAAATTAGTGATCCTATGACCCCACATTGGTAAACTCTTTGTAAAGTCTTCTTTTTTCCCAAAGTGAAGAGTTCCAATATTCCTGGAGCTCAGTTGCCTGTAGGATTCTGGGTCATTTGGTACCAAGTTTTGGCAAAGCTTTTCGTTCAAGAACTGTCAAATAACTTCTGCTAATTCTCTACTTTTCCAAACCATCTTAATCCTTGGAGAAATTCATTTAATAGGAACCTGTAATACAAAAAAAAAGTGGGTGAAGTCTGGCCAGATCCACTCTCCAGGGTTCCTTTGAAACAACAGGAATTCGAGGCCGCTATGTTGAAGCAATGCCTTGATTTAATGACTGAATATGTTTCAGGATTATCACTAATGTAGGGACAGTTCCATCCTTTCATAATGGAGGTAGAACATTCATCCAGGTGATTCTCCTGGGAGCTGAGGGAGAGGGATTGGAACAAAAACTTCCAGCTGTAGGTAAGCAGCTGACTCAGCAAATCTCCTCCTGGCAGCTTTTGAAAGGGAATGCAATACCTCTGGAATTAGAGCCATTATAAAAACATCTGTGCCTTGAGATCATCAGAGGATTACTTGAGTGGAAACTATGATGTCCTCCAGCCTAACAGCTTAAAGTTGCAGAAGGACCTGTCAGAGTGTATAGGGTTTTTTTTTATTTTTATATTTATTTTTACTGAAAGGAAGAGAGGAGGCAGCTGATGCAGGTGGAGGTTGAGTTGTTCTGTGATACAAAACAAGCTGTACTTGGTTTTTTTGCAGACAGCCCAAATGGTGGGAAACACTTTGTGGCAGAAGAAGGGAAGTGCATTTCTTCTCGACAGCCTCTGAATTTCAGGGTTTTCAGTAGATGCAGAGTTAAACAAAGAAGCCTCTTTGGTTGTGCCACCTGTTGTTTTTCTGGCAAGATACAAACATTGCAGAGCAATGGTTGGAGCAGCACTGGGAGTCTCTGTGGCACTTTCCATGTTGGTGGGTTGGATGAGAGCCCTGTTTTGTGTCAGTGGCTCCCTTTCAGTCCCAGTCGCTCCCTTTTATTCCCAGGTGGAGCAGAGCCCCGTTGGCTCTGCCAGAACCAAGTTCTCCTGGAGGGAGCCCAGTCTGGAGTAGCTCAGCTCCTGCTGGCCACAGCTCCTGTTGCCATCTCTGAAGTTTTGTGCTGCCTGCCTGTAGAACTTCTGTTTGACCCTTCAAACACGTTTCCAGCCCACTGGAGACACGCTTGGATTTGAAGCAGTGCTTATTCACAAAGAAAATCCTGGGAGCAAACACAGGAAGAGCTCTGCTTGGGAAAAGGCTTTTAGATCAATGGTGGTCCCGTGGGAAGCTCTGACTTTTTGCACTAACAGTGGTGCCAATACTGTGATTTTTATTAAGAAAAACCTAATGGCTCTTCCCTTTCTCCCCTCCAACTATCTGAATATTTGAATAACAATGAAAAGTGCAACTTCATATCATTGCATAGAACTGAGATAAAAAAAGCCAAGTTTGAAGAAGTGGGGTTTTTTTTGGTGTATCATGGCAGATTTTTAAGAGGGTTTCAAGATGTTTGTGGAAGTTCTGTTCACCTTGAAATACCTTTTGTCCAGTTACTGTATAAACGTAGGGGAAACAAGACAGCTTGTAGTTTTACAGGTGCACAAGGACACAATGCAATTGCAACTGATAATTATTGTTAAATGGTTAAGAGTTGTTAAACTATCCAGTAAAGTCCAGAGCTATTTTACTTTGCTGTCAGGTGCTGCTTAGGTCATTATCCTTTTTGTCCTGTGCTGCTCTGGAGCATCCTTGGATATTTTTAGGTGTTTTGTTGCTTCCCCGAGCACTTTTTGATGGAGGGATTATTTCTGTGATACCTTTTTTCTCTGCTGGCAAGGTGTGACCCATTCATGACGTGAATCAGTGCTAAAATATTTAAGGAATATTTTATGTAAAGAAATTAGCAGGACAAGAGCTAAAATAAGCCAGAATTCTTCTGTTAGACCTTCTCTCTTCTCAGCTAATTTCTACTTCACAACTCCCTGTCAGGAGGTGCTGGATCCTGCAGGAAAAGCACATCCCCAGCAACCTGAATCCTCGGAGTTAACTCCCCAAGTTTGATCCAGTGCTGGAAATTACAATCAACTTGCCTTAGGGTAAAATACATTAACCAAATCTCTGGGTTTGCTTCGTGACCTGGGAGCCCCCTAATGTGATTTTTGGCACTGTATAAAAGGAAGCAGCAAATGGAAAGGGGCAAAGCTTCTCCTTTGTGGGCACACACGGGAGGGTTTGGCCTTGGAGTGCAGCACAATGGAAGGAGGTGGTGAGAAAACAGCTCCCCCCATTCCCAAACTTCCAGAATACTTCAAAAACTGCTTGAAAAGGGGATGCTGGCATAGATGGATGGGTAGAGCTAAACACTGAGCTCCAAGTTTTTATGGCTCAGAGCTTACAGGTGTCTTTAAATTGCAGAAAGGAATAGAAGGCAAAAGTTATCCCAGTAAACATCCTTCAGTGCATGGGAAGATGACAGATTCTTCCTAACAAGATTTTCTGCTTTCCTGGAGGAAGACCATTTGTTAATAAACCATTTGAGAATCCATTTTTAAGGGATTTAATAAAATATACGCAGGCTGCTTTCCAGTGCAGGAACTATTATTCCCTTGGGTAGGAGGAGTGACTGACTGGGGGCATTAATGGTTCCTTCCTGTGATTCCTGGCATTGGATCTTGCTCCCATTTGCACTTTTCCAACCCAAAGTGAAATAATTTTTTATGAGAAACCCGCACTTGGTTCCTGGCTCTTCTGAGGCATGTGTGTGTTCTATATTTTATTTATTTGTATTCAGTCAGCTCCATAATTCTTGTTGTTTTAGTGTCTGTCCATACTATGGGTCCTGTGTTTTTGTGGATACAAGGAAAGTTTCTGTATCTAGCAAACTCCATTAATGGAAGAGGTAATAGCTGTTGTGCGAATTAAATGAATTGCTCCGTTCTTGCCAAAGGTTTCATGAATAATTCCCATATTTCCATCAAAATCTTAGATTTTCTGTTGTGATGGTTGCTGTCAGTGAAACAAGAAACCTGAAGCTGTTGTGGTCCAAGAGAGACCTGCCTGGAGGGGCTGGGGAACCCACAAAGAGGAAAGATGTTTTCTTAGGAATTTGGGTAAAGGTTTTCTCCTGCCATCTTTGCAGTTATGAGTTTCACTTCTTTCAAATACGAGAGGAATACAGTGGAATTGAGGGTCTAAGGAATTTTGGTGAGGAATCTTGCCCTCCTGGCAAGGACATTTCTTAGGGGTGTGTTGGTGAGAAATACCGCCGGGTGGGAGGAGAGGAGAGGAGGGAATCGGGGTGAGCGACCCTTAGAAATCAAAGCGTGGATGGGTTAATGAATGTAAATGTGAAATTCAGCTCTGCCCAAGTGTCTGCTGTCTGTGTTCCCTCCCCGGGCTCCCCTTGGCACGCCTGGCAAGCAGCAGGCAGTGCCAGGAGCCAGCTCAGCAGGGATTGCTGAGTGGGGCCCAGGCAGCCCCCAGTTCCACAGGAGGAGGAATGAAATCTGGGAAGTTAATGATGTTACAGTCCCTGGCAGATCCCAAATGGATGTACTTAGAGCTGTAATATGTTTGATTCTTTGCTTTCCCAGAATTATCTCCACATCACATCCAAGAACTGAGGCCACAGTGGCAGGCTGGGATGGCAAGATGGACACTCATTGCTCAGTCGCAGTATTACAGCCTTTGTAGAAAAAGAGATTACAGACAGGATGCTGCCAGGAAATGACAGAGCTGGGAGGGAAGGGGACAAACAGGAGCACAGACACATTTAGCAGAGATGATTTGTTCTGCAGTTGGAGCTGTGTGTGGGGGAAACTGTTCCTACTACTCATCCCTTACTCTCTCTATGCTTGCTTGCTAACGGCGTCACATCAGTAGTAAAGCAAGAGTAACTCCCTGAGCAGAGGCTGGGACGAAGCAGGGGAAATGCAAAATAGCATGGTATTTGTCCTCTCTTGTAAGGAACCCATCCAAATCCTTAATGTCAGAGAACGAGTTCAGATCTTTAATGCTGAGAAAAATGCAGAGGGCCTTGTACCCAGTTTCCTATAAATTTTCAAATGTGACAACAATTAGTTGTCATTAGTTCTGCTTCACAGTAGCACTTCAACTGTGTATTTGGACGTGGGACAGATTATTTTTGTAACAATTGCCCTTTCAAGATCCTGAGGTCTTGGCTGGAGTGCACTGGAAACAAGTGGGCTGGAGTGAAGGGATGCTGTGGCTTTTGGAGGAATGAACCAGGGCAAGTGCAGGTTCCAGATGGAGCAGTTTGTGTAGCCTGGAGCAAAATATGGAAAAGTCTTCAGGAGGGGAGTTGAGGGAAGTGCAGACACATTAAGAGCACAGCCCTTATTGCAGAATCTGTGAGTTTAAACCTCTGTATATGAACCTCAGCAACCGCACTGAGTCAGTAACACACTAAAGATCACTGAACAGCAAAAGGGTGAAATAAAGGATTTGATTCTGTCCATTGAAGCAGATCTCCTTGGTTCACTCTGGAATGTGTTGCTCGCCTTGCTCTTGTCTCGAGGGCAGTGCTGTGCAGCTGAAGGAGGGACTTTTTTGCTCCCTGACTCGATAAAATTCAATGTAGAAGTTGATGCGTCTCCTAAATGACCCCCACGCAGCTGATTTCAGGTTCTGTGCTGATTTTAGACTTTGATTTGTATAATGCAGCATTTTCACTGTTTGCATTAAATGTGGGACACGTTTATTTGCTTGCAAGATTTGAGCACGTTCTGACTTGGAGTGAAATGTGCACAGTTCAGGATCTGGTGGATGTAACAAAGCTGATGGGCTCTTCAAGAAGCAGAGGAGGCTGTTGATAAATCCTACATCACTATTTCCTCACCCTGCTTCTCGATGTAAATTTTCAAATATTGAGATGTTCTGGAAATTTAGGTTATAAAGGCTTGTTTCAAATTAATTTGGAATTTGTTTCTGATCTTACTTATGGATCTCTTACTTGGTAATCAGAGAAACAGGTAACTTCCATTTTTCTTTGGATGACATTCCTCTGCTTTGAGGAATCCCACAAGATGCTCTTTAGTGGCCACAGTCATCTGTTTAGAGAGTTGTGCTTTGATAACTCAAAAATCTGCATTATTTCTAATTAGCAAAATAAGTGACCCCCCCCTGTTTCCCAAGTGCTGCACAGCTGAGGTTCTGCCTGTGGTAGGGAAACTTGTATTTACAAACACAAAAACTGAATCATATGACTTTACTAAAAGAAGTGTCTTTGTGTGCTTTATTTGAGCAGTTCAAGGGGTTGACATGGATTTTTCTGTTGGTTTTCAGATGCTGGACAAGTTAAAGGATCGTTGGATGCACACTGGCTTGTGGAGAAACCTGGAGGATGTTAAAACAGTCATTGCAGAGCCCCAGGGAGGGGCCAAGAGTGACTTTGATGAGCTGCTGAAAATTTACTATGATGCAATCAAATGTAAAGGAGAAAAAGGTACATTTTTCAAAATAGTTGATACAGACTCTTCAAGTAAAATTCAAGGTTTAGCATTTAACATTTTGTTGTAGATACACATTGTTCTTGCATAACTAATTGCCACTATATTATATAATGTCAAATTATTTTGCTGTTTGATAGTCAAAATCAGAATATTATTGATCAAAGTGGAGTTAATCTCATCCTTCTAACAAGTCTCTATTTTTATAGCCACTCACCTTTTCCAGCCAGTGTATTGTGCTATATTAGGTTTAGCTCTTTGAAACGTTTTGGTGGAAGTTTCTCCTGATCCTCAGCTTCTCCCTGGAGTAATCTGTGTATTCCTGTCCTGCTGCAGATGGAGCTCTCCTGATAGCTGTGTGCAGAGGGAAGGTCAGTGAGGGGCTGGATTTCTGTGATGAGAATGCCAGGGCAGTTGTGACCATTGGAATCCCCTTTCCAAACGTGAAAGACCTGCAGGTAGGGCACCAGCTCAGAGTTGCCCTTTATTTTTATATCATATTTAAAACTCTAAATATGCACAAAATCCTTTTTCTCTATGTGCACCCTTGAACTTGTCTCAATGCCATTGAATTCTTTGAGTTGCCTTGCACAGGTAAGAGGAGGAGCAGCTTTAAATACTGCTTTAAATAAGGCAGGTTATTGCAGAAAACAGGTGCAAAGATAAAGATTGATTATTTATGTTATTATTTTACAGTGTAACTATGTATGTCTCACTGCAGTATCTCACCTTTTTAATCCCATTGCCTTCTTTAGTGTAATTATGTGTCCCACTTCAGCAGAGAGTGGAACTGGAAACCCTTTCCAAGCTTGTGCTGCTTTATTAGCTTGCAATTTTGAAGCATGAATTTATGACATAACATAAACTCTTCCTGGATACTGAGGACGGCACTATTTGGAATATTCAAGCTTCGTGTAACTTTAGGCAGAAACTTGTAAGCGCCTTGTAAAAACAGCATTTTGAAATGGCTCCAATTAAATAAATTTGAAACTATTTGTGTTTTTCAGGAGGTGGTGAAAGCAGCATCCTGTCGCGCTGCTGCGTAATTGCCCACCTCAACACTTCCTTCCTTTTGACTTGAGCAGGGCTTGTCTGACAGACAGATGATGTTCCATTAGAGCAGCCACTTCGTAGCTGAAAGGAAAAGAAAGCCAATAAATATAGAAAAGTATTTTTCTAGGCTTTCTGCTTACTGAAAAAAAGGTTTATTATTGGCTAGTTTGTAATACCACTTCTTCCTAGTGGTCTGTGCCACTGAGCTGCTGCCACTGCTCCCACTCTCTGTCACTGCTCTGTCCTGTGTGTTCCTTTGAGAGCTTTTGGGACTACTCTCTGAAGCCAAGAAACAAAGTGAAGGATCAGAGAATAAATAAATACCAGGAGCAGCTGGATTCTGGTTCTGACTAATGCCAAATCAAACAAGAAAATCATAGGTTTGCACTTGAAAGGCCAAACAGAGTCAGCTTTGGTTTGAGAGATGTGTTCTGAGCTTAAGTGAACAAGCAAAGGCTTCTTTGTTGTCTGCAGCATGTGCCTAATTCCAGCCTTGCTGGGAAAAACCCACATCCTACAAGGAGCAGGGAGGTTGTGTTAGTGCAGCGTTCTTCCAATGTTTGCAGAATTCCTTGGAGCACTTATTCAGCCACAACATTTTTTGTCCTTCTAAGATATAATGCACTGTACTGTAGTGTGAAAACATTCCCATTGAAGGGGTACGCTGCACTCTTTCTGGAGTTAGAAATGCTGTCTTTTAGGGGCATATGCTGACCTGGTATTTTGGAAATCCTTTGTCTGCTGGATGGCTGGAACTTTCAGGAAATCATTTGGCATTAATTGTAAAGTCAATGGGTTTGGTTTCTAAATGATACAAAATTAGATTGAAAAGAATGTGTCATGGGTGAATTATCTTCACAGTGGATTGTGTTTTGATTTTACCTTGAATTCAACCAAATAAAAGAATCACAGGCAGTACAGCCCATTTCAAATAACTGTATTTTAAAAATCAGTGTTCTGTTGAACTATATTTTTTTTAATTAGACTGAAGAAAACCCCTAAATTTTTCAGTAGGGCTAGAAACAGTAGCTGCCAAATTGCAAGCAGCTCAAGGTTTGAGTGTGTCTATTTAGAGATGGGAATGCCCAAAGCTCTGCAGTGATCAATTCTGGATGAGAGAAGGGCAGGCACCAGTCTCTCAGCATGAGACTTGCAGAGCTGCTGCATGGCAGAGCTCCTTGCAGGATGCTGGAGGAAATGGTTTTTATTTTAAATGTCTTTATATTGAACAGGGGTTTGTTTTGCTCGAGGCTTTAGTTTTATCAGATCCCCAGAAAGTCTGGATTAATGCCCATTTTTTTTAACCAGCTGAGCTGAGTTGCAAGAAGGATAAAGTGAAGGAAGGTCACTCTGAAGAAGGTTATTAGTACCTTTGTAGAAATAGAAAAGAAAATTGGAAGATGAAGCATCTTTTTCAGCTCAGGAAAGGACTTGGAATTCCCAAATGCAACAGTTAAAAGTTTATAGAATAGTTAAAATATTTGCTGTCGTGATACGGTTGGTTGGTGTTTCTTTGGATTTTGTAGGTGAAGCAGAAAACTGGGTAAACCCTGGAACTTTGGAGAGGACCTTGAGTTTTCAGCAGACGTAAAATTCAAAATGCAGTGACACAGGTCAGGTTGGACTTAGACAGAAAATTGTGCATCTGTCGCTCTCACACAGCAGTAGGTGCTCAGTAGAGGTACCAGAGGAGGAAGCTGATAAGATGATTAATAATGACATTCCTTTCAAAATAGGAAATGCAAGTGATTAACAATTCCCTTGGAATATCCATGAATTATATCCTTCTGGGATTGGTTTAAATCACTAGAAAGTGCTCAGCTTCTACATGAAAAAACACTTGAATGTCTGCTTTTTGGGTTAATAAAAGTCCTCTTAAGCCTCAATTCCATAACCCCTTACTCCTGCACAGAGCTTTTACTTGTGTGAGTAATCCCTTTAATGCTCCCAGGACTGAGCACAACCAGCAGGGTTTGTGGAATTGGTACCTTTGGAGACCAATATTTTATGTTGGCAGTTTGATGTTGGCTCATCTCCACTAATATGACTTGTCTGTGATCAACCTGCTTTCTAAATATGTTTTATGATTTGTAACTTGATTGAATAGCAGTGAGCTGTAATATTAGAGAACATAAATAACGTGACAGCAAGAGATGTATAATCCCACATATGTGTTATCTGATGCTAACATACTCTTAATTAACTTCTCTTAGATATTTTGAAGTGTAGCATTTTGGATCCAGACATCAATCTTGGGCACAAAACTCATTGTCATGCGTGATGAATAATATCCAATTTTAGTTTTTCCATATGTTTGTGCTAAATATATGCCACAAATCCTGGTATTAAATGGCAAACATTTGGATTCCTGAAGTAACTGTGTGCTTTTATGAGTTACAGTATTTTCTGTGGAGGTTTTAAAGAGAATAATTTCGTTTCACTTCAACATTTTAGGCTCATTGTGTCTTAGGTTCACAAAGAGAAGAGTCTAAAACAGTTTGTCAGTGTTAGGGAGAAAGAAATGATTCAGGCTCAGAAGTGGACCTGATTATAAACAAAACCGATTGAAGAAAGAGGCCAAACCCCTAATTCTGTGTTATTGAAAAGGGTTTCATGTTGCTGAAGAATCAGGTTGCTAAAACAAAATAATATAAAAGAAATGTTCAAGGATTGCTCAAAGCTCTGGTGCTCTCAATGGTAGAGTTTGGCTCGAGTAAAGCAGGAAAATTTATTTCAGAGCCAAAAATGACTTCTTTGGCTGTGACCAGGATTTCCTCTGCCCACCTCTGGGACCTGAAAGTAGAGGTAGGAAAATCTGATTTTGGAGCCAAGTGTGACTTGTTTAGTTCAAGTCATAATTTACTGTTCTTACCTTGGGGAGCTGAAACTAAAGCAGCTCTCTCTGAAATGTTGATAATGGGCAGCTCTGAAGTGCAGGCACTGAGCTCCCCTTCCCAGAGAGCATTTCTGCACTTCCACCTCTCCAGATGCTTTTGATCCTGCTACAGTAGAGTGAATTAATCATGGAACAGCCAGGAGAAGTTGACCAAAATACAGCAGAAAATGCAGAAAGTCAGACTCTTTCACATCAGCAGATGTGCAAGGCAAATAAACTTGCTCAGGCTGGGAGTTGTGAGCAGTGGCATTGCTCAAGTTTGCCTTTAATGGGAATTATTTCCCATGGCTGCCATAGGGGGAATATTTCCTTTGGTGTTTCCAGTATCATAACTTGTAACACGAAGGAAAACATCACTTCAATTACAATTTTCTGGGCTTTATGTAACTTAATGACACAAAAAAATTGCAGCTCTTTAGCTGAAGTTTCTTCCTCCTTTCTCGAGGGGTCAACAAATTGAGATATTTCTATAATTTCAGAATAATGACAAGTTTCAGTATTGAATTTCTAGTCCTTGTGGCAGTTTTTAAGCCTATGTGCTTTGTGTCCTTCGAAAGGAAAAAGAATCTTGTGCTACAGAAGTGGTTGCTGAAATAATTCATTTCTTATTTACCATATTCTAGGAAAAGCAAGTTAAGAATTTTTTACAGAGAGAAGACTTTTAATCTCTTCTTTATTCCAGTACTGTGAGAAAAATTACAAATAGAAAGTGGGGAGCAGAAAACCATTTCTGGAGCTTTCATGGGTGCTGTGGTAGCACTGAGATCCCTCAAAAGCCTTTTACTTCCCACTTTTCCACAAATAACAGTGGTTATAAACAGTCAAAGCCATCCACACTCTTCTTGCATCCGACAGAAATTGTGTTAATTAAGAAAACAAAATTACTTGAGAGGCTGAATTTATGGGAGCAGCTGTAAGATCCTGTGGAACACAGCGTTCCTGTGGCTGGGAACGGGAACGTGAGCTCAGTGTGACAGGTAAGACAAGTGGATGGCATTTCTGCTCTGGTGCCAGGCTAATGTCAATACGTTGGTCCAGATCACAAAATCATCCCTGAATGTATCCCGAAGTTAAGCCTTTGGATAAATAATCCTACAGATCAGAACTTTCCCTTTGCGTTTAATAGTTCACTTTTTCGATCCTTGCAAAAAATTTCCAAGTGATTTTCTTGTGTTTATCTTGTCCTTAGCAAGTAGTGGTGACCTTTAAGTTTTTCCTTTGCTGTCAGAGTGTGTTGAAAGCTCTGAGAGTGAAGCTCTCACCGTGGGGATTTGTAGGGATGAGTGACACTCACACTCCGGCTCGGCCGCTGCACGCCGAGCACAGGCACCAGTGTTGGACCTCAAGGGAACCTCCTGGATTTTTTTCACTTCTGCTTCACTGGAAATGGATTGAATTTTCTCTTCAGAGCAGAGTTTTGGTTGCATTAGATTTTAATCAAGTCACTTGTTCGCAGTCCCTCAAAGCCTGCGAGGCTGAGATGAGTAGATGGGCCTGGGGTGAATGTGCCACGAGCTCTGTCAAACCCGAAAACTCCCGGGTCTGGGGATGCCACACGGTGTAGCTGACAATACTAAAAGTGTTCAGTGCTTGCAGTGTTACATAAGCTTCCCATCTCTCTCTCAGACTGGGATTCAGGGTGAGAATACTGGGAAGGATTTGGCCATGAAATACCTGGTGAGTTCAGGATAAGAGGAATTGAGCTTTGCACAAAGCAGGAGGTGCCGCTGGCTGCCCTGGGAGATGGCACTGGTCACTTGTGATGGACAGGGCTTTGCCTTTGGCTTGTTTGCCTTTATCCTGAAGTCATAGCTCATATTTAAGCTGTTGGGTTATGGGGAAACAAGCCAGCAGTGTTTTGCCATGTATAGTTTATTTGCCACTTTGGTGCCATTTTCTCTATCTCAGTAAGTTTCTCTAGTTTTGATTATGTCTCCATTCACGTTGCACTGTTCAATCCCAGTATCTTTCCACGCCCCTGTGAGACAGAGCAAGTCTGAGATCTGGATTGCTTCCTTTTTTTATTCAGTGTTATCCAAGGAAGGCAATTTTTATAAGTGCACATAGAAATTTGCAGGCAGAAAAGGTCACCTGAACAATTTCTGCGTAACAGCATCCTGAGGATAATTGAGCAGTACAAAGTATTGATCATGTCTCATTCTCAGTTTGGGGGGGGGGTTGTTGCTGTTTCATAAGGAAATGCAGTATTTCTGTGTGAAAATAAAAGCGTTGTATTTGTGTCTAGTGACCTTATTTAGGTATATGAACTCATTAGAATGACCTTAATAAATTATTGTAATCTACAGATTCTAGTTTGGTAAAATACAGCTAAATAAGCATTTTCTTATTCCATATTATTCATGTATTAATACTGCACTTGGAATGCTTGGAACATTTCAAGATAAAATCCTGCCATAATATCTTTTTCCTGTGGGTTAATAAATGGAAATATTGTGTTTAGAGAGGGCTTTGAGTGGGTCTGTGAGGAGTGGGGATGTTTGAAGCTTGTTCTGTGACTCACCCAGCTCTTTACATGTGCATTATTTGTCTTAAACCTCACAGCCCTTGTTACTGCTTTTGAAGTGAGTGAAATGCTGCACCGTTTAATGCTGCTTCTATTTAAGAATTTTCAGATGTAAAAGAAAAGAAATGGCTTTTCATGTCTTAACTTTCCTGCACTCACAAACTTTTATGGTTCCTTGGCATTCAGCAGGAGGAAAGTAGATGGCAAGCGTGTTCCTGAAAAATTCTAATTATTGCTATTTCAGGTGGAAGAGAGACTCTAAGTGGACACGTGAGATTTTTAGGACAGGAGATTTGCTTAAAAAATACTTTTATGTCTTTTTTGGGGTGGAAGCAGGGAGTGACCACCTGGTATTTTTTCTGCTTGTTTGTTTTTAAGATGTGGGGAATTAGTAGATGTTAAACATGAATGTGTCTTTAAAAATTTTTTTTGGATGATGTGAGCCATGGTCTTTGTTTTCATTACTATTTTTCCTCTCATAAAACCAGAGAAACAAGTTAATGGAATGGCAGAAAATATTTCTATCCATTTTCTGTTTTTTCTTTCCGTGGAGGAGAGTTTTGGGGGAGGGAAGGGCACAAGCTGATCCAGGTGTGGAGGTACCACCTAAACCTGTGTCCATGCAGCTTTGTTGGCCTTTTCCAGCTGTTTTCTCTTCCTTTAACCTGCCAGAGAAAACAGGAGGCAGTTGGGGATGTTTGTGAGGTGATGTCCTGTCAGAGAATAGGCCTGACTTGTTAAACAAAAAAATTCTAAACTGTTACTTATATTTGTTCTTAAAAAGCAAAGTTTGCATTTGGTTCAGGGAAATAATGCATTAAAAATACCCCTCAAAGCCTTGCCAGATGAAGTAAAAGCAAACACAGTTTATTTTGTTAATTTAAATAGCACAAAATAAACAAATGGGCTTAGTCCATTCAGCCTTCGTGCTGTGGCACTGGCAGTGATAAATCAGTTCACAGTATTCAGATGAATTTTTCTTTAGAAACAATTAGTCCATAATTGTTATTTGTATACCTTGCTGTTAAATACTGTTTGTTAATTCTGAATAAACCTGGTTCAGCCTGGAGTGTTGCTAAAAGGCTGCAGGTTCTGTGTGTGAATTTGCAGGTTATTTTGGGGGGTCAAAACCAAGCTGTAGTTTTTGAGTTACTCTTCTCAGCTTTGTGCCATGAACGAACTCATATCATCCGTGATCAACACAGTATAAATCGATTTATGTATTTATATATCACTTGAATCCTGAATAAGTCTGACTTTCTTCACGTGCAGGAATGTCACCACAAGTAACTTATTTTAAAATCTAATGTAGCAAATGTTGTTTAATGTTGCTGTCATTGGAGAAAAGCCACTATTGCTAATTTTGTTCGAAAAATACACTGGAGAATCCTTTTGAGTTGTAGCACAAACTGCCTCCAAGTATCTTTCCAAGCCTTTAAAAAAAAAAAATTGTTCATGGCATTTATCTTTTTTCGCTGCTATTTCCCAGTTAATATTGCAGAGTGAAAGATGTCGAACTAATTAAGCATTAAAAGCAGGAGAGGTTTGCAGGTGGAACGTGGGGAGATTTGAGTGAACGTGGCTGTGCCCATGACCTCCCAGACAGATCAAAGCCTAATCTGGGTGACAGCTACAGGATGGCAGAGCTTGCCAGGGGCCTTGTGCAGCTCTTTGTCTGCAAATCCTGCCCGAGAGCTGGGAGGATGTTTTTAAGGATGAACAGGTAAAAGTAAAAGGCTGTCTTTTGACATTTTAACTAATCCCTTCTAGCCTGTGGTTTCCTGCACATTGTGGATATTTGCTAGCAGGAGGCACTGGCTTTTTCACATATGTAACATGTCAGCTTGAATCTGGCGTGGGGTTGATGGGGGGGAATGCAGCAGTTCCACAATGAAATAGATTCTGATTGCATTAAAATGACAGGCCCTGGCCTTTTACCTGCAGCAGCCTCCCCGTGCAAACTGAGCTCACAGCAATGCAGGTTGTCATCAGCTCCTGCTGAGACAGGAGCACTGCAGTGAGAAAATAGAATGGTTATTTTCTTGTAACCCATTTAAGATTAATATAGGGAAGTTTTAAAGATGTGTTACACACTTAGGGCAAGGGAATAGGGTTAAAAAAACCCCCCAAACTCATGGGGTTTTATGTTAAAAAATGGGGTTTATGTAATTTGAGCAATGAAATGTCGTTGGTGGTGTGCATACAAGCAATGAACACTTGATAACGCTGACATGCATTAGAAGAATGTGAAAGTAATGTATTTTATTTAGATGATCTGACTGGTGAGCATTTTACTGCTACTTCAGTGAGTTTATGCATATATTTAAAAATAAGGTGATTTTTCAGCATAAGACACAGGACCACTTATTCCAATACTGTTTGCACAGTCTGCAAGAGGCTGATAAACCTCCATTTGTTCCAAATGGCCACAATCTTATTGATACCAAAATTCTTCAAAAAAGGAAATTGTTATAAAACTTACCAGGACTAGAAGACAAGTGCAAAACACATACAGGAGTCGATTGTCAATGGTTATGTTTTAAAGGCTTCAGTGAACTTTTCCAACATCATTCCTCATTTCCGAGGGTGAGCAGTACCCTTTTCTTTCTCCAGGTAGTGTTTCAGTTTGTCGAAATGCACAGATAAACTCAAGTTCCTTTTTAAGGAATGGTTTTAATGTTCATAAACCATTCAGAAGAAATCATCTTCTGTTTGGAAAATTACAAAGGAAACCTCACATGCCGGTCAGTAAATTCTGAGTGACTGGAACAAATATTAAATCTGTGAAATCAAACTGAATTTACTTTCTGGCTGTAAAGATTGAATTTGTAAATTTGACAGGCAATTTAAAGGGCATAAGTACATAAAATAAAATTTCTTATCCAAATGCAACTTGAAAGTTACCTGTCAGAAGAGGTTAGAAGTCTGCTGTTTTCTCTCCTGAAGCGTGTCCTTTCACTTGTCAGTTTAGAAAGGTTAATACTGTACAAAAGAGCAACAGAAAGACCCTTTTTGGTGTAGTTTTGTGTTTGTTTAACAACAACCAAAAAAAAAAAAAATCAGTCCCCCTTGCTGGATAATAATAATGAATCCTTTTGATATAGATAATGTTCTAATGCAAATTGTTCCAGTTCAGACCAGGCATCGTGTGTGTGGTTATCCACGAGGTTGGGAAGGGGAGGCAGGGGATTTCTTGGGCAGTTGATTCCAGGTTTTGAAGCATCAGGGATGGAGTGTTTTTAAAAAGGGGAACATGTTTTTCCCTGCCTGATCTCCCCATGGCCTGCAGGCCTTGGCTGCCCCTTTCTCTGGTGAAACATTTCCAAACCACACAAGGTGATGCCAAGCTGAGAATTAGGCTTGGCATTGCTGACTTCTGGTCCTCGGGAGAGGCCGCTCTGTCTCTAAAGCTCTTTCTCTGCTTCTGTAGAGGAAGAAAAGTTGTGTTTGCTTAACCCTCACTTGGAAAAGTAGGGTCTGGTCCCAGCTCTAGATGAGGAGTCAGTTTTGTGATAAAGGGAAGGTTGGAGATCTCCAGAGGGTCATTTTCTTCCAGAAGAGCCAATAAAACTGGGGTTTGGAGTCCATCTCCCTGTGCCTGGTTTGGGGTTTTTTGCCTGTGTGAACAGTTTGTCCTTCTCTTGCTGGCACAGGTTTGGATGAGTGTGTGGTGCTCGTGTCAAGGCATTTAAATTGTTGGAATAGTTCACATCTAAGAGCAATTTTAGAAGCCAGAATTGGTTAGTGTACAAAATACAGAGTTGAAACACCAAAGCAGAATTTATGTATTCTCTTATTTAATCAATGTTTGCTTGTTTTCCCCTTTTAGAATATCTCCTTTTCAACATCATTAATAAATATTTTAAATATTTATGAATATTTTAATATTTTTAATAAACTAATATTTTATGGTTTCTTTCTTAGGTTGAATTGAAGAGGAAGTACAATGACCAGCACAAAAGTACAAGAGGCCTTTTATCAGGGAGTCAGTGGTATGAAATTCAAGCTTACAGAGCTCTCAACCAAGCCCTGGGAAGGTAAGATAAACATAACTAAAACGATATAAATTTGTAGAATGTTTTTCTAGGGAAATCTTTAAGGATTTATTCCCCACTTTTAACACAAAGGGGATAAATAAGGCCAAACCCCTCATACTGCAGATTTTGTCTCTGGAGCTGCTCTGTGCTGACAACTCTCTGCTTTTCAGCCTGTTGTGCATTTGAGCATTGCTATAGTTCAGAGATTTTGTTTTACATTCAGAACCCACTTCAGTTTGGTTGCAGGTTTTATTGCTCCTAGTCCAGATATGCAGGGGGAAAAAAGCATGAGCAGAGACAAATAGTTCTTGAGCTTTAAAGCAAATGAAAATCCTTAGGACTTTTCCAGGGCACTAATTGTTCACACTCTCAGTGGGCTCAGAACAGTTGTTTGATATTTAGCCTACAAGTATTTTTGAAAGGGAGAAATAGCAGTGGGGTTTTTCAGACCTTTGCAAAAGGTCAATTCAATTATCGTGCTCACTGATCTCTTCCCAGATTTAGAAGAAGTGGTGTAGCTTCCCTTTCCTGGATGGAAAAATTCCCCCAAATGTTATTAACAGGGTAGAATTAATTCCTCCTCCTTCAACAAAATGTATCACATAAATAAAGATTAGAACTGTCATCCATATCTGTCATAGATGCTGTGCATCTGTCGTGGATACACAGAGCCACAGAAACATCACCTGGAAAACGCTTCTTATTTGAATTAGTCCTAATGCAAATGTGATGACATAAATGAAGGCTTAGAGAGGAAATTGAGAGAAATTGTAACATTAAGAAATCTCATTGTGGATTCTGGTTGTTACAGGTCTGATTTCTTAAATTCCTCTTTGGAATAGAGGAGCATTAATTAAAATTTCTTAAGAAAAATCTCAGTTATGGAATACCAACCATGAAATAATAACTAATAACTAATAGTGAAATCAGCTTGGACTTAAATCAAGTTTTAGTGACAATTCCTTGTTGTACAATTTATCATTTGAATGGTCTGAACTTAAATGGAGAAAATAGACTTCCATTCTGACATAAAGGTACAAATTCCTCATAAAACCATGAGCCAAAGCCCTTGCTAACCTGAGATGTGGGGAAGGATGAGGGCGTGTGAGGAAGATTTTGATAAAACCAGAGCATTCCACTAAGCTGGCAGGAAGCTCTGTAATATTTACACTGCCCAGTTAAGAGTGGAAAACAAATGATGTGGTTTAATTGGCTGTTGAGTATTTGTGTGTTTTGGGTTTTGAAATTTAACTGTTTTCATGTAATAAATTCAACAGCTGAAAGAAAATTAAGCTTCTGTGGCGTCCGTAACAATTTTTGGTGCGTACAGTAGAAAAGCACTCCCTGTATAATTTTGCATATTCCAGCTGATTCACTGCAATTCCTGTCTCCTAATTCCCACAGATTTTTGCTCTGTGCCCTCCAATTCCATAAACACTCTTTTTTCCCCTCACTTTCAGGTGTATAAGGCACAGGAATGACTGGGGGGCTCTTATTTTAGTTGACGACCGCTTCAGGAATAACCCCAATAAATACATAACTGGTAAGAGAGAAAAATCTTTTGAGGCAACTTCCATTAGTATTGAAAAATACCGAAAACTCAGAATTACAGAAATATGGTTGTACAAATACAGGTGAGTAGGAAGGGTCAGAATGTACCACAACCATGGAACAGAAATGGAACTGCTGAATATTCAATATACAAGGGTTTTCTGTTTGTAGTTTTATACTGGGTAGAAATAAATGCAGATGAAAGAAAACAGATGCTGCACACAACCTTAAAAAAGAAATGAAAATGAGGAAATAAACTGCTTAGGAATGTGTTTTTATCTTTGTTCCTGCCCTTTTTGCTGGGCAGAGCTGAGCTCACCAGCCCATGCTGGGCTTAGTCAGCAGGTGGAGCTCAGCTGCTGCAGTTGAGTCCAGCTCCTTCTCTGATGTGTTTGTGCTAAAAATGCATTGAAATTATTGGAGTAAACACAAGTAATTCATGTAGGAACACCAATAATCTATATGTTCAAGACTTGGTAAGATTCCTTTCTCTAAAAAGTAACACTTCACAGAAGAGTGAAGTTCTCTGTTGTTGTTGTGGGTTTGGGGTTTTTTTTGTTTTTTAATTGATATTCAAAGAATATTTAAATGGGTTCAAAAGCCACTTTCTAAAATTGAGGAAGTCAGTTTTTACTTCACCCTTGTGTGCTCCAACATCATCTAAAAAGCTGTTATGCTCCTGTTTGAGAATTTTAAATACTATTTTGATAGGAGCAGGTTTTATTATATTGTAGCTGTAGAACAGTTGTGATTCTTTCTGAGTTACTGTTACTTAATCTGACACAAAGTTGTAAAAAGCTTCATGATGATCAAGTTTTTATCAGAACCTGTTAATATGATAATAAATAGCTGTACTCTGTGAAATTTGCTTTTAAATAATTGATGATCACAAGCAGAATGAACACCCAGGCATCAAAGAAATATAATGATGTTCATGCAAGGCAGCAGTTTGAACCTAACAAAAAGACTAGTGAAAAAGGGAAAGGCTCTTAGTAGAGAAAGAAGGATATTTTTACTGTTGCTTATCAGAATACTGCCACTGATTAAATGGAGTTCCCAGCCCTGGAAAGGAGGAATTGCATCGTTGTAGTTTCACGAGTAAATTCTTGAAATCCTCATGAACCTGGCTATACCTACATAGAAATATTTGCACTATTGGAGTGCTGTTTATTGATGTGAAATGCTTGATATAGATGCTGTCATTTTGGAGTAAGATCTTTGTTTTCCTTTAGGATTATCTAAGTGGATCCGTCAGCAGATCCAGCACCACGGGAGTTTCGGCAGCGCTCTGGAATCGCTGCACGCGTTTGCCCTCAGGAACCAGAGGAGTGGGGATGCTTCCTCAGAGCACAGCAGTGAACTCCCTTCCCATTCCAGGGACCTGTCACAAGGCTCTCAACAAGAGGCCACCATTCATCTGTCACCAGATGTTCCTGCTAAAAGTCAGGAGCAAAATTTGGGCTCAGAAGTTCATTTTACTGCGGCCGTCAGCTCAGTTCATCCCACAGCAGCGAATCAGCCGAGTAACAGCATGGCAACAGTGAAACAAAGTATGTTCATTTCCATTGGCAATTTCAAATGTGGGGCTGCATCTTTTTTGGAAGAAACAAATGTTTTTTAAAATTACAGAAGTGCTATAGTGGAAAATGATAATTATTCACAAATGTGGATGAGCTGTGCTCAACAGACTGAAATTAATTCTCGTTCCATCTGGTTGTCTTAAAACAATAATGTTTGATAAGTTTGTAGCACAGTCAAAAATGTTTTCATTTTAATTTCTTTTTCCACTGAACACTATGAAGATAATTTAAAATATATTTGAAACACATCAAGATTAGCATTATTGCAAGTTGATTGCTCTGGTTCAAGCTACATCTGTTGTTTAGGCATTGCTGTGAGACACCTTCCATGTGACCTCCTCTAGTTCCAGCATCACAAGTAAAATCCATCCCTAAATTTTAGGAAAGCTTATGATTTCATTTCAATCAAGAAAGAGGTGAATAAGATAATAGCACAATAATAAAAGATTATAAATTTCAAATCCAGTCATACTCTACCTTTATATGCCTCTTAATCTATTCCTTTAATTAAGACAATTCATGTGCCAAGATAGTTGTAACATCTGGGCTTTTGTTTGTATTTTTGTTTTTAATGAGTATTATAAAATCACTGTAAACCTTCTAAAGCAATGGTGATTTTGATGTGCTAAACATGCTGTAAATCAGATACAATTCATCTATGTTTTGTGATTTTTCACAGGTGACCAGAAAGTTGATGTAGAGAGCCACTCTCACCGTGTGAAACAAAGAAGGAAACACATGGACTCCACCCCCAAAATGCCAGCAATTAAAATAGAGCCAGAAGAAATGAATGGTTGGACTAATGCTGATATTGTGGAAGAGAATTGCTGCTCTAAACCACTGACTTCAACTCCTGTAGCCGAGAACTCCAGGGCCACAGCAGGCAGCAAACAGGAGCGTGTGAATGGGCCCAGTGACCTTATTGATAATTTAAATCAATGCCAATCATTAATTGCAGAACATAAACCAAGCGGACCAGAATCATGTTTGGAAACAACTAATTTTTCAGTTAAAGATGCTGAGGCTCCAGTTGCTGAAGGACATCCTGGGAAGCTCCAGCTTCCAGATGAGCCCTGCAGGGAGTTCCCTTCAGCAGCGGGGAGAGCTGAGCCTTCAATGTTCGATGTGGCAGAGGATGAGGATGAGAGCATTTACTTCACTCCAGAGCTCTACGATGATGCAGAACCAGAGGAACAGGGAACTGAACCCCCACTTCCAGCCTGTTGTGCCATTGGGAATTGGATGGAATGTGGGAACTCCACAGTCCCTGCTGATCTTTTTGCCATCGACACCTCAGAAACACTGAGTGTGACTGAAAAAGCTGAGGCTGGCAGAAGTCCCCATGGAATTATGGAAAGTGAGAGGAGCAGGGACAGTGCAGTTGGTGCTGTAGAGGTGGCTGCTGCAGCAGGAGCAGAGCAGGGAGGATCTCAGGAGATGGACACCCCTAAAAGGAAAATCAGCCTTTCCAGATCCCGAAATAAAGGTGTGTCATCCTTTCTGCTGGGCAATAGTGGCACCTGGTGACCATTTCTGTGGGAGTCATGTTGAGCAGCCCTTAAAACACCACGGGGCAGCTACAGCTTCCTTGTCCTGGTGGAACAAAAGCTACCCTCAGGCTCCCTTTCTCATTATAATTTTTGGGTTTTCACTGGGAGAGTTTTGCAATGTGCAGTTTTCTAGAGAGGCAATGAAGATTCTTCATCCTGACTTCAAGGCTGAGGGACATCATGTCTGGAAATTCTAAATAGAAACCCAAGTAGGATTTGACTTGGAATTATTGGTTTGTCCATTATGGGTTTAATTAATCCACCATTAAATACAGTAAAATAATTGGGTTTTTCCTCAGAAAGCAAAACACCCATATAACCAAATTATGGTTTTCTGCATTTGTTAGGTTGGGGTTTTTTTTAGTAAAACATAGAACAGTATCTTTGCAGATCAAGTCATAGATTGAGCCTAAATACCAAAACAGGTGTATTCTTCAGTACTTTGATTCCTTCTAATTTCTTACATCAAAATGTCCAGCAGGAGCTGTGCACATTTTGATATTTGATGAGGATGAGAGGCTTCTACAGAGAAAAACTCGAGGTTTCTTTGAATTTTCCTTTTGTGAGAGGATCTAATTTCTGTTGGTTGGATTCTGTGTTTATTTGTGTCAAAACCTGTTATTATTTTTATGTCCTACAAGCACATCTTACATGTAACATATAAAATGTAAATTGTACACGAAGACCTTTGAATCTTGCCCAGTCTATTTTTTTGAAGTATTTTAAGTATTTCTTTCATTTACTGCAATGAAAACAGCCAGGATTTTTCTGTAATAAAACATACTCACTTCTGAAGAAAAGGTTGTTCATTGCCATTAATATGAAGATGCAGGATTTTTGCAATCTAAAGATTGGTTCATAGGTATTGATATTTTTTGTCTGAGAGTAGAAATGAAATTATTAACTGGTTATTTTCCATAGAAGTTCATCTAAATAGCATTTGAATCCATCTCTACAGAGCTGGGAACGTGCTCATATCAATAGGATTTCAGTTGTGCCCTTTCTTGATCTTGTGGTGCCCGTTCCTTTGATCAGAAATCTTTAAGGCAAGGCCTGCTCTGTGTCAAATCACACTCATTTCCAACACCTACATTTTATATCAAATTAACCATTATTTTTAAAATATGTATTGAAACATCAGCTCTTGATGCCATGTTTCCTTGGAAAAATTTCTATCCTCTGAAAACTCAAATCAACAGGTGGATAAAACCCCTTTGTGTTCTGCTGGGTTTGGAAGGTAAGGGTTGGACTGTTTCTTTTGGTGTAAATTCATTCTCAATTTGTCTTTCTATTTAATAACTGTGTTATTTGCTGTGTTAGAGGTAAGAATATTCTTTATAGTTAATATATTCATGGTGATTCTCAGAATTAAATGCTGCCCAGCCTGCAGATAAAAGGGAAGTGAAGTCAATATACCAAATTTTCTGGAGTTATTTATTTGGATTTATCACATCTACCAAGGCTAAAACATTGAAAATTCTTTTCCTACTTTGATATAATAGCTCAGTATAATCTCTGCTGCCTAAAATAATAACAAAATCTTGAATTTATTCAAGGATTGAAAGTTCGGAGGAGATGCAGGAGAAGGAAAGCTGCCCTTAGGCAAAGTGGCTCCTCCCGGGAGAGAAAGGTACCACATCCATGGATTAAAGTACCTGTTCTGGCTGCCTGCTGAATGTTAAAGTGCAAGGGAATTAAGAATGATTTATTATACCATTTTTCAAGTGAAATGATACAATGAAATAGTTTCTTCCTGATCTGCAGATCTCTGATTTACACACTCAATAGATACCTTTGTTTCTCCTGGGAAACAGAAAGGCACCAATCATCCCAGGCTCCTTTGCAAAATTCCCAACAAATTGATAGCCTGCAGTGTTATAGGCTATAAAATACCTCATATTTTACATGACAGTGTTTCTATTTAAGTGAGGTTAAACATTTTTAGTGTGGTGTGTATTGAATTATTAACTAATATAAATGATAAACATTGACTCGGGTTCCTTTGAGTATTTCAAGTACTGCATTTCTCTGAAGCAATTTTGACAGATGTAATTTTATTTCTATTTAAATGCTCGAATTTGCATAGTTACTATATGCAAAGCAGTATTTACATGCATTTGTGCATTGCCTTGTTAGAAGGAAACACAAAACCAGCCTTGCAGGAAAGGACTTCACTGTGTTGTCTGTGGAGCTGAAATCCTGCCCGAAGCACAGGGTAAGATGAGTTGTTTTCAGCAAAGCAAACCTGTGCCTGAGGAATAGTGGGAGATGTTCCATATTCTGGACCTGTTAAAATCAGGCCAGTTAGAAAAGTCCACGTTGGATAAAGGCAGGCCCAGGTCATGGAGGCCACTTATTGCTTCCCTGTTTCACCTAAAGAACCTTTAAGATTTGGGTAATCTCATCAGGAACCTTTCGTTCACTCCCTTAATTTATCAGTATCATCATAACTCTGGTGCAGAACCCGTGGAATGGAACCACTGTGTTCAGTGAAAGCATTCTGAGGCACGGGAATGTCTGCACTTACCGGGGTGTCTGTTGTCAGCAAGAAATTTTTATGTTGTTTGAACTGAATCTCAGATGCCAGTTGATTGAGGAAGGTTAAAAAATCTGAAAATGGAAAATAAATGGCTTTATTCAAAGTGGATTCAAGCTCACTGGTCGATTTGGGAGTAATAACAAGGGGAAAATTATCTGTTGAAAAGTAAATTTTGGGCACATTAAAAATTTTAAATAAGGCCTTCTTCCAAGGGCCATTTACAGCAATAGAAGTCTTTTCACTGCCTGCAGTGGGTATTGGATCAGGGCCTAAATTACCATCTTGTAAATGTGGAAAGTTTGCAGCATGGTTGAACAGTACTGTATTCAAAACCATGTGTGTATATAAGTCTTACACCCCACTTTTTAAATTATAGGAATTTTGAGAAAAGCTTGCTACAGTAATAGCGAGCTTCAAATAATCTGGAAACTCTTCAGAAATGCCAATATAAGAAGTAAAGAACCCATTAATAATTGTAAGTGTAAGCTAGATGCCATTTCAGAAGATGATAATGTGATGTTGGTCATCTCAGATGCTGCAAGTCTTGGTCACCTTAAAGAAACTTTGAAGGTTTATCAGATGCCAGTGAAAGGTAAATTCTTACTGATAAATACCAGCTAACATTTTTGTCAAGCCCTTTTGCTTTAAATTAAATACCATTCACAGCACTGACACCCCTCCCTTGGACCTTTTGGGAAGCTCATGGTGAGGTTTTTCCTTCCTCAAGGCTCTGTGGGCTCTGCACGTTTAACCAAACACTGCAGATGAGCTCCAGTGTCCCCTCCACTCCCAGATTTGTTGGGTCCTTTCATAAGATCCTGATGAAGAATAAAAGAAAAAGGATGATGAGAGCAGAATCCTTTTCATTTTGTGCAAGTTAAAATCCATGAATTGGCCACGTGTGCCCCGTGGTTAAAGCAGAAGTGCTGTGTTTGATAGGACATTGTTCCAGGTGTCAGTCCGTGGAATGTGGAGCCTTTTGGTTCTTCAGGTGGCAGAGACCAAAAGGAAAGTATTTCTTTTATTTAAAATGTGGGCAATTCTGTTGCCCATCCGGTGGTGTTAGGATGGCACAGTTAATGAGATGTGATTTTTGCCACAAGGACTCATTTTTAGGAGGGATTACTGAGCATTCTTTACCATCTTTCTGACATTTCGAAATGTGAAATGCAGCTTGTGACTTTTATCTCTTTTAAAAATCTCTTGATGCCTATATAAACCACTTCTTCTTTCTTTTTGAAAGACCTGAATGGCAGTTTATCTTTAAATGCTATTTGGAATGAGAAGGAATCTTCTCTGACAAGTTACTTGCAGTGCAGGAGCTGTGTCCTTCAGTCCATTTCTCCATGTCCTTTGATAGGAGCTGAGGTTACTCGTTTCAGAAATAAAGTGCAGTCATGGGTAAGTCAGATCAGTTTGTTTTGTATAATAAAATGATCATGGAATGATTTGTACAGGAAATATTAAAATACTACTTTTGTAGAAGGTAGACTGAGTATTTACTAGATCAATTTTATATGATACATGGAATTTCTGCCACAGAGAATTTAAATTATAGTGAAGAACTGAGTTCAGATCACTGAATATATTTGGAACTGTCTATACCTAATTTGTTGCTACGTCTGTAATATTACATTTGAAAAGGGATAGGAAAATAGCAACCATCCATGTCTTACATGAAAGGAAAACCAGAACAAAACATATTTACACAAGTGCTGTAGACTTGAATTTTCAGACATGTAGTTTTATGTTAGTTTTGGCACTAAAAAAAGAAGTTAATCAGCCCCCGAAGGATGAACATGGACACGGTTTAATGGAGTCAACAGGAAGAAATTTATTTATAGGTATTGTATTTCAGTGTGAGCAAACTGAATTCTCAGTAGGACCCTTTGAAATCTAGATGAGAAAACTCTGTTTTTTCCTGTACTCTTAGAAGTGGAGGACGAGGCTCCATCCTGAGTGAGCCGTGCAGGTAAGCCCAGGACACCTCTGCCTTCCCTGCATTTTCCTTCATTTATTCCATGGATATAAATACAGTTGAATTTAATGAGAGATTTTGGAGACTAAGTCTTTGCCAAAAGCTGAATATGATCCTTATGTTTTGGCCTCTGTGTGTCATTATCGTCTGTCCAAGCTGTTTGAAACACAGAGGGTGACAGCGTGGTGATGGGACAAGGTTTGTGAAGCATCACTTGCCATGAATGCTGGGGTTTCAAACACCACCACGAAGATTTCATGGCATTTCTAGCATTCATTTTGTATCAAACTTCATTAAATGTTACACTGAGGGAATTTATACTGGCAGAATATGAAATAAAGGGATCCTCTGAGCTATAATGAGTTGATTTTTTTTGTTTTATCTTCTGAACTGTCTTTTTCTGGCTCTTCCATCAGGTGTAAATATGGAATCAGCTGGGTTTAGCTTAAAAATGTAAAACAAAGCAGTCTTTTGTTCTCAGCCCACCTGTAGGTTGAACTTCTGGGGTTTTTTAGCTAAAAAGACACTCTTAAGTCTTGCAGGTTTTCTGAATGAGTCTCTTCCTTTCCCCTTCTTCCCTTATATTCTTTCTCTACCCACTAGAAAGGAACCTTGGAACCTTGTAGGCCTGCAAGAGGCTAAACCCCCCCACATCTGGCTTTGGAGAGGTGTTCTGAGAGCTCAGGGCTTTGGTAGAAACGCATCTAATCTCCTAATGCATGTCTTTGTTTCAGGAGAGGCTTGGGGGTAAAAAAAGTATCCCGTCATCTTCCATAGAACTGGGAAACCATTGTCCATCTCTGCTTTGGGTGTGTTGCAAACTATGTCTTAGGGGTAGATTAATGTGCCAGGTGACTTGAATGTGGGGTTTGGGGGGGTGAGGAAGGAAACCACTGTTTTTGGTTTTGTTTTTTTCTCGATTTTGTGTGTGGAAATAATGTCATTTATTTAGCAAGGTAGGATGGGCTGGGGATGAATGATGGTAGAGGTAAATACAGCTTTAATTTTATCAGCTCCTTGCTTTAGATCCACTGGCTGTTGTTGTCTTGTAATTGGGAGTATATTCACGTAAATGAAGGCACACAGATCAAGTCCAAGGAGTTGAAAATGATGATTTATTATGTGCTATCATTTACCAGAGCAAACACAGATGCATTAAAGTGAAGAAGCTGTGATTCAGTCAGTCTTAGCTCCCAGTTCTATACTCTTGAATGCGAGCTCCTGCTGTTGCTGAGCAATATATTTGTGGAGATAAAATCAACATTATAGTTTCTACTGCTGCCCACCCTGTGTTAAATCATGTACGTTGTCATGAGGTATCGTGTGTCATCTTAAATTACTTCGTGTCATGTGCTGACTATAAATCAAGTACAGTTGGTTCTGGAAGGCAAGGAATTGTTCATTTAATAGAAATCACATTGCTCCAGCAAAGCAAGCTTAAAATAGAATCCCTGGATTTAAGAGCTGTTATTTACTCCTAGAATTGGTCACCGTTTAAAGAGGCAACGCTGTATTTTCGTGACTTAAGCTTAAGGTGGGATTAACAAATTACATCTTGTGCATTTGTTAACCTCCTTTTTTATCAACTATTTCTATTGAAAATCAGATTTTTAAATTTACTGCTACATTTCTACAAATTCAATCGCATCGTGTGTTCCCTGTTGACCTAGAAACCTCCATTAACGTGACATTGGGGGCATATATATTATTATTATTATTTATTATTGCTTAAAACACCCTAAATAATTGTACATTCCTGTTTGGGAATATAGTTGTGTTTGTGAAATGGAATAGAAGGCAGTGCTTTGGAATTAGAGAGAATATTTTGGTAGCATAAACATAGGGGTGCTTTAAGATGTAGCTTAGCTAATGTACTAAATCGTCCTTCATATGTTAAAAGGCGAACGAAACCCACAATTAAAATTTTAAACTTATTAAGGAGTTGTTGCTATCACTGATTAGACAGTCAGCTGTTGAGACAGTAGCTTTTATATAACAGGATATTGTTTTGTTCATCACGTTACCACATTTGGCAAACTTTTATCTTAATGCGCCTATCGGGAATTCCAGTCTGACCTCAATCTGAGTAAAGCCTCGGAGGGGCCGGAGCAGAGCTGGCGGGAGGTGCCAGGGCCCTGCTCCCAGACTGTATATTTGTTATCACATGTTAATCAGATTCATCATTCTGTTTAATAAAGATTTCAGCTGCCACGCGAATGCATAATCGGCTATGTCTGAGTGCCCGTCTTTTGTCTCGAGCAGATTGCTCAAACTGTATTAAGCATCATTAGACAAAAATGACGACCTTATTAATTTGTCCTTTATGTGTTTTCCAGCAGATTGGGCCTCATTATTATGCAAACACAGTACACAGAGCGGCACCAGAAGTAGCTCATTAATGTTTCTTTCCCCTTAGTACGTAACAGATTATTATTGTGAAGTGTGCATGAAATAATTGCTAATTATGTGCCTTAAATTGTACAGTGATTGTCTGTCTCGGGGTTTTTCACCAGGTTTAAGAGCACTGTAGAAGGCCCGTCAGAAGCTACAGGTTAACAGTGCTGATGCAAGTAAAGGGGAAGGGAATCACAAAACATGCATTTTATCACACATTTTCCTGCCTGTAAGGAGTAATTAGGACGGCTATGGATTGCTTTGTAGTTACCTCTCACTCCGCTGCTTATTGTAAAAGAAATTACTCCCAGCTGGCAAATAATTTAATAGATCTGTCTGCCCGTGAATAGATGCAGGGGAGTTTGAACCGTGGACTTTTGGTAAAAATCCAGCAGATTCTGCAGTGCTAAAGCCTGAGTTAGTGTGGATCCCTCATTTACACACCCCTAAAATCAGCTGGCTTTCTAAGCACTGCTCTTTCCACCATACATTTTCCCAGCTCTATTTTGCGCTTCCTGCAGGCTCCGCATTCAGTGCAATTCTCCTTACAATTTGTAAGCATTACAGAAATTACATGTCAGGATTTGGCATTGGCCTGGAGTTTGACAACTTTGTGCTAAGTGTGTAATTGGTTTAAGCTGGGAGTGCCTCATACTTATCCATGGCACATCTCCTGTAATCTGGCTGCCACCGGAGCTGATAAGACTTGGCCACGGCCGAAGTTTTTGCAGCGCTCGAAATAAAATCCTGATCCATTAAGGGTTTGCATGGATTTAGCTTTATAATCTGGTTTAGAAATTGTGAGTGGTCAGATCTTGGATCCAGGCTTTGTTGTCGAAAAAATGCCATGAAAACCATTACATCAGCTTGGGCTTTCCTAACGCTGCTTTTGTTGACAGTCTGAACTAAATGAAAGAGTGGCTATTTCTGAAGCAAAGTGTTTGTGACTGGCAATTATTTATTATATATGAGCACTGAAACGGATACCTTGGAAGGTTAGGAGGATAATAACATTCATCTGACATTAGTTACATTAAATAATTTTAGTGTCTGACTGCATTTGGTTGATGTTAAATAGTTGCTTATGTCAGCTGATACCACCAGTTAAATGTGGCGGTGGCTTCATACAATATGAGTTAAAATAAATGAAGCATGTGAGCTGTAAAATATTCTTTAAACATTTCACATGTAGATCACTGATCATTACTGAGTATTTATGAAGCACAGACCTATATTACACTTCCAAAAATTCAAAATGAAATTGTTCTGTGGAAACCAAATTCTCTTCACTGCACTGTTCATTGTTGGGCACATGGATATTGACTCGATTAATCACTTGACAGATAAAAATTGAAAATAGTTGCAGAAATAAGTATTTACTTGCGTTGTTTGAAATGAATATATTGCTATGAACAGGCTCAGCTGTACTATTAATGTGGAGGTTCTGCAACCATGAGCATCATTTTCTTTCTGAGTTTTCAGTGACAATATTGCACACTGATGTTTGTCTGTGATATAACACCAGTGCATATAAACTCTCTAAAAGAGTGCTCAAGCATTGCAGCCAGTTGTCAAATCAGGCTGCAAAGGACTCTTGTCCATGATGTTTGGCACTGAAATTGTCACATTTGTTTTGGACAATTTTCCTTTTCCTTCATAATTTGTATTTTCCCGTTCTTTTTCTGCTCTGCATTTTGTCTTTCCCTGCTACTTTAACTGCTCTGTTTAGTTACCAATTTTAATTAATCAATTTAAATCAAATTATTTTTTTCAGTGTGTGATTGTATTTTGTATGAAAGGCTACGGGCCACACATCAACTCTTGAGCACTCGCCTGTTGAGAATTTCCAAGAAATAATGTTCTGATGGCCAGGGAATATTGGAACTCACCTGAGTTTGTGTCAATGGATTAAATATTTTCCATGAGTCTGGCTTTCCCCTTCTGATGGTGTGCATCCAGAGATGACCTTGGAAAAGGTTTTTCGTGTTGCTGCTTTCTGCTGGTGCCAGAATCATTTGTCTCCCAGGAATTATCTGTCTGAATTGCTTTCCTTGTGCTTGACACTGAATGTGGTTCTTTTCATTCAGCCAAAGTGTGTGTGTTCCTCCTGTCTCCATAAGGAGATCCTCACTGGGGTCAGCGCTGTTTTCAACTCTCTGGGAATATTGTTTGCTGAAGCCTTATTAAAGAAGAAAAAAGGGATTTATAACTCTGGGAAGAAGCTAAGCAGTGTTTCAGTAAATGTCTCTATGTGTGTTTGCAAAATTTGCCATGTATTTATCATCACAGCCATGCTTACACTGTTCTCTGGGAAGGCTGAGAGCTCTAGGTGTCAGGGACTGAATATTTTATTCTTTAATTCCTTGAGGGCTATATTTAAGTGAAACTAAATCCTATTGAGTGAGAAATACGTGTCAACCTTTGAATTCTGTCTTGCAGTTACCAGTGCTTTTGATCTCTTATTTTTTAAGACATGGCTTTTCCTTCTCTTGAAGGAAATGTAAAAACATCTTCTCTTTCCCACCTGGAAATTTATTTTTCCTTTGTCTGGGGTAGGCACGAGATGTGTAACTTCCCCTAAGTGTTACAGGTTTATCCTCAGCATCTGATATAAAACTTTTACCACGATGACCTTGCTGAGGATGGTTTTTATCACTGGTGCTGACAGAGAGATATTTTCTATTTAGATGTGCTACTGGCTCTATAATCTCGTGCCTGTCTCACTTGAGGCCTGGCCTGCTGGAATGGGCTTGTCTGGAATAAGGCACCTGTGGCAGAGACAGAAGGGCTTGGTGGTCATAAACTAATTTTTTTAATTCAGGGCTGGGCTTCCAGAGCCACTTTATGTAGGTTGTTTGAGGTTTTTTTATAGATTAATTAGTGCTTCATTTATGTTGTTTATCTCCTACCTCCCTGCTCGTGCCTGTCAGAAAAAGCCTGACACGTGACCTAGCAGAATTATTTGAATTCCACTGTATTGCAATTTGCTTTAAAATATGTAATAATTTCTCTAAATATTCTTTAGAGAGAGAGAGCTTTAAAAATACAGGAACAAAGCTGATATTAGGCTGGTCCAATGCATATGAATAATAAAGTGCTGAGACAGTCGCAGCACTGTGATTTATTGTCTGCCTGGTGCCGATAATCAAGTGATCTTTCATCAGGCAAGGCCAGTGCTCACTGAAGCTGTGAGTGGCAAAATGCAGTCTTTTTACCTGCTTCCTGGAGCAAAAATAAAGTTTGGCTTAAATAAACTCAGGTATCTTTGCAGATGAAACTGGCTTGAAAGGAAAGGCTGAGCTGGAAAGGCTCTGCCTTTTCCCTTCTCCCGTCTCACTCCGTGCTTCAGGCCGTTCCTCTGCTCCACGAGGGCAGCTCCTGGAGAAACTGCCTTTGCAAAATGCATCTCTGGAATGGTTTGGATTAAGAATATTGCCATTTTTGTGGGATTATTTTTATACTGGCTTCTATCAGGCATCTGACTCGTGGTACAATCCCACAAATGTTTTTTATCACTAAAATGAGATCTGGGATGCGAAGACGCAGAAAATGAGCGCACCGATAGCTGATGCTTCAAAGCTATGGAAAATGTCCAGTAGCAGCTGCTGAAATTCCAGATTCAACATTCCGATTGTTTTATATTCCAATGAGCAGCTATTGTTGCAGGCCAGTATTTTATAGTGATTATGGCAGGCCCAGGGTGCAGCTGCCACTGACCCCTCCAGCAGCCGTAACAAAACCCCTCTTTGTTATCGCTCTGGGAAATGTCTTGGCCATTGTGGGGCTGAATTCAAACCAGCATTGCAGTCATGCACAGGGAAATTAAAAGCTCCACAATTCACTGACAGGAGTCTAAATGTCTATATTAATGATTGTATTAGGGTCTTTTTTAAAGTTGTACTTTGGTGTCTTGTTACGTAATTAAAATAGAGGTGAAGTTAAAGCATCTAAACTCATCATAAATTTTATATACTGAACTCTCCCTTCTTATAAATTTCTGTGCTATTATAAAATGTAAATCTCCAGTCAAGGTAAGAACATTTGTAATTTAACTTTTATTCTCAAAGTGAGTGTGCTTTCAAGTAGTTGGACACCGGCTTTACTAAGTGATAGCCATTTTTCACACTTTGGGAGCCAAGTGGCTGTAGTAGAATAAAAGAATTAGATTTGTTGCAGATGTTTTCTGACTCTGATACCTCTGGGTTCTGTGAGCCTTTCCTCCTTGCTAGGAAATTAGAATAAAATTGATTTATATAACGTGAATATGGCATTCTAGATTTACGTAATTAAACTCCACGCAGCCTGTGGTATGCAGGGATACTCCCTGTAGTAGTTGTGTCTGGCTTGCTCACTGTAGGAATTCTACTTTGGGAACTTTTCTACTTCTTAAATTGCAACCATACAGCAATAATATAAGGTAGGGGGGTGAAAAGACAGACAATTACCACCATTCTTCCATATGTAATTTGTATATGGTATTGGTTATTTTTATTGTTGAAGTTCATAGTTTCTTCCTCTTGATGGAATACAAACATTTGGCCAAATTCTTTCCCAGAAGTAAGTGAAGCCAAACATAAATTTGGTTCTTTCTCCTCTCTGAATGGCTTGAAATAATAATAATAAAAAAGAATTGGCTAAGATTTGAAATTTTCCTGGTGTTTATAGAGAGATGTGTGGCTGTACAGAGATTTAGCCTTGTCTTTCTTCAGGGGAGGAACAAGGCTATCAGATAAAGCAATACCTCAGCACATTTGAATTCACATAAATCCTACGTGACTCCAACCAGATTTGAGCTCTCTGTCCTACAGTTTCTCAGTGTGGAGGTGGAAAAAAACCTTCTCTGTAAGTTTAGCCTGTGTTCGTTGGGTGCTCTGAAATGGTCAGGTTAAAGTTTATGTACTCTGCATTATTGCTGAGTAGGGGACTGTGTCACTCTTCTGCCATCTACGTCCTTCCGTGGGTTATTTTTAAAGAATAATAATTTTTAAAAATGGATGTTTTCCTTCTAATTGATGTAGAATCTTCCATGTATATTCAAGACCTCTCATACATATATTTTTGTTAATACAGTGTAGAGAATGGTGGCTTTAGCTTAAGATGAAAGTAAAGAACTGTTCTTGGGCAGTTTTGACACTGAAGTTTTCTATTTTATAAACCTCAGCTGCAGTTCACACTTGTGGAAACTCTAAGTGTCCCTCTTATTTTTAACAGCAGCCCAGGGTATGGTTGAAAGAGGCATATTTCCATTTTGGCTTTTGTTTGAGCAGCTTCCAAAACATCATTCTAGTTTATTTTTTTTTTCTGGAAAATTTGCCAAGTCTAGCTCAGATTAAGTTTCTTTGTTAGATTTGTTCTTTTAAGCATCTGGATCAGAAATCGTATCCCATACTCTGTAGTAATGAAACATTTGGAAATCATCTGAGAAGTCGTAGTAAGCCATGATAGTCCTGTGCATTCTTTCTTAAAGTAAGAAATATGTAGCTTGCAGAGTAGTTTGGGGTGGGGTTTTTTGGGTAAATGTTATTTTGTTTGAACCACCCCACCGAGAGCTTACGCCTCGTTCCCCTGGGGCACAAGCAGGTGTCGTTATCTCTGAAATTATCCCCATCTCTTTTATCAGTGCACAGTACTGATTTGTGAGATGCAGAGAGATTCCATGCCAAATTTTAACATTCTCTGATATTTATGGGTGGGAAAATAAATAAATAAAGGTTGTTTTTATTGTAACTCATAAAGCCACAAGCTGGGGAATGCTTTGGTTTGGGATTTTTTGATGCATTGAGCTATTTATGCTTTTTAAAGATGAATCCACAGTGGATGTGTAAGTTCATCAAGGCAGCTAAACCCCCTGTTTTACTGGTTTAAAATGAATCATTAGAGTTTATAGTAATAGAGAAAATGGTTTTCTCATGTCATAAATGTGAGAGCCATTGTATAAAGTTGGTCTGCTCATGCTATGCTTGGAGCATAACTTTTATGGAAGAGCAGAGTTTGTTGAAGAGAAACAGATCTGGACTCCAGGGGTAAAGAACTGGCACATCCTCTTAATTAGCTGGAAGGCCATGGAATTGGAGCAATGTTTGTCCATTGAATACAGCCCCTCAGAAAGGATGGGGAAAGGAAGAAAAGGCACTTGGGGAATTTGGAAAGGAATATGTGTGTTTTGCATTACTTTTTAGGCAAATATATTTATTCACTGCAAAGAATTAGTGCTGTAGCCAAAACACTCCTTGCATTCCCCCACAGTCTGCTGTCCACATGATCCACTGGGATTAAGACCCAGGCTTTGTTTTGGGTGGTTTGGGAAGTGCAGATGTCTGACTGTTAATGAGTAGTTCTTGAACTTTTTATTAATTTATTTCCCAACTATTTTGTTGCTTTGAAAGTCATGCAAAGCACCGAGAGAACTGCCATGAATAGAAGCAGAAGGTTGCCTTTCTCACAGTCAGATTTCAACTATCAGCTGATAAAACAGACCCCAAATATAAACCACTTGTTGCTTTGGATTTTGTTATGAATGTCACCTTCAGGGAATGAGTCAGAGCCAATTTTCTCTTCAAGGGAGTGGAATTTTTACTCCTGTTGTCTTTTAAACTTGTGCTATCTACTGCACTTTGTTATGTGGTATCTCTTGTAAAATTTCTTCCCTCACAGTTTGTATTTCAGCCATTATTTTAAAAATTTTTAGCCTGGCTGGAAAGACGCTGGAGGGTTATCAAAGGGGACAAGTCAGAGACACTTATCAATAATACAAATTTGTCCTTCACCTCCAGGTTTGTTCAGCTGCATTCAGGGAAATCACATTTGTTTGACATTGGCTGCCATAAACCTTTAGCCCACTGCTGTGTGGGATAACCTTGCAAAAGAATTTATAGAAATATTTAATCTGTGTGTGTGTGAATAATCAGTTTTCTCCGTGGGATGTGCCTCAGGCTCGTGGATTCATCCCTTCCCCTGGCACTGGAGGTATTTTGTGCACCAAGGAATCCTTTCTCTGCTTTCCAAATACTGGCCTGGCTGGGCTTGGGCTTGTTTTTAATGGCTGATTTCTGGCACCTTTGTGTGTCACCCCAGATAATTTATTTTTCTTTTTTTCCCCCTAAATTTTGGGCCTGTTTGCTCCATTGTGAACGTCCTTGTATTGATGAAGGGGAAAGTAGCCTGGATGGTGGTACAGGACGTGGGGAGCAGGAAAAGGCAGATGGCTGCTCTGCTAATGGGGCTTCTCCATTTGATCTCACAGGGAGAGGGACCTTTTCATTGTCAGAATTTCTCAAAGCTCATTGATTTTTCATTCTAGCAGGATTTGTTTGCTTTTGAACCACTGCTGTGCTTTTATCATTAGATGCTGAACCTTTCACTGGGCTGCACGTTTCACTAGTTTTTTGATACTTGCTCTTTTAGGATTCCAGCACAGAACTTCTTCCTTCCCCCTTTGCATTGAGAACACTCATTAGATTCTAAATAAACCAGGCCCAGTCGTTCTTTTTTATTGTTTGAGATAATCTAAATGCAATATGAGCTCTTTTCCAGTTTTAGCTTAGCACTCCAAAATATTAAAATAAAAATTCACCCAAACAGTTTTGCTTTCTAATTCAGCAGCTATGTTTTATTTTATACCAGGGCTTTTTCCCCCAAAAATTATTTTAAAAATAATTTTCTTAATTTAAACAAAACAAAAGCCACAAAAGATACTCTGGATGAAAGGTCAGCTGTGTTCTACAGCATTATTCAAGGTCTCCATCCTCTTCTGAAGGAAACCAGGGTGAAATGCCTGGAGATCAAGGTTGCAAAACTGCACAAAGTTTTCTGAAGCTGTGCTTAAGCAGGAACAGCTGCACTCTTGTGTTGCCTCTTTTTTAATTAGTTGAACCCACTTCCTCCACTCTTTACTTCCTTATGGGCTGGATCTGGAAAATATGAAGATAAGGATTTAATAGAGATCCATGTTTACTTACTTCAGCATTTGGCTTTATAGCACAAAATAATGTAACTAATTTTTCTTTTCTCCTCTATTTATCATCTTATTGTTAATATTTTTAGAATAAGCTGAATCCTCATCCTTCAAAGCTTTGTTTTCTGCAATTCCAGTTGTGCCAGCTGGCTCTGGGCATCAGCCAAGCTCTTCTTTAGAGCTCTTCCTCTACTTTATAGCTGATATTTTACTGTATTAGCACAGCCCCGCTCCTCTCACGGGAGGGTTCTCAACCAGTTGTGTGGTTTGATTGCAATTGATTGCTACTCATTAAAGATGCTCTTGCTTTTCTTTTTGGCAGAAGCTGGGAATGTCAGCCTTTAGAGCTCATTTGTCATCGCTGACCTGGAGGCTGACTCTCCCTTCATGACTCTGTGTTTCGGTGACACGAATCTCAGCTGTGCTGGGTTTATATTGTCACAACTTAATCTGCATCGGAGCCCTGGCAGGGAGGTTTGGAAAGGAGCTGGAAGCAGGGATGTTCTGACAGCACAAGAACACAAATACCCATTGTTTTGATGGTTCGTGGCATGCTAAAGAAAAAGGTTGAAATGGTAGCATTTGAAAGGCAGTTTCTCCCTCTTTGCACTCCATGTTAAACCATAAATACCACACCAGACCTAGAAATTCAAAACACAGCCCGGGTCTACCTCTGTTCCATGGCTTTTATATCTACTCATGGTTTCTTTTAGAATTAGTTAATATTCTCTGTGGCATACATAGAGAATTCTAAAAGCTTGTGGTGGTTGAGGTGTTCAACATTCCCTTAAATCAGCCTTTGTGCCCTGGTGTAGATCAGTGTGTGACAAAAGGTCCCGATCACGTTCCATGGCAGGGACAGTTATGGGAACCTCTGGACAAACTGCTGAAATGCTCTTTAAGAGTTACTTCCTAAAATCCAGGAGTGTGTGTGTGCCTCAAGTAGAATCATGGTGAAAAACCTGTGGGAATGCCTGTGTAGGTTTCTGGGCTTGCAGGATAAAAATTTTCTAATTAACAAAAGGTAACTGATGTAGAAAAGTGTTTGAATGAGTAACAGGTTTGCAAACAAATGGAGAAATTGCTGCTTATCTTGTCTCAAATTAGCTTAAAAGGCCTCCTCCAGAACTGAGTGATAAGAATTTATGGGAATCTCTGGTTCCATACTAATATTTTTTAGGTATAAAAGAGGAAATATGCCTGATGATATTAATTTGCTGTTAACTAATATAGTACAACATCAGTAAGTGGCAGTTAATCTATCAAACTCATGCCATGACATCTTACTTGTTGTTTTAATATGTTATAAGCATGAAATGTGTTTTTCAGGTATGTTTTACATTTGCACCAGGTAATGGAAAGTACAATATATTACCTGCTTGTGCCCCAGAGGAAACTTTTAAACAAAAATAATTGAATGCAATAAATCAGCCCCTGCTCTGCCCTCTGCATTGCATCTCTGAGTCCATACTTATAGGAAGCCTTGTTGGGAGTGACAGGATAACAGTGCTGGTGCAGGGCCCACTGCCCTGGCCCACCAGATATTTGCTTTGTGGTACAAGATTGAAGAATAAAAGGAGAGAGAAAATGAAACGATTTCTTCAATAAGCGACTTCTTTCTTTTCCAAGATTTAGAGTCTTATTACAGATTGCTGTTACCATTGGTAGTAAGCCTATAGTTTTTCAAGTAATTAGGAACATCCCCAAGCTAATAAATCTGCTCTGAAATTTTCATTTGGCTGTGGACGTTGTATAAGTTTGTATTTAACCGTGTCTCTGCATGGGTGATTTATCAGGTGTTTATTCTCCAAAGTTTTCCTCGTAGGCACTGGTGAGATGATTTGATGCACAGTAGGTTTAATAATTGAAATGCTGAGATTATTGTTCCTGTTTGGTGTAGGGTTTATTTACTCCCTTATCAGGCACTGATCTGAAAGATTTCCTTGTCTCGTGAATGTGCAACTTGGTTTAGTTGATGCTTAACAAGTATGAAAATCACCTAAGTCACCTCTCATAGCATCGAGTGCAGCACCCTGTGGTGAATAAAAAACTTCAATACAGTCAATATTGCCCTCTTTTTTTGTGAATTCAGTATCCCAGTTGATCACTCCGTGGCCACTCAGGCTGGGTTTCTCAAGAGGAGCTTTGCTGCTTTAAAGGTGGTGATGTGTTGTACTGAACGTTTCCAAGGGTGTCTCAGTGGCAGAGTTTTAGAAAGAAGGAATGGTGTGGATTATAAGTAATCCAGCAAAAATAAATGTGGCCTGGGCTTGCTGCCCTGGTTCATCCTTTCCCCACCCAGGTGTTTGTTTAGCAGCAAGAGATGATGAGAGAGGAGTTTCTCTCCAAGCTGGTTGGACAAGTCCAGTGTGGTTCCAATGCCAGCAGCAGCCAGGCTTTGTTATCAACTGGTGCTTTAAATCAGAACTCCACACAATTATTGATCTCAGCACAATGAATGCTCTACTGGGCTATATATAAATATTAAAAACACTCTGAGTGGGGCTGTGACTTCCCCCATGCTTTTATCTTTAAGAACTACAGCTATAGAAACGCTTTTATTCTGATAGTAATATAGAATGAAAAATCAAAATTGTTTCTCAAAGTATCGCTGCCGATTTAAACCCGGTTTGGAATCTTCTCCTTTGTAGAGATCTGGTTAAAAAAAAAAATCTCAGCTTAAGACCTACTTAGCTTAGAATTCAAAATATTACCAGCAGACTAAAGCATGGTAGCTGAAACCAATTGCAAACAGATGGGATTTTCTTATTCTGATTGGCCATATGTTGCCAGAGGAAAAAAATTGAAAAATCCAGACAAAACATAACTCATCTAAAGGAAATGACCTTGATAGTTCTTGACTACTATGTGGATTTTTTTTCGAGCTAACACATAGAATATTTCAAATATTCTGTAAGGATGGCAGTTTTTGTAAAATAAAGGGTATGGTGCTTGTTGAGGTGGTTCAGAGGGAAAATACGGCTTTGGGGGAAAAAAAGCCACAAAAACCTCACCAAAACCTCTGCCACAGACACAGGTGTAAACAGAGAGTACAGAACTGGTGCAAGTCTAAGATGAATCATTCCAAGCCGTTCTCCTGGGCATTCCTTCATGGAAATGAATAATAACTGGAAGTGTCTGAACAATGTAAATCACACTTACGCTTGGAAAACCTCTTAAAATACAAATGTGCTCTATTTCTAATAGACTGGGAAGTTTATGGCTTTAAAATGTGCAGCTTTATGTGGCTAACTTTAAGAATAGTTCATATTCACTTACTTTTTAGACCTTAAATTCCCATATACACAGCGATTATTTGTAACAGTTAAAGAACTAAAAATGGCTGTTGCTGTATAGAAATACGCATTAAACGCTTGTAAAGGCACATGGACTTACAATGCTGTAGGTGCTTGTAATGTCTCCTGTATCTTTTATCTCTAGGGTGTCTAAATCCATTAGGGCTTGCCTGATTTGTCTATAGATAGGATTTCTATAATTTTTATGCTGGGTTTATAAATGTGTACAGGTCGTACAGGTACACAGTGTTCCCATATTTCATATTCTGCATTATTTCTCTGTCATCTTTAGAGCCGGGCCCCGGTCCTACAGAATGTTTTTAATTGCATTACACATTTGGAACTTGCCATAGGACAAACTCCATACCTTGGCAAATCCATTTAGCCTCGATTTTAAACACCCTTCCCAACATTTGAGAACTGATTGCACCTTGGGGAGCACCTCAATGGGCTTTGGATGGATTAATAACAGAACATGCAAAGTAAGTTGACAGTAAAACTTTCACTGGTGTTTGGCTGAGCTCATGTAAATATGATACTGATGAAGTGTGACCAAATCCCTGGTTAAAAACTTCAACTCCTTCCCTATAGAAGTTTAGGATTATTATGGAGTGGTATTATGCATGCAGAAAGTAATTGAGTATTTCTCCCAGTGGAGGTTTATATGTGATATACAGGGGGTTCTGCTTAGTTTAAATTCTATTAAAAATATGTTATAGTAACATTGAATGCATTGTTGAAAGGATCAATGAGCTTCATAGTTCAGTTCATCATTCTGTTCTTAACATGCCCTGTTTTGCCCCCTTGATATAACTGTTAGTTGTAGTTGTCTAAAAATACATCTAAAAGTGTTTGTTATGATTAGGACAATTTCAAGTAGGTTTCTTAAGCAGTTTAAAGCAGTTTCTACAGATGTAATTGAAATAATCTTCCCGTTTCCCAAATCAAACCCTTCTGTTTTGGGGCAAACTTTGTAAATATTGTCTTTTTCATTGCTCTCTTAAAAAAGATAAAATAAGAGAAGTGACTCTGTCAAGTCATCTCATTTGAAAATTCACTGTGTAGATATTATAACTTGGCATACATTTTTTATAACTTAAAACAAACTTCAGCAGGTAGAATAAGGGAGCCCAGGAGATGCCATTTTTTTCTGGAATTAGGTTTTAAAAACTTATGTCTTTCTAGTGTGTATTGGTCTCTGCTCGAATGGTACATGAAAGGAGTGTATTTCGATACTTTTTAAAGGAGAATAAGACAAAAACCTGGTGTTATCTTTAAAAAGAAAAAAGCCCTGTGATCTACTGGAGTTGCATAGAACTTTAGACGTGGTTAGAATTTACTGTACTTGCTTAGGTCTTATGGTGTGTACAGAGCTTACAGTCTGATGAATGAGCAGGGGAATGGAGTGGTTTGGAAGCAAAGTGGTGTTTGCACAATGCACAGAAGCCAAAGTTTGGAAAAGAATCCGTCAAGCACAGAAATCACTGAAGGGTGGGACCAGGGAGACGTTCTGGTTTGGGCCCTCCCACGGAGAGAAGCTCAAGTATAACGAGACCATCTTTGTCCAACATTTGTCACCTTAAAAACCTTCACTGGAAGAGATTCCAGAGGCTCCTCGGGCAGCCTTGCTCGAGTGTTGTGCTGCTGTTGGAGCCAGGAAGGGTTTTCCATGTGCAGCCTTAACCTTTGCTGCCTTTCAGCCCCTTGCTCGTTGTGTACCCAGCAGCAGAGGAGAAGAGCAGTTACTCAGTGAGGGATCATCAAACACGTGTTGAAAGGTTTGGGAGGAGACAACTCTGGTAACAATGCACAGTTAAATTTAGTGCAAACCTTCAGAAGAGGAGAAACAGCTGCTGAAAGATGAGGGAGGGCAGCCCTTTATTGTTCTTAACCTCTCTTCCCTGGAGCTGTCATAATGAGAAATAATATATTCAAAATAAGAGTTGCATAGATACCAAATCCTGAACAGCCATGAGCTTCTGTGTCCAGACCCTGCCCTCCTGGAGCCTACCTCAGCCACACAGCAATAAAATGCCTCATCTGGCTGGAGGTGCCTTCTGGTTACAGCCAGACCTGTGTGGAGGCTTGGGAGAGAAAAAAACAAACCTGAAAAGGACATTTTTATCACTGCTGCCTCAGTTCCAAAAGAATCATTGGAAGCTTGATTACATTTGATTACTGTGTTTGAAAATAATAATAAAAAAAAGAGGTTTCTAATGAGAAAAAGCAATGAGCTCAGCAATGAATGAGAAGTGTTTGATGTACATGAAAGACTCTGGTACTTGTCCTGCATTGTTGCATTGAATTGTGAGACTCCTTGGAGCAGGTTGTAGCATGTGCCTTGTGCGTAAACGGGCTCCAAAAGCAATTAGAAATAGTCATGGAAGAAAGCTCTGCAACAAGAATTGATTTAATTATTCCAAGAATTGAAAACGAGATGTTAATAAAGAAGAGACACCCTATGTTCTGGAAATCCATAAACTGGAACCTGACCTATGAGTCATTATAATTCTGATTTTTTTCTCCTCCTGGTCACTTCTGGACACTCTCAGGTCTTGTGGATTCAGGTGGATGTTAAGCCTGGCCTAAAACATCTTGGTAGAGACCTTGAGAGAGCCATAGTCCAACCTCCTGCTCCAAGCAGGATTTAATTCGGACCAGCTTGCTTGAGAATTTGTCCCATCTCAAAAACTTTCGAGGAAAGGTGCAGATTTCCCTGTCCAGCACATGCTCCTGCAGATCTGCCCATGCTTTTAAATTACTCAGTTAAAAGGGCTTTCAGAATTTGGCCACTTTCAATGAAAAATTTCCATCCACTCTCTAATCTCGCAAATCCAACTTAGAGGTAAAGGTTCTATATAGAGAAAAGAAAATAAACCCATCAGAATTAGGCAGTAAAGAAATAAATATACCACGGGCTGTAAAAGGGTGTTAGTATTCCAGTGCAGTCTTTAAATATTTTTTTTTCCCTTTACTCTACCAGCTATTCCAATTAAATTAAGTACCTTTTATGTGTGGTATCAGCATAGAGTGGATATTAATTTGTCTCTTGTGTTTGAATAAAGAATGGAGTTAGTATATTAACTTTATAGCAAGGCCTTGCTATAAAATATTTATCTCTGGAATGAATATGATTATTGTAGGGACACGGTGCTTAGGTGTTCATTGAAATGGAACAAATATCTATTTCAGTAATCCTGCAGTGGTTTGTTTAAATAAATTAAATCAATAGAGGTGTAGGTGGTAGCTTTAGTAAGATAGGAGACTTTCTAGACATCAAATAAGTGACATGAAACCAAGACTGTCTTTATAATGGAAGGGAATTTTTTATACTTTTTGTAGAGTCCCAAATTCAATGTAATTTTTATTATTCTGATCTTTTTCAAATTTCCATCAAACATTAAAAACATTTGACCTTTGAAGAGAGGGTTTCTTCCCCAACTTTGATTTCAGTCATGCTGTGCATTATAAACCACTCCTGTCATTTAACCTCTGTTTAGCTACAGAATTACCAGAAGAAAACTAACTGGGTTATCAAAATTATAAAGGTGCCACAGGGTTACTTTAGTTTTAATAAGTTCTTTTCCTCCTCCTCCCTGCAGGTCTAACCATGATGGGGAGGGGGCTTTGCTTTTCCTTGGCAGTTGCCAGGTATTTGTCTAAACAATCTTTGGAAACGTGGTGTTCTCTGATGTGGCACATCCAAAACTCATAAATAGCACAAATGGAGCAGGTTTGGGCTGGCAGCAAGGAAATATTCTTTTTAAAGTGGCCAGAATGCTTTAGAACCAGACTTTGCAGGGCTGCAGGTCCCTCAAATTTCTTGAGTCTTTCTGTTAGGAAAAGTGGGCTTTTTGCTTTATTTAGTTCCGTGGGCTGGGAACATTCGTGATGTACCAGCACAATGAAAATAATGGTGTGGGGCAAGATTAAGAGGGAGGGGGCCAACCTCCACTGCCTTTCCAGCCCCCCGTGTGTATGTATTTCAAATACAGTCATTAGCCATGTTTCATCAGCTCTGTTCCTTATTGTACTTAACCTGGGGTCACTGTAATATTTCTTAGTTTTAATGCTTCCAGATTTATGAAAGGGTTGCTGATAAATTCTTTTAATCCAATATGGCTTATTGATTCATGTATTTGAAAGATCTTTAATATCCTCTTTGTACCTTTGATTCCTTAAGTGTTGCAAAAAAGGCAGGAATTGGTAATTGTTGATAACAAGATCTCTGGGCCTCAGAACTGTGTCTCATTCATTTAAAGAGGATTAGGGGAGGCAGGACCTCACAGAGCAGGAGCCAGGACAGAACAAAACCACAAATAGAATTATGGAGAGAGCACACAATAGGTGGTTTAAGCATGTCTGTTGTAACAACAGGACTTGGGTAATCACGTGTCCCACCCTGGGAGAGGGCAGCTCACTTGTAAAAGAACCCCTGGCTTCAAATGCAGTGATCAAACGCCTCCTGAATTACAGATGTTTACTTTCATCAGTTTATTTGATTAGGGGCACAATGGAAGGATGGCGTGCTAAAGGGAAAAAGCATTTTGTGCAGGAAGGAAAAACTTGCTGCTACTGGAGAGCCTCTTAATTCCTATCCAAACTAAAACTGTGCATCTCTCCTTCATGGACTGAGTCAGCACTGAATTGCATTAAAGCCAGTAAAAGGATGAAGGAATTAGACAAGTACAAAAACAAAACTTGTCCAGGCACAGAGCATTTCAACTTAAAAATGATGAACCAATTAGTTCATGAAGTGACCATCCAGGAAGTGCCAGGAGCTGCTACAAGCACGACAGAGCAGAGAGAACTCAGGCTCTTTATTCCTTGCTCTTTTTCTTATTTCTTTTTGATGTTTCCCAGAGTTCCAACATTTTTTCCTGTTTTTCCATCAAAAAAAACCCTGTTGAGCTTGGCAATGTTCTGCTGGATAATTCATTTGGTTTTATGTTTAGATCCATCCCCGGAGAGAGCTGGGCAGTCTGACAGCTCTGCACCTCCTAATGAACGGTCCAGGTAGTGCTGCCTGTGATGTGAGTGTGCTTTGCACTTCTCAGCTGGGCTGGAGAGTCCCAGCCAGCTCTCCAGGTATTCACCTGATCTGGAAAAACTGGCATTGGCAGCTCTTTTGTGACCTGTTTAGCAGGTCACTCATTAGAGAGGTTCCATGTGAAGAAATACAAAGACATGACCGAGATGAAGGAGGAGTTGCACAGTCATTCTGCATCCCTGGGGTATTTTTTGTGTGTGTCAGGATAAGAACGCTCAGATCCACTCCACCAGCGTGTGGGCACGACTCAGAACATGAAACTCACTTATGGAGGGAAAAGCTTTATTGCTCTTGCAGTGTACCTGGGTCAATTCCCCCTCAGCCATGGATAAGAAGGGTCAGGATGGTTTGATCCTCCCTGGGTGCACACAATTGCAGTACAGGATGGTAGAATGCCCAACTATGATTGTTACCAGACGTGTGCATTTTTTTGCTATCAAGAATTTGCAGTAAACCCAGCATGAGTTCATGTGAGTTGCTGTGGCATTCAGCCAGAGTGGTTTCCCAGGGAACACCATGCCAGATATTTCAAGCAATAAGGATATCTGCCTGATAAGTTATTTTTCTCTCTGGAATCTGAGGTTCAGATCCTTCTGTCAGCCTGCGTGTTCTCCAATTGCATTCCAGATTTAGCTAATGATCTTGCAATGCTTCAGACAGAAAGTGGAAGTGAGCGCATGAAGTGCCAAAAGAAACTCTGAAAGAAGTCTCGATGTAGCGCAGCAATAATTCATGGCTGATGACATTCCCAGAAGTGATGAGTTTCACACACACACTCTGAGAGGAGATGTATTATTTCATAAAATGGAAAGCTGCAAAATCAATAGGAACAGCTATGGGAGAGAGTGCCAGGACCAGCCATGGCATCCTCCTGGAATTTAATAAGCAAACGTTGCCTGATGGTTTTGTTGTTAGAGCATTGTGTTCTCAAACCCATCAGAGCTCCCCATGATCCGCTGTAATTCCCACATTTGGGAATATAGAACACGGATCTGGTTTCACTGGTGTCAAAGCTGTGCTGAGATACTGCTATCAGGTGCCTTTGATCGCTGTGAACACGTGCCAGCGTGCTTCTCAGGGACTGACACGGCAGTGCCAGCAGGGACCCAGGCCCTGTCAGTCACTGCCAGCACAGCAGCCACCCTTCCCTGCCTCTGAGGAAATGAAAATGCCACGAGGGGCCCACTCCATTTTACAGGAGAAAACAGAGCCAGGAGGCTGCGGAGGAGCAGCTCTGACAGCGGGAGCAGGGAGGCAGCCAGCACTGGGGACAGGCAGTGCTGCTCCAGCCTGTCAGATGGGACCCCCAGACTGGGAAGCACCGAGCAATCCCTGCTCCTCTTCTGGGCCTCCCAGGGTTCAGGGCTTCCATGCACTGACACCAGCTGTCACTGGATTTGATGGCTGGGCACATTTTCTGTGCTGATGCTCAAACTCGTGCTACTGGGATAAAATATGTTTTCAAAAGATACTGCTTTATTTCCATTTTCTTACCTACTCCTCTGATTTAATGCTGATATCTGTTTATTTGACATCTAGATCTTCTAGAAGCAACATGTGATAAGTTATGCAGGATATGACCTATTTAATTTTTTTGGCTGTTCAGACCTTGGATCTGCATTGCTTTAGGCAATACCTTTGTGTCTTTTATTTTAAAAACAGATGCATACGGGTGCACACAAACACCTGTAGATGTACCCACATGCATTAAGACATGGATATGTGTATATAAGTGAATTCCATTCCATATTAATTCTATCTAAATTCTATAAGAATTTAGGCCCTTCCAAGCTGGAGATCTGTTACAGAAAGTTTCTGGTTTAATCTCCAGCTTTCGGAGCCTCTCTTGGCAATGGCTTTGTTTATTTTAAAGATTACAGAGAAATTAGGAGCATTTTACACAATGCTGAAAGATGAGTGGGAGGCTGTTCATTGAATTTCTGTGGCTGTGTGACTGAAGTCTTACTTGTCACTTCAGATACAGGGCTGGGTGACTTCTGGATGTTAATAAATATTTAGAAATCACACACCCAGAGAAAGGGATCAGGATGTGGTCGGAGGCTGTAATAGATCTTTGCTGCTGCCTCGTTCCTGGAGGAATGACCTGTAATCTCAGGAAACTATTTATATAGATTGTGGTGACAAGGAAAGCACAAGGAGTTGTGACAAGTATGTTTGTGGTGGCTCTAGAAGTATTTGGAGTGTTTTATTAATGAAAGGTTAAACAGATCCAAAGCTTGTAGAAATGATAAGAATAACAATCAGCAAATACATTGATTTTTAAAATATTTCCAGGTTTAAAACACAGCATGTTTACTTGAGGTTTATTTCTTTACCCTTTTTTTGTTAATAGCTTGCTCTGAAGAAACAGAATTTGATTTTTGTGTTACCTTTTTTGGCATTGTCCACACAGAAGAGCAATAAATTCTTATATTTTCTTTTATTTGCTCCTGATTTCCATACAGGAAGACCAAAAGGAGGCAGTACAGCATGTTAAAATACTTTCAGTATTAAATAAAGGCCAGTTTGAAATTCTTTCTGCAAGTATTGAATAGTCCATGCTTAATTGACATCTATTGATACTCTTCAATGCTTTAATACATTTATTCTCCTGAATTACTCAAGTGGCTGCATCAGCCTTTTGAATTCCTCACCAATATTCTCTTCAGTAATGCAAGATAATAAAATTTGCCCAGATTTGGGGATAATGACCCTGGATATACGATACTAATTGTTGAAGATAATATTTAACTTCAGACACAGACCCTGCCCTTGGGTTGCTGCTGAAGAAATGAGGCCTCTTGGTTCAGCTGCAGGTGGCAGCAGAACACTGGTGTTATTTCCACCCAGCCCCAATGTCTAAGTGAACTTCTAGCCAATAAATAACATAAAAGTTGATCGTGCTGTTGAAAAAAATTGATTTTTTTCATTTGCAACTTAGAAATATATATTTTTTAAAATCGTCTTTCAAATAAAAGTGATTTTTCTCTTTGGTATTACAGAGCTTTCTGGTCTGCCAGAGTTCTGAGATTTTCATTCTGATGCCTGCAGAAATAGAATTATTTCCTGACCTCTAAATCACTGATATTCTGCGTGTAAAGCCAGAACAGGGAATGTTAAGCATTAGTAAGATTAGCACTGTAACTTTAAATATAAGCAGGTGATTTGCCAGATATGCTGGGACAGAATCCTGTAAAATTTTGTACAATAGACAAATATTTGTAAGTGGCACCATAATACAAAATATAACCTTCTTGTAAGGGAATATTTTATATTGTTTGCCTTCCTGTCTCTGAAGATTGGGTGAATAATTTGGATTATCAGAGATAGGAGACAAAAAAATGAATCTCTGGCAAACATAGGCAGCTTCTGCATATGTTATTTGACAGTAGTTTTACCTGCTTTTTCATTGGAGCTGCTGCTGAGAACAATAATATCCTGTCTACCTTTTATCAGAATTCTTTTTTCCCCTTAAAAATCGGAAATACTACAGAAATAATTATAAAATAAATGCACGTTTCTTATTGATGTGTGCTGTGGATAGACTGACAATGCTGTGATGAGAATTGGACCGTGGATCAAACCTTTTCATGCCATTAAAGGAACTTCTCCTTAAATCTGGAGTTATTCCCAATGCAAAGGTGGGGGGAAAAGCACCGTTGAGGACAATGGAGCTGTAAGTGAGAAAATGGGATTTGTTTGCTCTCTCTCCTCTTTCTCATGTTCTTCCTGGTCACCATTCAGAGCACAGGGAAGTTCAAAGCACACTTTGAATATATTCTTTAGAACAAATAAGCAATTCACAGCTTCCCTGGGCTGTTTGAGGTGTTCCTGAGTCACACACCAGCCTGGGCTGGGACTGTCGGTGCTGCATTCAGAGGAATGAACCCGGGGCTTTAGAACACCTTGAGCACTGGAGGGGCTTTTCTGTGGCCGATAAAGCTTTCCTACAGAATTTATTCCATCAATGTGCAAAGCAATGATGCACAATGGTGAAGAGCTGCCAATTTTGGGTCACACCCAGTGCCGCAGGAGATGCTTGCATTTGATCTTTAGTTAAAACTAAGCTTCTCACAGCTTCTCTCAATAGCAAGTTGCAAATAACAACTCCTTTGGATCAGCACAGCAGAGCAGACAAAAGCCCAGAGCAGCTCCACAGTCAAACGCTGGTCATTGAAAAGGAACTACTGAAATAACCTTTTCAAATTACCTCTGTGGTGTTGTCATAGCCAGAAACTGCAACCCCAAACTCTTATTCCCCGAGTAAACATTAACTGAAGAATTATGTTTCAGCAGGTGTGCTTATGCTGCTGTTCAAACTGAAAGCCACTCAGCACTGCACAATGCTTGGCCCTTTGAACAGGCCATCAAAACAGTTCCTTTCCCAGGTTTCTGTTGGGATGTGTTCTTAGGAGGAAGGCAGAACGGGCACTGAACTTGAATGCTTTCATCCTTGCTTTAATTTTCATTTCCATATGAGGAACTTGTGGCTATTCCAAATGGTTTTACAAATAAATACATTGGATGAGCCTTTACCTCTGTTCGACAGCATTTTAAAGTTTCTTTTCTGAGACTCTGCTTTTCTTTCCAGCCATTTCTTTTTTCTGGAGAAGGAGGGGAGCAGAGGTTTAAATTCTGCACGGTGGTGTCAGCCTGAGCAGAGTTGCTCATACACCAAGGTGATTATTGTTGGGCCATCAAACTGGTAATAAAAATCCTGCTCAGTGTACAGAACTTTAAGACAGAAGAATATTTTTGCAAGGAAATAGTCCTCTTTGACTCTAATTAGGACTGGTTTTTAGGATCAACCCCAGCTTTGCTCTCAGAGATTTCATTTGCATGTTCCCTAGGCTCTTTTACTTAAAAGCCTTTATATATTGATTTATCAGATTTTTGAAATCCATTTTTAAAAATACTTATTTATGTCAATATTGGCCTTGATGTACTAAATTCAGCCCTTCAGTTCTGGTCCTTTGAGTTGGCTGCAGGTTCAGTTTTGTCTTTTTTGTCCTGCACGGGGGTTAATTATGAAATGAAAATTTCAGTTTAACAGAACAGCTTCTACTGGTTTATTGGAGACTTGAGTTTTATTAATTTGGATCAGCTGGTGCTGTTTTAACTGGGCAGAGCTGTATTGCAAATTCCAGCCGATTTGGGAATGCTGAGTAGAGCCTCAATTAATGGGGGACAAGAGCTTGGAGTGGGTGGGATGGAGAGTGGGTCTCTGACATGGCAAAGGACAAACATCAACCTCCAAAAGCTTGGTACAAATAAATTTGTATTTTAATTGAATTGCATAAGTCCCAGTCCCTTCCTCACCTCCTGACTTGCTCACTGTGAAATTAGTTATTAAATCTTTGCTTTAAGTCCTAAACCAAATGTAGTCTTGTCTTTAGAAATGTTTTATGGCTTCTGTAAGGTCGGTCCTGTCCTTTTGTTCTTCAGACCCTTTGGATTCAGTTCCCAAAGGATGGGGATTTGGCTTCATCATAACAAGAACCATCCCACTTTCTCTTTGAATTTCTGTAAATGTTTGTCCTAATGTATTGAGATGACTCTGTTTTTTCTCACAATAACGATTTCGGTTTTATTTGATTTTATAGCATTTTTGAAAGTGGGACAGAAAAACATTAGTTTAGATCTCCAGCACAGAAGCTATAAACTTAACCTTTCAGATCAGTGTTTTCAGTGCAAAATCTGACCATTTTTTCCCTAATAGAAGCTCAGACGAGTCTATAAAGCTTTTATAAGTTAATGAATGTTTCACACCAGCTGCTGATTCCCTAAGTCAGGCAGTCTCCAGTGAGGGAGACACAATCTCTCCTCGGGATTGAAGTTTGCTGCAATCAGATTGAGACTTTCCAGACTCAAGAGTGGTCACATTTTTCATAGCTTAACTGTAAATCATCTTTCACTTAGAAGATTTAGAGACAGACTGAGGAGCTAAATCTTTGAGTTTGCCTCCCTAACTAGTAGAAGCCATTAGATGAGCCTCATTATAGTGTTTCCTAAAGGATTAGAGAAAACAGTTTGGTAACGTTCAAAGTAGGACAAATACCATTACAAGTGTAACAACTTTATCCTTCTGATTTAGATGTAGAATTAGGTGTGATTACAGGACACTCGGAAATTGTTTGGGGTGGCAGAGTCCATAATCAAACCCTTTCAGCTATGAAATGATTAGGAATCAGTGAAATGATTACTTGTAAAATGTTGTGATTGTGAACTGAAATATGTTTATTGTGATATCAGTCGTTGACCAAAAAGTGCAATTCTTGGTGTCAGCACTGGCCCTGGCACTGTGTGAGTGCTCCTGTCACTGACCCTGCTCACATGGTTTGTAGAAAATGCCCTTCACTTCAGAATTGGGGCTGCTTAAATATTTGCTGGGTGATGTATATTAGTAATTCTAGGTATTTGCTGTATGCAAGTGCAGACTTCATATTTCAGTATGAAATTGGAATTCAGTTGCTGTTACATTGCGATAAAAATGAGAATAACTTTAGTTGCCATCAGCTGCTAATAACAAGTTATTGGCAATTCTTAAGGTGCAATATTTTTCTGGATTGAATGCAGCTCAATTGAGATTTTGATTCTTTTCAATTTTTTAAACACTAGTATTAAAGTTGTGTTCCTTAGGCACCTTTATTGCTTCTTCAGTTCGGAGGTTTTAAATGGTGGAGAACTCCCGACTGAAAATGCTGTTTATTTGTATGTAGTTTGAATAAGTCTGCTTTTAATACTGCATTTGTATTTATAGTAGTATTTAACTGAATTTAATTTCTTTGTTAGAGAAATGTGAAGTAAATTTCACGGATATTTTACCGTATAGAAATTGGTGACAGAGCTGTGGATTTTGTATTAACCTTAAAGCAGAACCAGGAGTAAATTTTCCTTTCTTCCCCTTCTCAGATTTTCCCTTTTGAAAGTCAAGAGACCTTCATGAAAATGAATTGTTCTTTCCTTTGTCATATAAAACAAACTGAAAGGAAGGTGTAACGGGACACTGCTCACTGACCTTCTTTAAACATAATGCTGTGTAAATGAAATCCATAAGTGAGAAATACACCACTCTGCCAGATTACACTAGAATTGCTTTATTCTTGCATTTATTATTATTTTTTTTTGTACAGACTCAAAGCTATGACCACATACCCCTGGTGTTATCTCAGTACAGAAAAAGGGATATTAGTGAGTGGGTGTTTTCCTGGAAAGAACATTGTATTTCTGTTTCTTTTAGATAGCAATTTAACCTAAAGGACAGATCTTGTTATCGATCTAGTGACTCTCCCTGGATATATTGTTTAAAACAAAAAAGCTGCTTTATGTGTCCTGTGCAGTGAGATTTGGCTGCAACCCCCTCCAACCTCAGCAGTGTAAGGAAAAGTCTCTGGGAATATGATTTAATATTCCAGTTGCAAGTTCTTCTGCTGGAAAACAGCAACTAAAAGATAATTCTCCAACGCGTGCTTATGGATTTCCCCCTCTGTAAAATGGTAGTGTAATTTATTTGAAAGCTGCTTTTGTTTTATTTTTGATAGTATAGAGAAGCTCTTAGCATTATGAGCTTTGTCTGATTAAGTGCACAAAATGACAAACAAGGTTGTCCTGTGCTCATCTTCTTCCTTCTTTAGGCAGATAATCACCTTTAGAAGGCTGGATCCTATTCAGCTACTCTGTCAGTCAGCAATACCAAGACCCTCGTAAGCCGCATTTATCAAACTAAACACTTGATCTGTATCGGCACATCAGCTGCTGCCAGGGCCTAAGACACAAGATGAAAGTTGCAATTAGGATTTAGGAGGACATTTTATTATCTGAGATTTGAAATAGGTTTTCTTAGTTAATCCAAACATCTTTCCACTCAGATATGTTGACAGAGCCCTTCTGTACATGTACTTACTTCAGCTTAAGTGGGAACTGCAATGGATGTTGCCAAGATTTAATACCTCGAAAAGGAGAATACTTGTCAAGGGCAGGACACCGAGGGAGGGGACAGAGCAGTGCCTCGGGCAGCCTCCCTTCACGTGGCATTCAGCAGTGCTGGGGCAGCATTCTGCTGGCCAGCTTTTCCTGAAAAATAAAATCTATTCCTTAAAAAAGGAAAATTAGTAGCTTAACCAAGATTAGACTATACCCCAGCTGCTTTTATAAGTCTGTCGATTGTGTATGAACTCTGCATGCCCGGGGCTCAGATGGGGAATCTCTCCAAAGCTGAAAGAGCAGAATAAAATTCTTACCTTTCTCATGCTCCCTAAAATGCCTCCTTGCTTTAATAGCAAGGCATTCTTTTTCTTATTGACATCTGTAGCCATAACTTTTATATTTCTCTTGTGCATGAGAGGGATTTGTGTCTGTGACAGTCAGTGGGGGATGGATCCCAATGGTTTTGTGCCATTTGAGTTGCCCTGGAGCTTGTCCCGTTGTCTCCAGCTCTTGTGTATTTTGATTTCTCCCAGAAGATGGAGATTGTGCAGAAGGAGCCCTGGGCAGGTTTTCTCTCCAGCTGCACTCACCAGTGTGCAGCTCGTCAGGCTGGAGCTGCTGTGTCTGGTGTGACCACGCTGGGTCTGCTGGATCTTCGGTGCTTTGGTGTCCCCAATGTCATCTGCAAATTTCTTGTCACTCTATTTGAAATTGGGAAAGGAAAACAGCCACAAATCCCCAAGTTTCATCACCAGTGTACAAATTGAAGCAGGTGAAGCAAAATATTCCTATGGAAATTCTCACAGAGTCCCTAACTTTATAAATGATAGATGGCTGAGCCACTCTTTTACAGAAGTACTGAGTTTATTATGCTAAATGAACTAATTTTTACAATTTCCCAGTGATTGTACAGCCAGGGGAAATGCTGAAGACAAGGCAAGGTTGTTCCTCGTGGCTGCTGAGCAGAGCTGCTGTTGGGAATGTGGGGCTGTACAGTCCCTGGACAGCAGAGGTCCTCCAGACCCAGCTGTTCATCCCCAAGTGGGAATTTTGCAGCAATTACCTTCGATTAGTCACTCTAGAAAATAATTTTGCTCAAGGATTTTGTCATGGAGATAAACAAAACAGTCGTGTTGTTTGCCTTGATTTTTAAAATTATTGTGGAATATTTGCTGTTGTTATTTCCTTTGCAGCGTTGCAGTAATATTTTAGAGGGACACTTGGAGGGTTTAAGCCCTCCGTGGAGTCTTTTGAAGACACATCCAGCAGTATTTTAGCAAAGTAGTTCTTGTGCCTCATCTGTCATTTTGCTGCTGTTTTGCTCTAGAAACACAACTTTTAAATTATTATCAGAAAACACACAAACATCTGAAATGTTATGGTTAGAATAGAACTGATGTCCAGAAATTATCAGGTCACTTTCCAGTACGATTGTAACTAATTTTTACCTCAGCTTAGAGATTCTAATTTTAATTATTTGAATGTGCGCAGCAAGTAAAGAGTTGGCAAGGCCAGCTCTTGAATTTATGGGCCATGGGCAAAACTTAAATATTTATGCACTTATAGAGGTAACTGTATTATCAGCCTCTCGTTCGTAGATTTATAGAAATCTTACCACAATATGGACGTGAAATTATAAATATTGAGAATGTTTTTCTCCTACGTGCTCTACTGGCTGAGCACCTTAACAAGCTCTGTCTGAAAACCATTCCAACTTTGTTGCTGGTAACTTCCCTGTAACCTGGGCAACTAAGCTTTGAGAAGAAAACAAGAATATAAGTAAAAGTAACAGCAGTTTATTTTAAAATATTTTCCATTATCAACACATTTTTAATAGCAGGAGACGCCCAGATTTTGGCTTCATTATTAAACATGCTGGAGAATGGGGTTTGTGCTAGAGCAGCTGCCAGCTTTGTGTCTCCACTCACAATTATTTCCAAATTGTTACCCTGCTACTGCTATTAACTGGGTTGGTCACTCACAGGTTTTTAGAAGGCCAAAGAAAAGGGCATTTTACCATTTTACTTCAATTTGGTTCACTACTGTCTTTAACTTGTCGTGTTTTCTGGACAATCTCATGATGGTGCCTTTTTGTAAAAGCCCTCTGAATGATGGATTAAGATCTGTCTTGGATTTTACATGGATTAAGCTTTAAATTAACATAAAAGAATAACAATGTGAATCAATTTGATCAAAGAAAAAGTGTCACTAATTATTTAAACAGGACACTTAGTCCCGAGGTTTAAAGGCAAAGGAGCGGATTTCCCTTGCATGTGGATCGAATCAGAAGTATCCCATAATTGACTCTTTACAAGACCTTTCTGCAGAGTAATGGACTAGATATTAAAGCCTTAAGTATTTAAAGTGGGTTTCCGTCCTTCTCTAAATGGAGCTGCAGCACTAAGAGCTATTTTACAAGTCTGACACATTAGTGCATCCCTGGGAAATCCGCCGGGCTCCGGCTGCTCCGGCCCCGGATTCCGAGAGCTTTCCGTCCTTCCGTGGTATGAAACGGGGAGCGTTGAACCTGTGAGGAGCAAGGAGCATCCTCAGAATAAATTCCAGATGGGGAGGTCTGTTGGAAAGGAGTAGAGACAGTGGATGGTGCTATTTTTTATAAACGTTTAATTGGCTTTGTTTTTGCCGCCTATTTCTGATTTCGTTGGTGCCTCTTGGGAAAATTCGTTCTCTGGTGACAAAAGCTCACCTGCCCTCAGAGCTGTTCTCCTGTCTGGGCTCTGGAGATGTCCTTCTGCATTTCTGTCTGTTAAAAATGGGTGAGGTGAACGCTGCTGCAAATGAAACGCTGCCTTGTACCTGGAGGAATTCTGTGTTCTCTCATACCAGTTTTATTTTGGAAGGGATGCAGAAAAGTCGTTCCCAAAAAAGACACTTCTCTCTCCTTGCCAAGTCCTTGTTTGCATGAGGGGTGTTGCAGAGCTTATCCTCTCACACTGAGATCTTCTTCCTAAGGAAATTCAAGGTAGTACAATTTATCCAATCTTATAAAATCACAAATAAAACAGGAAAACATGAAAATGTTGTAGGTGCTCCCATTATTGACAGAGTTGAGCCAATCCTTTTTTTCTTTTTTTGAATTATTACTGCATGTAAAATGGCATGTGTTATATTAGGGAATATTTCTGTCAATATAAACTTGTATTTGTATTGATCCTTGTTTAAATTGTTGCTGTGCTTCGTGTTAAGAGTCCGTGAACATCCTCTGGCTCTTTATTTTCCATTAATCTAAACTCTGAGTGTTCTCTCCCACCTTGTACCCCAGGTTTCACCTTTTCAGACAGCCCCATGTATGTGGTACAGTAATACTACATTGAGAGGAAAAATCAGTTTCTTTTTGTGTGGAAATAATTCATGTATAAATAGTCCTTAGCTGTAGTGGTTTATACTGTATAGACTTACAGGATAATGTTACTTGGAAAGCAAAATAATCCTTAATATGATACAGAATTTACTTTTGGCCAATTTCTGACTTCTGCTGTCAGGTAGAAACCAAATCACCCTGAAATCTACGGGAGATCAGTCAGGGAAGGAGCCTTGGGAAGGCAAAAATTTTGTCCCACATAGGCACAGTTTAAAATTCCAAAAGATGCGAAAAATCTGAACATCCGAACTTCAATTTGTAACATCTGGGACTTCAAACCAGACATAAACAATATTGAATGAATTATATTTTTTTCTGTTTCATCAAAATAACATTGTAAATACCGAAGCCACAAATTATACTTTAAAGTGAGACTGGACATTGACTGTGATTACCCTGAAAGTTGAAGTATTTCATACGCAAAGATCAAAGAAATGCTGCTTAACTCTTTCAGAGGAGAAATAATTTATAAAAGTTAGTCTGAAACTTCAGGTTATGGATTTAACTGTTCCTTTTTGTGGAGGTGAAGAAAGAGAGCCAAGTTTTGAAGTATTTATTTTCACAATTATTCCTGGGCTTGTCCTCTGCTCCGGGGAAAGGACCTCCTGTGTTTTGGGTAAGCCAAGTGTTCACTGTGGGAATGTTGGGGTTTCTTCCCTCAGCTGCAGACAGGGAATAAGGGGCTCGACAAAGCCTCATTTTCTGGCTTTGGCAGGATGGCCTCGTCCCCCCAGGCTGGGTTGGGATTTCGGGCAGACGCTGGTCCTGCAGAGCCACGTCAGGGCCGGGCAGTGCAGCCACGGCCACGATCCAGCGTGCCCAGCCCTGGACACAGCCCACCTTCCCGGAGCCTAGACAGGGCTAGGGAACAGATTCACCTTTGTCTCGGGGATTTTAGGGCTTCTCTGCTCCCTCCAGGCTCTGTGGGACACGTTCACAGGCGCTGGATCTGCTCTCTGTGCAATGCCCAGGTGAGTGGGGTTTGCACAGTGCTGCGAGTGGCTGACAAAGCAGAATTCCCAAATTCCCACTGCAGCCCTGGAGCTGCAGCAGCTCCCTGACTGCTGCACTCCCCCTGCTTGGGGTTGTGTTTGTGCTCATGGCTTCCATCCCTTTATTTTCCCCATGTGATTTCAAAATGGAACAAAATGGAGTTCCTATGGCACAGAGTTTTTTCCATTGACCTTCCAACTTTCCATATCCTGCTCCCATGCCATAGAGGGAATATTGGAGCTCTTCTACTGCTTGGACTGTAGGGGTCTGAGTTGTTAAACCTTTTACAGCTCAGTGGTGGAAATTGTGTATCTGTCTCGAAATCTAAATTATTTAAATCTAATAATTAAAATTATTTACAAAAAAATCTCCTGATTTAAATCATGCCAGAAGGTGTTGCTGAGACCCTCAAGGGTCCTGAGCATTGTTGTACCAAAAAAGGGTTTGTAGGTTTCTGCTGCTTCCAAAGAAAGTAAACCCTAGAAAACCCATAACTTTTAACTTGGTCTTAAAATCTTACCAGTCTAATTTTTCAGTCATGAGATTTCTGCCTGAAGTACTTTTCTTGGGCTATCTTTGTTTTACACCAAAACAAATATTTTGAGAAATCCAGTTTCCATTGATTTTCTTCCCCAGAAAAGCAGCTAGGAGCTAATAAAAGGAGGGAAGCTGGTCCAAGGAAAGCACTGTGGCTGTTGGAGATCTGCAGAGCTGGGCTGGGGAGCAACAAGAGCTGCTGTCAATCCCCTTCCTTTTCCTCGTTTGCAAGGCACAGCTGGGCTTGAACCCACGCTGGGGCTCCTTTCCAATAGCATCCAAATGGAGATTAAACTAATATTAATTTATATTTTAGAATTAACCTAAGTAATCACCAAGAAATAGATGAGACTAATCATAAAGCAAAGCCTGATCTCCACAAAAATCAAAGTAAACTCTCCAGCTCTTGTCCCAGACACATTGATGCTGTTCCCTCCTTCGTGTCCAGTGTGGAAAGCACAAACTTGTCCAAGCATTGGCTTTCTTCGGAATTTGCAGCCCTTTGAAAGCTTCTAATTGCCAGATTATTGAGGTGTCTCGTGGTACCTTTGTTAAGATTCCTTTGTGTGCTGTCTGTCCATCTCCATGCCATGCTCGCCCTGTGTTCCCTGTTTTGTTTTGGTCCTGGAGTGGTGCTTCAGTCCTGCCTTCAATCATCACAGCAGCCTTTGGTTTTTCCAGGAAGTTCTGTGGAGAACCACGGAGCGTTTCCCCTCCGAGCCCAGCAGCCTGCTTGTGATTTCACACACAACAATGGCTTTTTTTTAGCTTTGATTTAATTTCTAGGCATGCTATAAATGCCCTTAGAATCTACCAAGCTAAGCCAGTGTACGTTTGTGAATAATATCCTCAAGATGCAAGTAAAAATGTCTTTAAGCTCTCAGACTCTCCTAAAGACTGTAGCCAGTTAGTGTGCCCCAGGCTCTGCTTCCCTGGATCCAGCACACCCTCCAGAACATTAATTTAATTGTGTTAAATTTCCTAGGGGTGTGAATTGAAGATGCTGGAAGTAAAGGTATGAATTCTGCTTCGTAGTCACCAACGTTTTAGTTCATCTCCAGACAGATTATTTTTAAGTAATGTGTGATTTGGTTTTCATTTTCTCCTCATTTTATTTAAAAGAGCTTCTGCATTGTTCTTTGCTGCTGTAGTTAATCTGTGCATTAGGAGGGGCAGAAGTTAATTTACAGCATAGAAGGCGTTCATGCTGCTTGGGGAGTTGAATCCATCACCCTGTGTTTATTTGTCAGCTGTTTAGATTTCCTTCACTTCCACTCCCAGTCTTTTCTCTGCGACTGCTGTGTGAAGTATGAAATAAGTTCAAGCTGTGTGTATAAGTGTGTGTACACAGGTCTCTGCTTCCATTCTGGCAATCAAAGATTGACTCCTTCCTTTCTGCCTTGTCCTGAAGAACGCGACTGCAAATCGAGGTGTTTAGGATGGCAAAAGCATCCAGAGCCCCCCTAATTATATTTGGAAACCTCAGCTTTAATAAGTGGCATGCAGAGAGATCAGATCTAGAGCCAGCACGCACCCTTGTAGTGAATATTGTCAGTTGAATGTATCTAATTCTCCCTCCTGCTTTCCCTTTATATATATTTATATGTTGTAAACGATTTATTGATGGGAGACTGCTGATGTAGGTGACCAGTTGGAACATTCCTGTGGGAATAAAACTGTCCCTTGTCTTTTCTCCAATTAAACTGCCTTAGGTATAGTATTCATTTGAGTGATGGTTCAGCCTTATGAAATTAATTTTACTCCTTTCTCATTGTTGCCAATATTTTCTATATTATCACTCTCACAGCTTATCAATGATCTCTCTGCCTGTGTAAACTAATAGAATATCCTAAATATTGCTCAAGGTTGCTCCTTTCTCCAGGACTGGTTCAAAGCTCCGATATCAACAAGTTTCCAGGGCTGGTTTTTGGTTTTGATTGACAGCTCAGTCCCACAGTTCTTCCTGACTTTGTCTCCTGTGGGAAGTGCCACTCAAAAGGAGCAGTGGCACAGAAAACCTCCCATCTTTCAGCTGCTGAAGGCTGCTCTGCCTGGAGCCAAGTCTGAGCTCCAGCACACTGCAGAACTCTGGCAATCCCAGTTGGTGCTTTTTGTAATCGGCCAGAAAAAGGGATTTGGGAGGCTCCAGGATGAATGGCTGAGTAGGGCTGGACCCACCTGCCCCCAAACCGTGTGGCTGGAGCAGGATGAGAGAAAGGAGGAATCCTCCCGTCAGGATGGATTGGTCAGGCACTGCAGCTGACAGGTGAGTACTGCAGCTGTCAAATACTTACTTGCCACAACCAGTACATTTCTGCTCTTAATATTAAAAGTGTGTCAGAATTTCCATTATAAACCACTTATTTTGTGGGTTTATAGCTTTGCCATAAAAATACACCTTGAGTTGAGCCCTGGCATGCAGCCATTTGGCTTCTTCTAACACAATATTAATTCAGAACATCCAGACAGTGTTTTTAAACACCAGTATCTGAAAAGTTGTTGCTTCTTTTTTCTCTCTTTTTTTTTTTTCTCAAGTCCCTTGTTTTCTGCAGGACTCACTCTGAAATCAAAGGTGGCCAGATGGAACTGCAACAAGAATCTGTAACATCTGGAAGCCCTTTCTGGAAGGACCGAGACCTGACATTTGCCACAAGAAAGAAAGTTCTGGGGACATCTAGAGAATTCCCAGGCCAGGTGGGAAGGCTGGATAGAGACCCCCAAGGCTGAACTGACAAGGTCTGACTGCCATCACCCAGAGAGCTTCCCAGAAAACTGCAGAAAGGAGGAAAGTCTTGGTCAGATGAAGATATAAGCTAAAATACTCATTTTGGAACCGAATCAAAGAATCTTAGATCACATTTGAAGCCCACAGTGTAACAAATGATTGTCAGCCAGTGACCTCTGTGAGATGAGAAATTAGGAGGGAAAACAAACTTGTAATCCAAAATTTAAGAATAATTCTGACGGGATATTTCAGATCACCTTACAAACTAACAAACCCTCTCCATCTGAGCTCTGGGCTTCAGGAGGAGCACATCTGGTCCTTTCAAATCGCAGCCCTGATGAATGACTGGAAAGGTGGGCAGAAAGTGGAGCTCCTGGCAGCCAAATCCTGTAACTCAAGTCCTGTTTGTAAAGTGAATGATGAAAAGGGGCAATCCTAATCTGATCCCTGGCCTTACTGTACAATTAGGAAAAGTGATAATCTTCGTTTGTAAAACAAGGAAAATTGGCAGCTGGGAAAAAAATAAAGGAAGTCGTTCAGTTTAATATTAGACTTATGAAAAAATTGGCCATAAAAGCTGTTCTGAGGCTGGCCAGGACAGAGCCTCAGAAATGTCTGGGGAATGTTCTTCAATCAGTTCAGGGAATGTGAGGACATGAAGCTGAAAGTGCTGAGCTCCAGAGGAATGAGGATAAAGCTTATAGCTTTTCTCTAGATTTGGTCAGTTTACTTTCTGAATGTATATTGGGATCTGGGAAAGGAATGGAATAAAGTCCCCTGTCTCAAACTGGAGTTATTGGACAAGATGGGCTGAAAAAGAATAAATTGAGCTCAAGCAGGGAGAGTGACTGCTGGCAGACATGGGGCTTTCCAAAGGTGGGGAAATTGATTGAGAAAAGTCATCCTCTCTGAGCAAGAAATGGAACTAAAATGATGGATAGGCTATGGAAGGATTTGGAAACCATTATGGCTGGTAATAGAGTAATACAAGCTGGAAGTATTGTCTTACAAATGAAATCCCAGGAAATTTTCTTTAATTGTGTGGCTCAGATGAAGCATAGAATTTGCAGATAACTGATTTGGAGCGAGGAGATTTTCAGAGTGCAGCAGGCAACTACTGCAGCAGCTACTTGTGGCAGTATCTTTTCACCAAAGTGAAGGTTAAAGTGGTGGAAATCGTGTTTTAAGGGCCAAGCATTTGCAGAAACTTTTGCTGCTCGATCTGTGGGATGATTTTCTCTAGCACTAAGCAATTTGAGTTCTGAACTCCTTTAAATGTAGAGCTGCAGCGAGAGTTCAGGTGATTTCCCTGCAGCACACGATGCTGTAGTGGGGGTGCTTGCTCTGGCTTTGCTCCAGCTTTCACAACTAATTGTAACTTTGAAAATACAACAGCTCGGAGGTCAATCCGAGTCCCAAAGGTCCAGGAAATACCTCCAGGATCCACAGAGCCTCCGAGCCTCTCTCGAAGGAAGTTGTTGCTTCTTTGCTGGTACTTGTGTGAACGGGGCTAAAGTCCCCACAGCTGTGCCACAATCCCAGTTCCAGGGTACTGTTTCGATTTCCAGAAGTTTTTTCCAGTTAAAAATCAGTTCTCTGAATCCAATAAACACACAGACTGCACACAGTGGTGTACCACAGATGGATTCTGAGGGAAACCAACCCATTCCCAGCACCTCGCTGTCAGAAAGTGCTACTGGGCATCAAGGGAGTGAACTGGGATGGATAAATGAGCTTTCAACAATTTTTGGACCTCACTCACAGTTCTGATTAAAGTCAAATGGTGGCTGGAGTGGATCCTGTGGAGCCAAGTTACAGGAAGAAGGGGAGGGAACAGCTTCCAGAGCAGGACAAGGCCTACTGCAACTTTAAAAAGGATGACTTTTGGCCCAGCACCTGCTGCCTTTTGAGGATGGGAAGGAGCTGTGCTCCAGCCTGCCTGGATCAGATTAGCTCTAGATGGTATCTTGGTACCAAGTACAACACTGAGGTGTGAACTGATGTATTTCCAAATGGTCTGTAATGCACTGAAAGCCATCAGCCTGACATCAGTTCCAAAGGCAAGGGAATCATTGGAAGCAGAAGTGATTATTTGTGAGTACCCAGCCAGCCAGGGAATGGTTTCACAGACAAAAGGACAGTGAAGGCAGGACAGTCCCGAGCAGCTCCCCAGCCAGTGCCACTCAGGTGAAGGTTTTTTTAAGGATTTTTTTAAGGATTACTGCTACTATTTCAGGCAGATTTTTTGTGGCTTTGTTAATATTGTAAAACCACCGCGTGAGTTTGGTGAGAAGGAAACCATTTCAGTGGCTGGCACAGTGTGATTTAATGTTTTCAAAAATGTTTTTTAACAAAACCTCTTGTAACTGCTCCCATTTTCACCTCCCCATGTTCCAAACACCTTCCAGGCTGGACCCAGATGCCGAGGCTCCCGGCCCGGGGGCAGCACTGCCAGAGGGAATCAAAGCACTGGAGGGGACGGGGGCTTATTACAACAAAATGTTCCTGTTCTCAGGAGAGAAATTCATATTCTGCTCAAAGAACATCTGACAGTGGTTAAATCCAGAGAAGGTTTCACCGTGGTTCCTTTGGAGAGGGGTGTGTGGGTTGGGCAAACCCTGGCAGGCTGCAGGGGCTCTGCAGGACGTGGAAGGCAGGAATTGGGATTCTGTGGTGAGAGACAGACTCAGGCACAGCTTCCTCTCGAGAGCAACCTTGGAGGTTCCTCCCCAGTGCTGCCTTATCCCAGAACATCAGGAAAAGGTCACCTGGGAGCCCCTGACAAAGTCTGATGCCCAGTTGTCCCAGTGGCTCTCCTGGAAGTCTTCCCTTCGGGACAGGGATTTGGAGCAGTGGGTGAAGACATCAGCTCCTGTTCTGGGATTCCTGCTGTGGACTTTGTTTGTTAAACAGCACAGTTGTGTTGAGGAAACACGTGGCTCTATGCTCCATTGGTCTCTCCTGACATAAATATACAGCAATAAATGGAAATGTATTAATTTGTTACTGTTCAGGAAGATTATTCTGCTATTAAATTCTCCATCTCTACTGTTGGATGAAGCCAAGGAAATCTGTGCCTTAGTGAAGGGCTGTTACAATACCATGTGGCTGAAACAAATGTGGTTTTATCCCTGTTCATATATAAAATATCATTATGATTCTTGGGGTCAATGCATGTGAATTAAGTAATGGACTGATAATTTTCTTGCTACATTAAACCAAGTGCTGTGAAAATTGGAGGGGATTTTGCTACAGCAGAGATTCAGCTTTTAGGTTTTTGTATCTAAGCTGTGTTTTCCAAAATGTCTTCTTTTTCTGTACCTAAATCCCCCTGGAGGTGTCATGTTACATTTCAATTGTCTCACTGCCACGTGCAGCAACAGATACCAGAGTTACAGGGTGGAGGGGAAAGGGGTTTGAACACATTTGTGTTAAACACTGGTATCTCAACTTCTGCACATCAGTGCTGGCTGAAAACTGCAAGGACAAAAGCTTGGGAATTGGGTACTTACAAATAATCAGATTTTAACATCTTCGTTTCATTTTAAAGCTGTTGGAAGCTTTCTTCAGCCAGTAGGAAAGGTGAAACATTGGAAAATCAGTCCTGTAAAGATCTTCATCACTTTGTAAACCCTCTGTTGAACAAGCTCCCATGTAAATCCGTGGTCCTGCTGGGTTCCTCTGGGTTATCCAGGAATGCTGACCTGCATCGCAGGGGCACCTTTCATGAAACCTGAGGCAGGGATGTTTTTTCATGTACGAGCTGTTGATGTGGTTTTTATACCGTGTACGTGCCAGGTAGGGTTTAAAAACAGGAATGGGAAGGAGAGCACTGGATGTGGGAGACCCTCCTGCAGAAGCCAGCACCATTATCATGAAATAGCAGACTCAGGTGTGACATGTGCCTGATTTTGGGGTCTCTGAATCAGTGACCCCACTTATCCAGGTGTGTATGTATTTATATATATTTTTTTTTGTACTTGAGAGGTGCTTGGACCCTGCAGTAACACGAGGTCTGAGCACCTACACAGAATTCAGGCAATTTTTGTTTTCAAATTCGACCTGCTGGGGGCTGCCTGGAAGAAGGTTTGAGGTGCTGAGTGTCTTTGATTTGAGTGACTTGGTCTCTGTTCTGATTTCTCCTTTACTGAGCTGCTCGGTGTAGCAGCTACTCCTCGGAGTAGCTCCTCCCCAGGAGCTGTGCTGGCACGTGGAGCTCACTTGGAGCTCATGGACGCTGCTCTGTGCCTCCCTGAGTGTCCAGCTCCCAGGATTTCTTCAGGATTCCTTTAAATCTTTGCAGAGCTGGGCCTTGCAGGGGCTAATGGTCCATTCCAGGGAAGTGCTGAGCTCCCTCAATTCAAACCATCTTGCAGAATGAGGCCAAAGACTCTGAGGTAGGAAGAGGTGTGAGGAGAGCTTTATTAGTATGGCACATATTTAACCCATAGGAAAACCCACAAATTTTACTCATTTTAAGTGTATTTCACACTTTTCGACTATTTGAAATAACCACATTTGTAAAAACTTCTTTTAATGAATAGAGCTCTTTATGTACAAAGGCAAACCCTTTTTTTTCCCCCCTAAGTACAGTCCTTTTAAAATACTATTTCTTTTGTAGGTCTGGCTGCTTCCCTCGTCTGTTCATTATTGCTTGCTGCTGCAGAACCCTCCAGAGCTGAAACCAGGCAATTTAGATGATTTTTTATCTTAGAAGAGTTTTGCTGATCCGTGCCCTGTATTCCTCAGGACTAATAAGACAGATAAGTAAAGGACTTTAATTATTTAATGCCAACCCCAACCAAGCTGGTGTTCAGCACCATATTTGTGTGTGAGGGATGGGAAGGAGCTACCTGGGTACAAATTCTGGCCCCATTGAACTCAGTGGGGGTTCTGCCATTTGACTGCAACAAAGCAAAGGCTTCACCATGTGTTTAAAAGAAATATTTCACTGGGATTTTCCAAATGCTGGTAAACATATTTTTATCTTCCTTTTCACTTTTGAATGTTTGTTTACCTTACATGCCCTTCAAAGTCATTTAATATAAAAACCTCTCATCAATTCTGTTTTATTCCAAGTTTGAATTGCCTCATTTTTTAATTCCTTGTGCATTTAGAGACCCCACCTGGCAGTGTCTGGGCTGAAAACATGGTAGGGGAGCGTTGGCATATTTTGTCTTGCTGGGATTTCAAGTGAATTAAAGAAAAACAGAAATGAAAACATTTCCATTTGTTTATGTAACTAAAAAAGCCCAATAAAACTGTGCCCGAGCAAGCAAGAATATCCTTTAATGAACACAAACCCTTTTTGCCAGCAGGCCATAAACAGAGGGACATACACACACATCCACATCCTATCTCCCCTATCAATGGCAAATTAGAGCAGGTAAAAAACCTCCCACTATTTGTCTTAGGAAATATCCACGACTTTTACAGGGAATTTGGAAAATATTTCTTTGGCCAGCGTGGAAGGTGAAATCCTGCAGCACAAAGCACAGCCATGGGCACCGAGAGCGAACAGACGGGCTGCTGTAAAACAACCTTTTAATAAGGCATTAAAATGCCATCGACTTGGACACATTAAAAAAAAAAAAAAAAAAAAAGCTATGAAAACAAATGCCTTTCAAATAATTAGGATCTTATGCCTGAGCCCAGTGTTGATCTCCATGCAGAGATTTTCCTGCTGGAATCAGACCGGGCTAAGGCCGATCGTCTAAGGGAGGAATTAGCAGCGCGTAAATCGGCTGCGCTCGTGCTGTTCCTGCCATGCACAGCCAGCCCTTCAGCCATCCTCCAGCCCTTCCAGCTCCTCCTTTCTGTCCCCTAAAGTCTCCTTTCTGTCCCCTAAAGTCTCCTGTCTGTCCCCTAAAGTCTCCTGTCTGTCCCCTAAAGTCTCCTGTCTGTCCCCTAAAGTCTCCTTTCTGCTCCCTAAAGTAGCTTGGAATACACTTGGTTTAGGAGGCCGGAATGTTTTTTTGAATTGAATGTCAGGTTTTTATCATGAGCGTGTGAAAGGGTTGAATTTACTGATCTTTAGTAAATTCTGGCTGGCTGATACAGCCAGAAATAGCTGCAAACCCCATTTCTGGTCTTGAAAATCTACTGTGGGCTTGTTTTCACTTCAAGTAATGTGCTTGTATTAATTTAAATATATAACTGTAGCTTGTAGTGGTTGCTGGTGTGTAAAATGCATCAAACTGTTGTATAAATTTATCCTTTAATGCAATAAAATAATTCTTCAAGAACAGTTTTATCACCTGTAATGTATAGAAATACAAAAAGGATTGCAATAACTGGTCATTCATGTCTGTGTGTTTAAGTCACAACTGTTGTTACAGTTGTTAGTAGCACAGCTCAGAAAAGCCACACTATTAAAAAAAAAGTATTTGGAAGGATGTGCATCTGTGATTATATAATTAACATGATAAAATAATAAGGCTGTTGCCTAAGAGTTGGTCAGATTCTCAGCTTTAAGTTAGAATTTAATACATATTTTTACTAAAATAGCCTTAAATGAATATTGGTTTTCTTACATAATAAAATTACTGTTTTGATCTCCATTTTACAGAGCACTAACATCAATAATTCAGAGAAATTAATGTATGTCCCTTCTGCATTTCATCTTGTTTCCTGTTTTGTCATTAGGTAACAGTTCCCCCTAAGGCACATGTTTTCAAACTTCCAATCCAGCTTGTGCCTTGCTCCCAGACCTGTAACTGCAGATACTTTTCAGCTTTGTGTTTTCCATACCCAGAACTGTGCCCCTGATAAGAGCCCTGCGTGTAACATTCCCAGCCATCAGAATAGATCTTGATGCTGTGATTTCATCTGTTAATCACTTTTACACGACTTTCTGCTCTCCTGGCTTTTCAAGGTGTGAAAATTTGCACTGCAGAGGAATTTTATGGATTGCACCCCTAATTTTTAGAGTGAGATTCTGAATAACGGGTCTGGTTAGAAAGCTTTGGGCAGAATTTTCAGGTTGCTGTGAATTGCTGTTAAGCCTGTGTTGCCTTTTGGCTGGAAGTCCATCCCAATTAGTGACCCTTCCATCGAGCAGTAGCAGCAGAGAAGGGATTTGGGGTTTTTTTTTCAAGTCAGTTGTAAATGATTAGTCCAAAAGAGTAGCATAAAACTGCGAGTCCCCTGCAGGAGTCGGCTGGAGGAAATTAAAGGATCAACAACAGAAGGGAAGCACTGAGGTAGGATTGTTCCAGGCTGCAGCCACAGGCTTTCACATGCACTCAGGAAATTGGCTCCATCAAAAGGCGAGGATGCAGGAGTGAGGATGAGGAGGATCATGCAGGTGATGGTTCTAAATCATGGCTCGAGATCCCAGCGTTTTCCAAGGGAGAGGTTTCCTCCCCTCCCCGAAAAAGCAACGTTTTCCAGGTAAAAATGGAATCTTCTCCTTATGAATCAATAAAAGTTCAGCAGAAATGTGAGCTATAAATCTGATAGAACTCAATAAATAACAAAGATTCGGTTTCCCCAAAATAATATCAGTTGGATGGGGATTTTTTACTGTGCTGTGCCCTGTGTTTGTGTGTGAGAGCTGTGAAACCAATGACTCGGGAGTGCTTGGCAGCCAGGTAAAGCTTTGCCTTTAAAGTCTAAAGTAAATTCATTCTGCAGAAATTTGCGTCTTCTGGGCCTGGGATGAAGCTGAAACCTTGCTGGTGGAGCAGGAAAGGATCACAGGAGGGGAAATGCATAAATCTCCATCTGGAGCCAAGTATGCTGGGAAGGAGATGGGGGGAGCAGGAGAGCCAGAGCAGGCTGAGAGAGCGCGAAATTCCAAGGGAAAAGTGGAAGAAAGAAAGAGGAGTGACCCAGGAATGAAGCTCTTCTAAGGCTCAACACTTTCATCAGAAGTAAACCACTGGAAAGCTGTAATCCAAATAAGGAAATTAGAGCAAAAATTAACAATATTCAGCTATTCAGATGTCAAAAGAACCAGCGGAGTTATTGGTGTTAGAGGTTATTGCCAGAGGGGAAAACTCAGCATGTCCTGGGTAATTAAGCTTCATTGGAGAGCATGGATCCCTTCTCCAGGTAAGAAAGGCTTTTATAGCATGGCATCTTTGCTATTGTAATTAAACACCATGGGCTATTCTGCATATGAAGTCTTAAACACTTTAGTCCTTTATCAGGGGATTTTACTGGCCAGGCATGTGTGTTCGTATGGCAAAAAAAAACCCCAGCTGCTATAAAAAAAGAAACCCAAACATTTCTTTTTATTACTCGACTTGCTGTATTTTTATATATATTGAGCCAAATTCATCCCTTGTGGAGCTCAGTTGAAGCCCATAAGGGCAGATTTGGCCCATGTCTATATGAGAAAGGTGGTGACAATTAAAATATATTGTTTAATAATGAGAGCTATGGTAGTGAAGTGTCTTTGTGTCTATGAAATTATACACCACGACACCCGGCCAGTGTGGAGCTGGGACTAGCAAAACATATAAGGCTGGTTTCTGATGGAAAGGCAAAAGCACTCTGACTTTTATGATTATGATTAAATATCACAAAGGCATTTGAACGAGGCTAATTTAGGTAACATCTCCAGAAGTCTCCTTTATAGTGCAGTATTTTACCATTTGAAAATATTTCTTGAGTGTTTTTATATGTGGCTCTCAAGGACAGCACGACTGGCTGTTATTAGCAGTAAGTAAAATAACAGTTTTTATTTCACTTATATTTGAGGGACTTTCAGCAATATTACAAAAAGGAATGTACCCTATTAAATGAAATGTGAGGACAGCCTTTACTATCACTTTACACTGGCAATTCCCAGTTGTTCCCTGCTCGGGGCATGGTACCAACACACGAAAGGCATCGTTGATACCTTGAAGAGCTGAAGATGTTGCCAGTTTAGCAACAAATACCCAAAGCAGAGGAGCCCTCGGCGTGCAGAGGACAGAGGAGTTGTGGTTGTGGGTCCTACACAGCAACTCCTCTGTGTATCCCTGTTGTTAGGTCAGGGTGACTTTTACAAGCTGGAGTTTGCTGTGCTCTCTGCTGGCTTCCATCCTCCCGCCGCAGTTCTGGGCAGTGCTTATCCATAGCCAGGAACCAAATCCCTCCTTCCAGCTCTCCATCCCTGCTGCCAGGGAGGCTGGCTCGGCTTTGCTCTGCCTTGTAAATGTCCCAAATATTGGCTTGAACGCTTTCCTGTTGGGTCTTCACCTTGCCAAGAGGGGAGGTGGGAGGCTGAGAGGGATAACCAGGAGATTTCCCTTGGGGAAGAGTCTTTTCCCCTGGGGGTTCTCTGTCCTGGCCCTTGGCAGCTGCCTCTGGCTCCTGGCTTTGGGAACTGGGGTGAGAAAGGTCAGAGGAATAAGAGGTATTTTGTTGAATCAAGAACCAAACTGGCTCTTGATGGCCCTGCTCAGGAGCAGGAGGAAGATGGGAACACCTCCCTGCTCAGCTGATGGACCAGCAGAAAAGGCAGCTCTTAAACAAAACAAAAGATAGAAAATATCAGTTCTAATGCTACTGGTCTTCTAAGGAGTCTCTGACCCCCAAAAATGAGAGTGGGGAGGGAAACACAGAAGAATAAAAATCCTTTTTGCTGTACTTATTACTCATTCTGAATCTCTTTTATGGAAATCTGGCCTTTGGCATGGGACTCAAATAATATTTTATTAGAAGAAAGCATGATTCATTGAAATGGTGCACTCCAGTATCTATGGAAAGGAAAACTGGGAAGGACACAAGAGAAGCTCAGCTGTGGAAAACCAATTCAAGGAACCACTGCCACACAAAGGATCTCCATCCACAGTAAGAAACAACAGAAAGGAACAAAGCATTTCCAAGGAAACGTTTGAATGTGGTGCTGGAGCCAAGTAAGGAATTATTACTGTATTAGCCTGTCAGGAAAGGGTCACACAGGATCTGTGGAAGGAGAATATCCTGTCATTTGGAAATTAATAGGATTTTTTATTAGCATCAATGTGATGATCAGGACCGGCCCATGTACCTGCAAAATTGCAACTTCACCGAAGGAGTAATAAGAGATCCCAGGAGGAAGGGGATGTTTAGTCTGTCTTAAATGGGATAAAAGTTACTTTTCTCCTTTTTTGCACATTTTCAGAGACCTGTTTTTCAAGCTGTGAGAAGCATGGCTGTGTTATCCATATGATGAGAAGAGAAGCAGCAAAAAGGAGTGAACAGAACAACCTCAGCCTCTCCCCATATCCCTGACGTTGTTGACTCCACACTCGGTGATGATGCACTGAACACAACTCATAACTCATCCAACACTGCAACTCCTTTGCCTGCTGCTTTTGCTCCTGGGCAAGAAAAGAGCATTTCTATTTAATTGTTTTATTTTTATTTTCCCCCCTTTCTCTCCTCCTTTAAGTTTTCCAGCTCATGTTTTCCTTGTATTTAATTCCTGGTCCCTGACTTCCTGCTTCCCTTTCTTTTGCTGTTAATAGGATGAAAACTGATTTTTGGACAATTTAATTAACTGCTTCCCAGAGGTGAGGGGATGTTATTTCTGTGTTATGCATGAGAGAAACAAATCATTCACTAAGGGCTGGGTCATTGCTGGGGGTAGGAGCATTTGTAAATCCTGAATTTCATGGAGTCCATAGCCTGCAATGGAAGCTGTTTTCCCCCAGGAAAGAGGAATACAGGTAAGTGTGGGGCTTTGGCTCCACATCTGCTGATTTCCAGTTTTAGTTGGTTTGAATGAGATCTTAGCAGAGACTCCTTTGCATGTGTAACCCAGCATTTGGTAGGAGGAGAGGGAGCTGTGTGCAGCAGACACTGAACACGGTGAGCTCCCAGCAGTGCTCACGCAGCTCTCACTGCCCTGAGTTCTCAGAACTTTGGGGTGTTTCAGTTTCCACATTGTGGATGTAATGTCTCTGCTGCTCCCAGATTTCTGTGTCACTCCGGGGAGGATGGTCAGTGGATCCACAGGGGTATCAGTATTCCAACCCTCACTGCCTCATGCTGAATGTCCTGTTTGTCTTAAAGGACAATGTTTGCTTCCCAAGCAAACCCCTCCGGCCCACTGCACTGACACCTCCCAGGCTCGGAGAGCTTGGGCAGTGTTTCTCCAGAGTTAAAATCCCTTTCTCCCTACCTGGTACTGGTGGGGAAAGGGAGAGGGGCTCCAGGCATGTGCTCAGTTCTAATGCTGGGTGTAAATCCAGTCCTGCGCTGTGATCCTGGACAGAAATCCCAGTGGAAGCTTTTCCTGCCCCTAACCTGTCTCCTTGCCTTCAGAATGATAAACGGTGGGAAGGAGAGGGTGAGGGGGAGTGGGGGGATCTCTCCAAGCTTTGAACTGGCTGTGTCGCCAGAAAGATGAGAAGGAAGAACAGCCTCATTTCAAGCAGAATTTTTATTTGGCTAAAATCCTTTTACTCTTCATCACCTTTGGTGTTCTCATGAGTGAGGCTTAGACCAAGTCCTTACCCAGAGATGTCTGATCAGGTGAGCCACTGTGGCTACTTGGATTTTGTGCTGTCAGAGGAAAGGATTCCCTCTCCCCACTGCTGGTTCTGCCCTGCATGGAGCTGCTCAGGAGCTGTCCCCTTTGCCTTCAGCCCGGGCAGCCCCTGCACGCCGACTGGTTCCCATTATTCTGATGCACCAGGCAAGTTCATCACCTTTCCAGGATGTCCCGTGATTGATTCCTCATGTCCAGGGCAATCTGCTCCAAAGTTTCAGGCTAAAGCGAGCTCTTGGATTTAGAGGGGCTAATCAATGGTTTGAGTATTATTCTGTTAGGTTTTCAGCTATCCTTTTGTGTATTGGATTCACAGCTGATATTAAACACAACGTTAGATTCAGACCTTTGTTATTCTCTCAGTAGCTGCTCAGATACCCTGGGCACGAGTAAACTGCAGTTTTCAGTGTGGCTGTGTCATCCATCAAACTCAAACACTCCGTGGCTCATTCCTAAACTGCACTGCACAGCCAGGGCTGCAGGCTGGGCTTGCTGAAGGGAAGATTAAAGGGCTGGTCCCGCTACACTGAAGTCTATAAAAGTTTTCCTATTGACTTCAACAGAAATAGGACTGAGCCTTAGCATTTTGGCATGAAAACACAAAAACATTGCTTTTCATCTCTGCTGAGCTGCATCAGGCGTTGCTGCCTGCCTGACGTAAGGCTGCAGAGCAGGAATGGTGTTGCACACATTGTTCTCTGTACATGGTGTTCTCCAGTAAATACTTGTTAGAGGATGTGTCCATCCCTGCTGGCAGGGGCTGAGGATTCGTACACAAACCTGGCCCAGTGTCCTGTTATCAGTGTGAACCTCCCAACTAGAAGATACATTTGTCAAATTTTGTCTTTCAGGACTGTTAAAATCCTTGCTGCCCAAGTAGACGGTGCTGACATTCCACCTCATTTTTCTTATTAAAAAGTCAACTTTCCACCAGTTTGTAAATAAAGCCCCACTGAAAATGTTCCTCGAAACTGCAGCAATGTATGGTTCAAAGCCAAAAATTAGTGTTTGCTGAGAACTAGGGAAAATCAGAACAAAAAGAACCCAGAAGAAAAATGTTGGCATTTACCAAATACTCCTTCAAACCTCTTCCCCATCAGTATTTTTCAGTGGAACAAGAGCCTTGAGACCTGTTGTAGCTATTCCTCCTCTTTTCATTCCAGTGGGGTTTGCTTTTCTTTTATTAAATGAGTTTCTAATTAACAAAAGCTGCAATTACCCTGAATTTAACTGAATTAGCATTATTAGCACTTTGCACTAATTAATCTACTTTTTATTTCCTTCTCTCAGGACCCGATTCCAAAGGTGGGCTTGGGCTCAGGAGGGCAATTTCCATCCTGGGGGGCTGCACCTCTGTGTAAATCTATTGTGACCCCTGCAGTGGCATTCCCAGAATTGCTCACACAGGAACATTCACTGGCCATGACCTGGAGAAGGATCTTCCTGGCAGGAATGGGGGCTTGGAGGTCACAGACACCCAGCAAGGTGGCACAAAGCCCCAGGGGCATCACCTTCCCTTGCTGTCACCCCAATCATTTCTCAGTGAGGCTGAGCAGCCCATGGCAGGTTTAAATTTAGTTCAGGTTTAAGTAGGACGCAGGCTGGGCTGTCCTGCCCAGTTCTGGTGCAAAGAGGGGCTGTGAACCCTGTGATGAAACCACCACCTAAACCCTGCAGTTTAGGGATGTTCTACAGGCATTTCTCTCTCATGGCAGTGTTTTCACAGTAAATAAGGTTCATGTTGGACAAGGCCTTGTGCTTTGCTTGTACCACTCCCAATATTTGATTTTCTTTCATTTTTAATCCTGATTCTGTTCTTTGCAGAGAGCAATTCAGTTTAAAACGTGATGTTTTCTACCAGCAGGTCACAGGCTCATGGTTTCTCTCCCAGCCTGCTATCACAGGAATAAAACCCCTCCAATCTCTCTGAATTTAGGCTGCCTCTTGTCACGGGCAAGTGCATGGCACCTCCTTGGAGCAGGTCCTTAAATTAAAATATTGTAGATTTTTTCGCTGTTGAAGCACTACTGCAGGAACATGAGTGGCCAAGGAGAGAGGAGGTTTTTTTTCCCTCTGGCTGGAATTTTTCACTATAACCATCCTCAGGGGAGTTCTCATCTTCAAAAGAAACATTCTTTCTATACAAGCTGCAAAAGGAATTATTTAATGACATCATAAATTAATACAGAGAGGCACAAATTTTCCAAAATGTAGAGAGAGAGAAAAATAAATTCATCTTTGCCAAAAACACCCCAGCTCTTCCAGACTTAGGCCCCTCTTGAGCCTGTGAGCTGCCAACGATGCCAAATTGAATGGTGGGGCTTTTGGCAGGACTGAAGTTTAGCTTGTTTAAATTTTGGCAAATTTTCCTATTACTCACATTCTCAGCAAGCTGATACAAATATTTGTTCTATTTCGAGGGAAGTCCAAGCTCAGTGCTGGCACCGAGTGCTGCTGGGCTCGGTGGAACTGAGCTCACCTGTGCCAATATTAAATTTGGACATCTACCTTAAAGAAAAACAGAATTAAAAAATTCCCTGGGCCTTTTAGTACAGATTAGAGCACATCAATGGAAAACGGTCCTCGTGTGTATTCAGGTTTTTCTCACTTGCTAATTTTTGCTTTAATCTGATTTGAAATGGGCCTGGTTTCCCTGAGCTTGGATTGCCATTCCCTGCTGCAACTCCGGGGCTGGAAAAGCCTCCACACACATGAACCTCCACATTCTTGAGAATTAAAAGCTGTTTAAACTGCAGTAAATCAAACTGGGACACAGTAAGCACACTTGATCTCTTTTAAAGCTGTGCAGGTTGTTGGGGTTTTTTTTTAGTGATGTCCCCAGTTCAGCGTTTCTGATTTGAAAAACAAACAGAGCGGATCCTCCGGGACACTCAGGATTGCTGTGCTCTGGTTCATCCCTGGGAATGATCCTGCTCAGCCAGGATCTCCATCAGGATCAGCACCTGCCAAGCCTTTCCAGGTGGGAAAATCAGGAGAAACCAAATGGAACCTGGGTGCCTCACCTGGGAGCCTGGGACTGGGACCGGGTTAGAAATCTTGCAATGAAAACATAAAGCAAACTAAAAAAGAACAACCTGTTTCCAGCCCATAAATTAATACAATTAAGGTTGCTTGGGGTTTTTTTTTTTGCCTGTGCTCAGGTTGAGTGGGATTTGTAAAGTAAATAATTCAATGCTGGCTGAATGTTTTTGTCAAAGTCACACAGGAGGGGGATCCCACTAACATGAGTTTTTAGCCATTTGGAAATGGGAAATCTGCTCTAAGTGACTGAACTGGATTCCTCTGAGTGGAAAAAGATCATCACTGGAGAGTGATTCATCCCATTTAATCTCAGCGTCTGATCTCTCTCCAGTGACTATAAAAGGAGCCCAGATGACCAGATTAGCATATATCCAAATTTTGCACATTTTTATGCTAACTCAGCCTTTCCCAATCAGGTCCTGGACTAACAAATCTCCTGTGCTATTTTTATAAGGAAAAGCTGGTTATTTGGCACAGGGATTCCCAGGGCACTCAGCTCCAGTGGCTGCCTTGGGACAGAGCCTGGGCCGTGCCCTTTGCAAAGGCTGCCAGGTAAAGCATTAATTCCATGACCAAGCTTTCTGTACACCCCCTGCACTGGCTGAAAGGTTCTGGAATGATTCTTACAGGAATTCTTTTTTAAAGAATCAATAAATCAATTGCCTTAAATCAATAAATACTGCGTGGATGAGCGGAAGGTACGTGAAAAATGGTTAAAAATAGCAGCAGTGATTATTCATAAAAATGGCATTATTATTGTGTTGGTCACCTTGGTAAAACAGGCAGAAGGTCCAGGCAGCTTTTCCTTTGTACCCCGGGCTGCTGACCCCACTCATCTCTGGGTTACAGAGGCAGCATTTGTCTGGTTCAGTGTTGATCCAGTGTCACGATGAGAAATGAACCGAGCACTTCAAATTCTGGGCAGTGACAGCCCCAGACCTCTCCCCCCTCCCTCCAGGCTTTGGTTCTTTACCATTGTCACTGTCACCGAGCAGCCCCCGGGCACAGGGACGTGGCTTTGCTGCTCTGCTGATCGGTGGCTGCTTTTATCTCAGTGCTCAGATCAACTCACGTGTCCACTGAAACAAAGAAACACCAGAAAAATAAACCCAAACCCAAATAAACCCATACCCCTGCCACAGGCACCTAAAATCTGATGGTGGAGCTTTGAGATGGTGAAAAAAGGATCAGGTGTGCACCTTGGGAAGCGTGAGGTTGGTGTAGTCAGGCAGCAGGAGACAGAAGAGAGACGAGGCATCTTAATTCACCATGGAACATTTTTATACTAATTATTGAAATGCACCCAGAGACAGCTTATAGTAGTAAAATGACTTTATGTTCTGATATGTAAAAGAAAATGTCCATGCTATGTAACAAACATTTAAAATTCCATACCGCCTGTACCTAATGTGGTTTCTAATAAAGATTTATCTGTAGTATATATGGTTTTTTGTCTAACCAATTCTTAGTTTTTACATCAAAGGTGTGTAATAAAAAAAAAAACTTAAATAGATGTCTTTCCAAAAAAAAAAAACCCCTTGCAACATTCATTTTTATTAAGTATTTCATTTGTCAAAAGCGAAGCTGAATTGGACACGTGGCCTGCATTTGTGATATATATAATTTTTTATATATATATATATAAAATATATATGTATATAAATAGCTATTCAGCATGCAAAAATTGTAGTGATTTCCAAAATCTGGTTACAAAATCCACACCAGTCACACACGAATTCTGCTGAGTGGGTGCAGGAGACTGTCCTGGCTGAAATGTGACCCCGGGGCTGTGTCACAGCCACCCTCATCCATCGGGCTCCTCCTTGGGATGGATTCACCAAAACACAGAAGCACCTCCCGACTTCCAAACCTGGATTTCAGCTTTTTGCCTTTGCCCCTTTGGGAAGCAATGGGAGGAATTAAAAAACCACCACTGTGCAACGACTAAAGCTTGAATATTGTGCTCTTCAGTGGAACCGAACTCCAGCATCGCCTCCGTGTCACCATCCCTTGGTGGCATTGCCCGGCAGGACAGACACTGCAGGCCGGAGTGGGACAGGGGCTTTGTGGGTGAGGGCAATGGAGATTTGTCCCAGAAGGAATGCCACTGCTTCCCCACGAGTGTCAGCCTCCTTACAGAACCACTGAGGTTGGAAAAGACCTCTAAGATCATCAAATCTGACCTGTGACCGATCCCCCCTCGGCCGCTCACAGGGACACTGCGGAGGGCAAAGCCAGCGCTGAAGGAATCGGCTCTGGACACTTCTACAGTAGAAAAAGGAGCAACGAATGCACTGGTTACAGATCTGACCTGTTCTGCACAGATTTGTACACTGTGGAGCCTGACAGGTCCTGGGAGCTCTTCCCTCCCCACCCCACCGCTAAGAAAATATTCCTCTAGGCCTCCTGTAGGCTGAAAACAATTCTGTCTGAGTTAGCTGCAAAACAAAAGAACATAGCACAAAAGGCACGTTTCAGCTGAATACGAAAGAAATCAAGGACCAGCAAATACAGAAATTGGTTCTGGAAAGTATTAGCGACTTTTAAGCTTAAACTTCATAAATATATTGCAATAAGCAAGTGTGATTCAATCAAGGGATGGGAGTCTGAAGACACTGGGTCTGTTCCTAACGCTGCAATTAATTTGCTGTTTGGCCTCGGGCTTAACTCTTCACTTCTTCTCTTCCCACAGCCACGACCGACGGCGGTGTGGGGGCAAGAAGAGACATTTGTGCATCGGTGCCTTCTCTCTGTGCCCGTGGCACGGACCCTGCGCTGCCGGGGAGGCGCCGGGGCTCCCTGACCCCGCAGCTCCCGGACCCCGCGCTCCCGCCGGCCCCACGCTCCCACCGCTCCCTCGCTTCCAGATCAAAAGGGCTACAGAAGTGCTGCCACGGCAGTCCTTGAGCCATGCAACCGATCAAATGGCTTTTTCCTTGGAGTTTTGGGAGGTTGTGGCTTCATGAGCCAAGGACCGTAAAAGTGAAGCTCATATTTTTCCCAAATAGCCAAAATTTGCTCACGGATGTTTAACATTACAAGCAAAAGAACATGACTAACTACGTCACCCGTTAGTCATGAAGATGGTTTCTACTGGATGAAGACACGAGAATGAATTTATTTGGGAGTCAGTAAGAGCCTGATGAATCCAGCCCACTGAGACAGGAGATGGAATTCTCTGTGTGCCTGAAGATACGAGCTCTTCACCCACACGAATCCCTCTGGAAATGCACATGTGTCTCGCTGAAGTGCAAGTTACCCACAGGTATCAACACTGATCGAACACCGTCCTGGAGCAGTAACGTCGGCTGTGGCATCGCTGGGCCCTCGGGGTCACCCGTCAGTCCAGTTCTCCACAGTCCCCATCCCTGAATGATACTGCAGCGACGACTCCCTGGACAGGGAGAAGCTCTGTGAGTACAGGAACTCGTTGGCCGCGTTCAGGTGCGGGGAGGGGGGTTTCCTCTCGCACACGGACGGGTGCACCCTTTCCCTGGGGAAGGACGAGGCGGGCACGCGCTCCCGGACCTGAGACTGGGACAGCTGGTTGTACACGCTGAAGGGGCCGTTCCCCGGCGGCTGCGAGCCCTGGCCCGCGATGGCCGGGAGCCGCGGCATCATGGTGGTGGCGGTGAAGTGAGGAGGGAAGGGCTGGTAGGGGACAGTCTCCATTGTCTGGACGCTGTAGCTGGTGTAAGGTGCGACTGAAGTCCACATATTGCAGCTCAGGGGGGGCGGCGGGGGCGGCAAATCGTCGACGGCCGAGACGGCGGCGATGTCGGCGCCGGAGCCAGAGTACATGCAGGCCTCCCGCGGGGCCACCTCGCCGCAGTAGGACGGGCTCAGCATCTGCTGCTCGTAGGGCGGCGGCGAGCGGAAATAGTGATCGTCCCCCACCGAGGACGAGGCGTCCAGGTAGGAGCGTTTGCAGGGCAGGTCCAGGTGCCGAGCGCTTTCTGCAAAACACAATATTCGGGTTCAGGAGCTTTGACAGAGCTCCGCTGGAGCCGGGACCGGGGCGTCCCCTTGGAGGCCGAGCGCGAGGCCGCGATTATTTCGCTCAACTGGTGCCCTTTCTCAGCTTAATCCAGTTAAACCATTTTAGTTCGGGCAGACAATGTACAACATCAAAAAGACATTGTGCTGCAAATGTCAGCCTAATCCCCCCGGCCTCAAAGCACTCTGGTGACATTTGTCAGCTTAAGTGAGGGACTCGGGCTACTCTTCTCACATCAGGGATTACTCCACGTTCATCCAGATAACAGAGGGCCCTGACACTCCCGCACGGTTCCTCCTGACAAATTCAAGAAGTCTCTTAAAGGGTCTTATCACAGCCTGCCTTCCTGTCACTGCAAAAATGACTCTACATTTCCCAGATATTCACGTCAAAAGCTGCAGAAGTATTTCCAGATAAAGGAGCCCTTTCCCAGTCAGCAGCCCTTCCTCAGCTTTGCACAGCCCCTCTCCTCCTGTGAGGACCACGGCCCTGTTTTCCAGCAGCTTTCTGTTACTTGTTAGGAATATTCTCTGGATGAATTAGTGAATTCATCTGCACATTAAACATCTGCTAAAATTACACATTTGCCTTGCAGCCCTCATTACGGGTGCTGTTCGATTCTTCATTTGGCCATGATCAGAGGATTCTCCCAGCTTAAATAAATTAGCAGGCAGTGAGACATGCAAATAGAAGGATTTTTTTCTTCTGTGCGAAATTTTTCCATTTAACTTAAAACATGCCATGATCTCATCTGATGCTGGACTAAAAGAGAATGCAGTCACAGCTCACTTAAATTTGAGAATTGGTGGATGAGAGGAAAGGGCTGCTTGTACCAAGCTCCCACAGTCCCACTGGTCTGCAGACGTTGAGGGAATTGCTCATGGCCTTGCCTTGGAAAGTGTAGAATTTTGGTAATGCTAATGGCCTCCTGCAAACAATTTCTAATTCAGCTGATCCTAACAATGGATAATTTTCCACTGAAGCTCCGTTCCATTTGAATTACACATTCTAATTAATTGTTTCAGCTCTGACTCAGAGTCTGAATTCACCTTCTATGGGACAAATCCACTAAAAACTGCCCCAAACAGCAGCTCTTGGCTTCTGACCCTCCAAAACACTCCAATCACAGCAGTATTTTGGAAGACCAAGGCCCAAGAGACCAATCCAAACTGAACTCACGCTCTCAGGTTTATTTTCTGTAATATTTTTCTAGCTGTAAACTCGAGTTACCTCTTCTTTTTAGACAATGGTAGAAGAGCCCTGAATCTCTCTGTGCTGTGAAGGTGTTGAGTGGCAGATCTTGAGTATCCGAAGCTGCAAACTGCATGTGAGCACCATTCTCATACTGATAATGCTGAAGGGTCTGGTGATTCCCATGGAGTGGGTTAACATCTGGCTTTGCTGACAGCTGGCCATGACTGGACACCAACCTCTGCCTCATGATGCTTTTGGAAATTACTGGGTATTCTTTGCTAAAAGAGGTGAGAAAAATTAAGACTGGTTAGGCAGCAATCAGCATCATCAGAATTCCATCAATGGGATGATGAAATATTGGTCTGGCTCCCCCAGAGCATCTCCAGCCAATGACTTCACCACCCTTTGCTTCAGACGATGAACTCATCGCACTCCTCTGGGCGTGGGCAAGAACTGACAGCACAGAGTGTGTCACTGAGTTACAGGAAGAGCTTTTGAGGGATAAAAATGGCATTTGAGCACAAGCAAACACGGTGCCCGTGGCTCTGGCACCTTCTAGCTGCTTCTCCAAAGAGCTGCAGCCCGTGAGGAGCAGGACAAGGAGTGAGGTACCTTTGGAGCCGAGCCACGCGCAGGTCGCTGTCGTCGCTGCCCCGGAACCCCTTGGCAAAGGGGTTGTTCTCAATTTTCAGCTGGGTTATCTTTAAAAGAACAAAACTAAGAATAAAGTGTTTGAAAGCAAATCAGACCAAAAGTGCAGCAGTAGCAGGGCTGATGACCCCTGTGAAATGCAGAGTCTGGGTCTTATTCTGGGCCCTGTGTTCCTTTCCTGGACTCCTGACAGAGAGAATATATTTGTTTGATTTAAGAAGTTTCCTATGTTTCCATGTCAGAGAGCCCTGCTTGTCATGGTGTGGCTCTCCCTAATTCCCATAACAATTTTATCCACCTTTATGGCCACCATTCAGTCCTTTTTCCTCTGTGACAAGCACCCCAACTCAAACAGTGCTTCATCTCTGCACAGCCCCTCTCCCTGCTCTGAGCCCCCTGCACCCCATTTCAGTGCTGAGGGGAGCAGCCAGTTCTGCTTTGGGGTGGTTTTGCATGAGGGTTGCTGTTACTAACAACCACGCTTTCAGCAATGTTGAAAAACATCCCTTACCAAAACCGCTCCTGAGAACGCAGCTGGCCGGTATCAGTGATGGAGGGGAAGGTGGTGACATGTGAATTTAAGCAGCCTCCAGAGCTCGAGCTCTTCCAGGGAAGCTCAAGCAGCTGATGAACCACAAGAAGCACAGGACCCTTCCAAACCCTCAGCCTGACAGCAGGTTTGTACATCTTCATTTCATTTTGTTATGTACTGACCGTGGTTTTCCTCTGATGTGAGCAGGATCAGGGCTTCAGTCCCTCCCTGTCACTTTCCCCTGGCCTCATCCAGCCCAGGAGAGGATTTGAGGTGAACACACACCTCCCTCACTGACCTGTGCTCAGGGGTAGCCTTTATCCTCAGCTTCCTCATTTTTTCTTTAGGAATACAATTATTTACAACCACACCTCTTGCTAGCAGGAGATTTCTGAGCTAAAAATAGTTCAGCAGTTTGTTTCTGCTAAAAGACACCCAGAGCAGGTTTTTAATTGTTGATGCCTAAGAGAATAAATAAAACCATTCAGGTATTTTTTTGAGGTTGAGATTTTTTTCAAGACCACAGTGAGGTCATGGTGAGACCTTCTGCCTCTTGTCACCTGCTGCAGGTCCCTGTGTCCCCTGCTCAGGGCAGTGTCCAGCCCCCCCAGCCTGCAGATCCCAGGGCAGGAGCTGGGCAACACCACAGAGGCTCCTCACAGGATCTTCACAAAAGAATTTGGGCTCATCTGGGACATTTTCCCTAAATCTGTCAGGCCCACCCTGTGCTGCCCCCAGCCACAAACCTCCCCAGCAGCAGCTGTACAGCAGTGACGGTGCAAGTACAGAGTTTATGGAGCACTTTGGGAACTTTAGGGATGAAAGGCACCATTGACACCAGACATTTTAAATATGTATTAAATATAAGCTCTTTTGAGTCCTTTTGGTTAACCATGTTTGGCCAATTGGTCATTTTACATCAACAGCTACAACTTTTCTACCTCCAGTGTCCTAATGGGCACTTTTCCCCCACCCTGCCTGACCATACCACATCCCTCTTTCTGCTCTCAGTCTCTTAACTGGCTCACTAATTGCAAAATGTTTGCAAGGACTCTATGCTTCAGGCATCAAAGGGCACACAGGCATCCTGCTTGGGAGGAAAAGCTCTGGTCAGGTTATTGGGGAGGAAGAATTTCACACTTGTTCCTGTTCCTGCAGGATTTTCCTATGAATGTGTAGGAAAGGAACTGGTACAGTAACATGTGGCAGATTTCACGCTCAGGGTGACAGGAGGGCTCTGGCAGTGCTACCTCACTCTGCACCTTTAGTTATCAATCTGACGCACTTTAAAAATTCCAATTAATTTATTAATTATTCCTCATACAACCCTGCAGCTGCACTTTACCATTAGGAAAACACCTGGGAGCAGGAGCTTGTGCAAAGGCAGAGCAGTAGCAGGGTAGAATCAGAAGCGTTTCCATTCCCTGCTGCCATCCTCCCCTGTCCCTGCCCTGGTGACAGTGCTCCTGCTGCCACAGGGAGGTGACAATTTACTGTCCCACTGCTGTCAGTCCTGCTGGGATCCAACCCTCACCCAGAACTCTGCCCATTGCTCAAGGAACACCCCACTCAGACCAGAAACCGGCCCCTACAGCACACAGGTGTCCCCGACAGCCACCCAGAGCACAGAACTGAGCCCTTTGTGCTTTACACCCCCAAAACCCCCCCAGAGACCCCGACCCCCTCCTGCCTGCCCGTGCAAACCGCAGAGCCAGCTCCGAGCTCCGTTTTTATGGTTACATTCCTCGTCTGTCTCACTAAACACACATTCTATAATTACTTTTCACTGCAGATTTATGAGCAAGCTTTACTGGTCATTATTAGATGTGCTTTGCTGTTTGAATGACATCTCGGCTCTATGAGCACAGTGAGTCAGGAGAGCCCCGAGTTTGCCAAAATATTGTCACCAGCAACATCCCTGCTCCTCCAGAGCTGCATCCTGGCTCATCCCTCGTGCTTAAAGCCAGCGTGGAAACTTGTCTTTTAAAGCAGCAGAACAGGAAGATCCTCTCTCAAAGTTCCTGACCAGAAATGAAGCATTTTTAGCCCAAAAAGCTGCCTACCTTGTGGTTCTGGTAGGAGGTGACTGAAATGAAGGAGGTCTCTGGGAAGACGTGGGTGCAGAAAGCCGTGTTCTTGGAGCCGAACGCGTTGTTCTCGTCCGCCTTCACAATGTGCAGCCGGGGCTGGTATTTGTGCATTGAATTAAGGATGATCTGAAAAACAATTGATGCTGAAGTGAGAAATCCACTCAAAAAAGAGAAGAGACAAGCCATGGCTGTTGGACACTTTGCAGCAGGACCCAAAGCCCAGCCGAGCTCAGCTTTAGCTTCGCTTGCGAGTTAGAAAGGAAAATTGACATTCTAGAAATGCACATGAACCAAGGCACAAAAGAGATCTGCAGCTCTGGCAAGCAGAGCTGAACTTAAAGCTTTCCTGGTAAACCCTCATTTTCCTATTGCTATTGGATAGAATCAGTCTGGGTGGAAAAAATGTCATAATTTTTTTTTTCCCAGCTCACGCCGAAGCTGTACAATATATAATTCAGCAGCAGACTGGTCTGTAAAGATTCCTAATAAATACTTTACTGAGCTGAAAAATACACAGTTTAGCAGAGGAAAAAAAAACAACACAGAAACCACAGGGGAAAGAAAGCTAGAAAGCTATTTTTCTTTTATCTGCTGGTAAAAAAAAAAAAAAATCAAACTACAAAGCAGCAGATTGGTTTTTCCTGCTGTTTGTGGAGTGGCTGAGTGTGGGTGGCTGTCCAGGCACCTCTCCCCTCCTCGAGTCTTGGCCAGTGAAAAGCAGGACTGGCCAAGGGATTTTTTATGGTGGGTGCCAGAGGGGCTGGGGAAGGGCTGAGGTCCAGCAGGAATCACAGCCTGGCTCCAGCACAGGGCTCCTCTGGTGGAGCTGTCGGGGCTGAGAGGGGCTGCCCAGGCTCATCCCATCCCAGCACTGAGATGCCACAAAGAAGGGATGTGCCCAGACACTGCAGAAGAAAATGGCTTCAAGAAATGGAATTTCTTTTAAGAAGTGGGATGGTTTTAAGAAAAGCCTTTATTCCTTTTACTGGGCAAAGAAGAAATACTGCTGCCTTGTTTTCCCAGCACAATCCTTTCCAATCTCCTCTTTCCACTCCCAAATGGGCTAATTGAGCCCGGCTGCTCCTGGGGGAGAGGGATTCCAGCCAGGCTGTCACCCCTGGGGTGCCCAAAGCCCAGGGCAAGGACAGAGACAGGCAAAGGGCCATGAAGGGGACATTGTGATGGATGGGGTCTTCCACTGGTGGTAAATAAATGGGTGGATGGATGAAAAAAGGGATGGATGAATGGAGGGATGGAGGGAGGGAGGGATGGATGGAGGGATGGAGGGATGGATGGAGGGATGGATGGAGGGATGGATGGATGGATGGATGGATGGAGAGATGGATAGATGGAGGGATGGATGTGCATAGTGCAGCAGAGCACCATCAGTTCACACTAATTATGGGTTTAGCCAGTTTTAAATGAGAATTACCAAGACGCAGAAGTTTTTTGCTCTGTGATTGCTCTTTGCCCTTTCTTCTCCATGATTCCCATGCCCAGGAGAGCTCACAGCAGCAGCTCCAGGTGCTCCAGCCGGGATGGGAGGCAGTGCATGGAGCTTGTGCTCTCTAAGCCCCCCCCATCTGCTGCAGGTCCCCCTGCCCACAGTAGCTGCTGCATTATGCACCACTTAAATGCAATTTTTACTGTTGATGTTTTCCAGACAACCCTCCCTGCTCCCCAAGAGAGAGAATGAGGAATTTTTGGCATTTTATCAGCTTTGCATCAAGCCTCTGAAGCACTCTGTGGCTGTTGATGTGCAGGGTGTAGATCTGAGAGGGACGGCTCAGGTTTTGGGCTGGAGCTTTTTCGCTGCTTTCATGTATCAGCCACTCATAAAACAAAGCAACACCCAAGGGATGGGACTTTCATAAGAAGGGACATTTCAATTTTCAGTAATTAAGAGTTGAGCCAAGCTGATAAATAATGCTTGTCTGGAGCAAAAGCTGGGGTTTGCTGAGCTCTCCTCACTGTCTGTCCCACACTGCCCAGGACGGGTGACTTTTCCCCAGAGCCAGAGCAACTCAGCTTCAGGATGAGGAAAACAACTTTAAATGGAGATTTCCCAAGGGAAAATTAGGACCCCAAGTTTTGATACACCCTGCATGAATAGCCTGTGTTCCCCCTCCAAAGCAGGATCCACTGGGCTGTAATGACCCCTTTAAAAAGATAAATGCATTTTTAATAACATCTTCAAAGCCAAGGAGTCCAAACAGTTTCCAAAATGAACAAATGAACTTCTTGGAGCCTGATAGAAGAATTCAGGAAAGGATTTCTGACAGATGCTCAATGTTTCAGTTGTGGCTCCTAATCTGCCTGGAGGTTCATCATGAAAAAAACCCCAATGGCCGAATTTTGCCACTGCATTTACAAGGTTGGGCATTTCTGTCCCGTGCACCAAAGTGAATTTTTGCCCACCTCAGTGTAATTCCTGTCAGAATTTTAGTGTGTGGCTCCCCACCAGCTGCACTGGGGATTTCCCACATTTTTTGGGGGGTCAGCAACAACTCTCTGCATAAAACCAACATTTCACAGGCTTGAGAACAAGAGCTCCACACACCCTCCTTACTTGTGCTTGGTGTAATCCCTGAGCATTCAAAATCCCTACAAACCACCCCAAAAACAACCTCTAGCCACCAAACACCGCGTCTGTGCAAAGCGAAATGCCAACAATTCAGGCTAAATAGTTTTCAAGGCTGCTTTGGAAAGCTAAAAATACACAAAACAAATGTAAATTCCACTCCAGTGACAAACATCAGTGGAAAGATTAACTTAAAGAATTGTGTCAAAAATGAGAAGCATTTTAATGGATGGGACAGAGCCCTGAGCAGTGACGTAGGAGCCCTCAGCCTCGAAGGTGATGCTACAACAACAACTCTGTGTTCTCCTGCACTTACCTTTCTCATTGCAAGGTCATGGGGAGATTAATTCCGTGTCAGGCACTGCCACACACGTTTTTAAATTGGTTTTGTATAAAATGTAGAGAGTTTGGGATAGGTTGGGTGCTAAAAAAGAAACGGTGTTGCCTCTTCTTGCTGCAGGCGTGTTGGTTAGAAGGGAATTTGAACATGGTAGAGACAAAATTAGGAAGGGAAATGAGAAAAACAGTGTTTCCTGAGGAAACTTAGGAACTGAAAGCCTCTCTCTGCAACTTGGTGATCTTGTCCATTTGCTTACAAAAGAACAGCCCAGACATGGATAATAAATATCAATAAATAATGATTTTTTAAACATATTAAAACCAAAACAAACCAGCAAATCAAACAGATATCCCAACCAGAATCCTTAAATTAGATGGACCACCCCTAATTTAAGTATTCTGGCACTGTGGGGATTCCACCTCCCACCACCACCCCAGCACTCTCTCTGCCTGGAAAACGCACATTCCAAGCAAAAAATCGATGCTAAATGTGGGAATTTGCCATCCTTCATCTCTAAGAGGATCACTGGGGAGGCACCAAAAGGCTGCAATGAAACCACCTGCAGGGACCCAGTGGTGGGGACCCTCCTGGGCTGCACCAGGTGAGACCCAAAGAGCTCCCGGATATTTTGAGAAACGTTTTGCACCTCTTGGCTGCTCCCCCTGCCCCTGGAATTGCCTCAGTGCTGGCAGAGGAGCCAGAGCATCCCCGGGGTGATATCACTGCTGCCCCCTCAATGTCACACGTGCTGACCAGCCTGTGGGAGAGCCCAAGCCCAAAGTCCAGTGTGAGCTTACACAAACATCCTTCTCTTTTATTTTCACACCCCCCTGTCTCCTCCTTTGTGCTGCTCACACACTTGCAGCTGGAACTTCAGCTGTTACAGAACTCGACTTCTTCATTTTTTTGGCATTCCCCAGCCAGCAAGAAATGTCAAAAAAAATGGTGTCATTTGCTCCTTTCATTTAATTTCGCTTAGGAAAACAAACTGCTCTAACTTCTAATCTCTCACACTGCTGAGTAATGTCGGCTCCAGGGCCTGAGGGCTTCAGCCAGTTTGCAGGATGGGGCCCAAAGGCCAGGAGCTGAGCAGGGGAAATGGTGCCACATTCCTTGTCACAAGGCAAACTCGCCTTGAAATCACCAGTAAAATGTATTTACTTTCATATGAAATTTGGGGAGTTGATTTAAGAGCTCCCTGTTTCGCCAAGGTATCAGATGTCATATGATGCAGTGGTTGCTATGGCAACTCCCCTTTTTATATTGAATAGTAAATGGCTACGAAAAAGCCACATAATTTTATGGTTGCTCCCGGGGGATCACATAACTAATATAAAATCTTGCATTTTAATATATTTTCTGCTTCTTTCTTCCTTCCCTCTATTCTTTCAAAGTGAAAAAGCCTTTGAGCTGAGGCTGGCCCCGGTCCCACATTGGGACTCGGAGCTGGAGCGCGACGGCCCAGAACAAAAACCTGACAATCCAGATTTTTTGCATGGAAAAAATGGTGTTTTAATCAAGGAGGCTCTGCAGAATCATCTCAATTAATACTTAGAGCATTTAGGGGTATAAGGCATCCCAAACTGAAGGGGTTTTTTGGAGTGAATGGTTTGGAGATGCTCCGTCAGCACCGGAGTTGACCCAGCTGTGTGTCCAGGGGACGGTGGGATCACAGTCCCCTCTTCTCCTGCATCTCGGGACTCACAGGGACACCTCACCCCACAGCCAGCCATGAAAATCCCCCCCTCATTTACATTGGGAAAGACCCCACAGATCATCCACTTCTACCAAATAAAGCATTGTATTCCCACACCCTCTCCAGCAGCTAAAACACACGAGCTCTAGAATCCCCTGAATCTCATCCTACGGCTTTTCCCTTTCCAGGGAAGGATTCCCCTTGCTCTGTCCCAAGGCAGGGCCAGGCTGCAGCCCCAACCAGCCCAGGCCCAGCCCCGAGCCCAGCCAGGCCCAGCCCCGAGCCCAGCCAGGCCCAGCCCCGAGCCCAGCCAGGCTGCTCCTGCAGGGCTGCAGAGGAGCCTCCCAAAGCCCCACGTTTGTCCTGGCAGTCGGCACAGCGGGGAATAAAAGAAAGGCTGGAAAATCCTGGGAAAAGGTTCAACATGAGCTCAGACAAACAGTTCCTTACGAGATGGCCAGAGCTGGGATTTCTGGGTTTTTTCTGCCTCGGTTCTTTTTCATCTGCCATCAGCTGGAATTCATCGGGTGTTTCCTGGCCTTGGGATGCAGCTTTGGGGTGGATTCTACCTCCACTCCAGCACGGGAGGGTTTTTCTGGAGGGACCCCAGGTGTGACATCCTGGGACACCCCGTGTGTGACATCCTGGGACACCCCGTGTGTGACCCCCAGGCTGTCACCTGCCCTCCTGGCCCCCCTGCACAGTGACCTCTTCCCCTGCCCTTTTCCAGGCTGGCTCCCACTCCAAACCAGACCATTTCAGGATTTGATTCCACTTAAATTTCACCAAAATCCGCTGCATTTGACTCACAGAAACCAGCAATGTAACAACAAAAAGATTTAACAGAGAGAAGTAAATCTTCTTTTCAACCACCAACTGCACTGGCCACTTGTCCCCCAGCTATTTAAATGGAAAGCCTGGATCCATGGATGCCTGTGGAACACACACCATTCCCAGTGGCACACAGCTCTGCCCCTTTTTTTCTTCTCAGCAAACAATGTAAAACTTCACATCAGACTCTGTAATTTAATTTATTTGGGCACCACTATTGCTCTGATTTCTCAAAAAGGATGGGCACAAAAAAAAAAAAAAGAAAAAAAAAAAGAAAATAATCTTTTCATGGATATTCTTTCAGCAGAAGGCTCTGAAAAAATTGCCTGCAAATTTAGGGCTGGACAAAAGGGTTTTGCCAAGGTTGAAATGGAGAAAAAAGGCGGTTTAGTATTGGGAGACATTTTTTATATATATATATATATATATAAAAACTTATATATTTAAAATATATTAAAAATATATAAATATATAATATATAAA
>VZTA01023739.1:1270-21279 GCA_013398855.1 Mohoua ochrocephala | reverse complement strand
AAATGTAAATATAAGAAAAACACATATTGCACATATTCCTTATATATCTAGAAGAAATCATATATATTATTTAAAAGAAACCATATATCTATATATAAAACAGATGTTATATATATAAATATAAGCAATTTTTTGCTGAATATAAGGATGTGAAAGTGCTCTCCTGCTACAAAGACACCTCAGCATTGCTCTGAGCAGGACAAGAGGGGTGAGGCTGTGTCCTTTCCCCCCGGGCAGGATTTCCCCCCGGGAGCTGCCGTGGCCCCATCCCTCCCTCCCTCCCTCTGGTGATCCCAATGCCGGGGGGAAGCAGCTTCCAAGGCAGCACATAAACCTCCCACCAGCACCCGAGAGGAAACTGCTTGGCCACAAGTCATAAAGCAAACAAATAAAAAAAATTATGAATCAAAATTAGGGTTTTGCAAGATTAGTAGGACGTGGAGCTAATTAAAAGCGCCTGAGTGGGTCTGATGGGCACAGGCAGAAAGAGGCTGAGATTTAATTAACAGAAAAATGAAAAGGAAACCCCAGGACTACGGGAAAAATTAAGGCTTTCAGTGATAATCACATAAAACCAAGTGTGCAAATATTAAATCCGAAGAGAAATAACAAACTCATCAGCATTAAAGAGTAAAGCCAGTAAACAGCAGATTTGGGTCAAGAAAAACCTCAATATCACTTAAAATGCTGTCATGAGTGACAGGCCATCTATAACATCCTGTAGCTCTAAACCTCACTTGGTTACATCTCAGAAACTAAAATAAAAGCTTCCTTTTAAAAGCAGATAAAGTAATTATGACAATTAAAAGGCACCATCAGCAGCCCAGGAGAGAGGCGGGTCCAGGGTTTGCAACAAAACCAAGCTCTGCAATGCTGTGTTGGGGAGGATTAAATTAAATATCTACTTTTATTTGTCACGACCTCCACTTCTCATCTCCCTTTATTGCTTGTCTCCTTTGTTTGTTTGTTTTCCTTCAGGAATACAGTTACATATTCCAGAATCTGTTGATATATTCTTTATATTCATCTATTTTCCAAGAAAATATTTTCCAATTGATCTGGTCCCAGTCAGAACCTCTCAGGAATGCTGATGTGATGCTCCTGCCCTTTCCGAGCTGGCCTGGCTGCAGGAGCCGAGTCCTCTGGCAGAGAGGTTTCATTTCAGTGGAGTCACTGACAACAACAGCACAACAACAGCACAAACCCCTCCCGGGATGCTCTCGCTCCTCTCCCATTTTCCAGTCGGTGAGTGCTGCCCTTACGTGGCTCTGAGTGCTCCCAGCCTGCCTAAAATCAGGGAAGAAAGGCCTGGGAGTAAGGCTGGGAGGTTTCCTCTCAGCTGCCATCCAGCTCATTGTTAACTCATCGTGGGTACTGAAAACCCCATTCCTCAGGTCCTCAGGAGAAGGATCCTGGGCTCCTGAGCCACCAGCCGTGGTCAGTGCTCTGGCCAAAGCCCAAAAGGCCTCCCCATGTCCTCCCTAGAACCCCACTGCAGCTCTGAGCTGCAGCCCCTCGGCCACCCCCTCACGGCCCTTCAGCAGCTTCACACCCCTCTGAGCATCCCTCACCCGCCGGGGCCAGGAGCTGCCCCCCAGCTCCAGAAGGACAATCTCACGGGCACCTTCCACCCTCTGTTTATGTACTTTAAACCTCTGAAGAAAGTGGAATTCCATTCCTGAGGATTTATCACTGTGGAGAGACACACTTGCTGTTTTCCCACATTGCCCCGAATCGATTTTCCAAAGGAATACAGGTGTTGTGTTCCCCTTTCCAACAGAGAGGGGATTTTTGTGCATCCTCCACAGCTGAGATTTGCACAAAATAACCTGGAGTGATGGAGCAATTCCCGTTTTTCACCTGGAAAACACAGCTAGGTAATTCTCAGGCAGCACCCACTGGGAATGGGTAAGGGATGTGCCACCCTCGCTGGCACTTGCAAGATTATTTTCACCTCTGCAAATGCCCTGTTACTCCTGTGGCACCAGAGAGCAAAGCACCAGCCCTGCCAGAATCCCTCACGCTCATAATCACTCACCAGCCCCACGTAAATCAGAGGCTCTATCAGGCTGATTATCTCTGCATGTAATGCTTTGAAAATACATAAATTCAGATTTCACTCTAAGCATAGGTGGCTTACAATGCTTTCTTTGGGATCAGATAGACCTCACTGTAGCTAAACACTACAGTGGCTGCTGATTTCTTAATCCATTCTCAACATGAACGTGCCTCAGTTGTTAAGCCTGGTGTGAAAGAAGCCTTTCATGGATGAAAAATCCCCCCGGAGCAAAATATACAGCCCATGTTTTCAGGCTGTGGTGTGTGAGCTGGGCACAGGCTTACCTGCCACAAAACCTGCTCAGCCAGAGGGGTTTGAGGCAGATTACAGAGCTCTGAATTTGTTCTGATATAAAACCTGCTCAGTTTTATGTGGCTGCATTGACAAATGCCTCCCATGCCTCTGACTGTACCTAGTAATTTACCACAACAGATAACGGGCCAGGGGAAGCAGCAGGAGTGGGGTTTGTGAGGCTGGAGAGGAAGGGCTGGGTGTCAGAGAGTGAGGCTTTCCCACACCCCCAGCACGGTAAATAATCTCCAATCTAATTCCGTGGATTGCAGCAAAGGCTTCAGCTCCACAGCTTACTAATTAAGGTGTTTATCTTACTCATTTTAAGCCTCAAATGCGCCTCCACTTCTTATAAACGCCATGGGGCTGCCTGTCCCTGGTATTAAGCAGCTATTGCAGTGCACAGAGCCAGGGCATGGATTCGTTTATCGATGAAATAATGGGAAATTTCTGCTGCCTGTCTTTCCCAGGAGCTGGCTCAGAGGAGCTGCACCCCGTACAGGGATGGGGACACTGCAGTGGCCAAGGGTGCCAGGGTGGGTGACCCAGCACGGCTCTGGCTGAGCAGCTGCCCACACACCCAAAAATGCCCCAGCCAAGGCTGCAGAAATCCTCACTCCACGTGGTTTTGAGGTTTGGAGGAAATCAAAGACAAAAGGAAAGGCAGGCAGGCTCCGCTGGCGCACGGGAAGGCAAACAAACCCTGTGGCTTTTCTGACTTGTTTTTCTTAGGGAACTTGAAGAAAGTGTTTGCAGTCGCTGGGAACAAATTCCTAGAAATGAGAAGCTGTTATTATTCCTAACGTAATGCCTTCGTGGGACAGGCCCTGCCCGGCCCAGGGACATCGGCCACCCCTGACACAGCACAGCAGTTCTCAGCCTGAGCTGATGGCAGCATTGCCCCTCTCCCGGAGCTCTCCTCCGTGTGCACCACGAAAAGTGCAGCACCACGTCTCTAAAGCAGATGATTAATTTAGGAGCCTAAAGAGGAGCTCTCTGAGAACGGGCTCAACCCCGTTTAGCCAGGCAGGTTGTCGGTGCCTGAATCGAGCAGCAAACCGGGCACTTAAAATAGATTATTTCAGGCATTTTCCCATTAATGTGAGAGGGAGGGTGCTGGGATGTGGTACAAAGCTGGCATGGCCCGAGGGCACTGAGCAGGACTCATCTGGAGCCACGGCATGGTGGATATTACCCCCAAACCCCAACCAGAGTCCCCACTGCCTCACTGGGGAAATCTTGTGGGAAGACAAGCAGGCTGTTCATTGGAAAGGAGGGCGGGGGGGGTGGTTTAAAATCTTCCCTGTTAAAATGCAGTGTTAAAATCTCAGTTAAAAAATGACAAAGTCAGGAAAAGCAAACGTTTAAAGTTGCAAAACCAACACGGCACATCCTGTTTGTTTTACAGCCACATCGCACATCCTGTATGTTTTATGGTTTACATTTTACAGCATAAACAGTCGTATATTAAAGCTGCAGAGTTAACCAGGAGCAAAACAGAGAGCAAAAAATGCCACGTGCAGAGCCAGCGGGTCGGGATGGCTGTGGCACTGCAATGGTGGCAGGGGTGGCTCCGTGTCCCTTTTACCGGGCGAGCCCTGACGCAGTTGTTTCATTTCATTTCCGTGGTGCTTCCCCCTTCAAGGGGAGCAGAGATGGGCTGTGATTAATAACAGCAGCATTAAACGGTGCCGGGGAGCCTTTGAAGTTCACACATGTTCCAGTGGGGTCAGTAGGTTGGGGAGGGGGTCAGGGCCCGGCGCGGGGCTGGGTTATCACCGAGTCCCTGCCAGAGCCCGGCTCGGCCGCGGCACCGGCGACGCGCGGCACCGACGCGCGGCTTTTGGAGGCTCAAAATCCACAAAAAATTACAAACATTGGCAAAAATTCTGGGTTTTTAGCAGCGTTTTAAGCTGGTGGGGTCATCCTGCCTCTGGAGTCAACCCCCCTAAAGCTCCGGCTGATTTAGCTGTGTCAGAATTTCACTCTCTGGACAGCTTTGGGAGGCATCGGGACATGGGCTCCAAGTGAAAAGCTGCTCTTTAGAGGCTCGATGCACAATCATTTTAAGCAAGACAGATACACCCCTTCCCACTCTGCACCCTTCTCACAGCCTCCCTTGCCTCCCCAAACTGCTGCTGCTTAAAACACCATCAGGTTAAAAGCCACATTTTGATGATACAAATTAGATTCTCTTACCTGTGGTACAAGGAGGAGCTGATAGCTCTAAACCTAGAAGGATTTTAAACTCTCTCTTCCCTTCCTCCCACCAAGGACGGTTTATTTTTACGTGACTTTCAGCTCAAATTGTGCAAACCAGACAGGTCTGTGGTTTTATATGCGGTATCTGAGCACTCACTCTCCACAAGGGAAAGGCCCTTGGTCTGAGTTATTAAATGCACTGGGGAAGATAACTGTGTGCTCCCCACCTCTGCCTTCCCAATACACATGAATCGAGATTTTCCAAATAAAATACTTCATCTTTTATAGGGCTGCCAAAGTCAGCTTGGAAAATCAGGAGTTTATGCAACCTGTTTCTGTGAGCTGCATGTACCACGTGCCGGGCTCAAAATCCCACAGCACCGCCTGGAAAGTTCCTGGGCACAAAAGAAAATGTCGGTGGCATCCAGCAGGACACAACTGAGCCAGTCATGGCTGTGTTTCCGAGAGCAGGGGAAGCACACAGAGCCCTCCCTTCACATTAAACACCCCCCACAGCACACAATAACGTTGTTCCTTATTATTAAATTAACTGGGACATCCCGCCCAGCAGCCCAGACACAAACTCAGCATCGAGGGCCCCCCTCTGCCCAAACCCCTTGCAGGATGTCTCTCTTACGTGTCCAAAGGGATCCAGGTGGTTGTTGGTGAGTTTTAGCTTCTGGAAGGACACCAGCTGCCGCATCCAGTGGGCTCCCGTGGCCGGGGAGTCGGGGTGCACGTACAGCCGGCCCGGCATGGCCGGCTCGGCCTTCCCAGCCACCATCCTGCAAACACACAGGGGACAGATGGCATCACCTTGGCACAGCCTGGACACAGGACAGCTTTTTGTCCTTGGACTCACCCCAGCGACCCTCCCGCCAGCCCCAGGGGGATGCACTGGGACACGGGGACTGGGGGAGGCTCCTGCTGCTCATGGGCTTTTTGGGATCCTTGTTTCAGCATCACAGGCTGGCAGAGTAACCCCAGCCCTGCTCCCACACGGAATTTCCTTGGGACAGCATCTCCACATTGGCACTGGTCAAGGAGGAGATCTTGTCTGGGTTTTTGGAAGCCTTTGAAGACCCTTCTGCAAAGGGAGACGGCCCTGCACAGTTCCCCAGGAGAAAGTACCTGTGGGCAGGAGTGGAACTGGTGTGGCTGCACCCTTCACAGCCTTTCCCAGTGGGAAGGGGCTGCTTTCCACTCTGGGGCTGCTCCCGGCACCCTTCTGCAGCTCCCCTTGCCCCACACCACCACCAGCTCTCATGGACACAAGGCCCAGCCATGAGACATCATTTAATGGCAACGCCCTCATTACTCCACATTGTTCTCCTCTTATAAAACCCCAATAAAAGCAATATTACCAAAAACAACAGAAACTTTCCAGCAGCAATAAAAGGAAAAGGGGAAACAGCTCTAGGGCTGGCAAAAACTAAATTAAACAGAGTTAACAACTATCCATCATCTCGGGTTTAATGTCTGAAACACACAAAGTGGCCACCGTGGCGCAGAGACCCTCAGTCCACTCCTCTTACCCGGCGGCATTCCGGGACAAAAGCACACGGAAAAGGGATTTTTTTTTTTTAAACTGGAGCAGCCCTAATGTGCAAGTAAATTATTACTGCTTTCTGGGATGTCACCGGGCTCACTCCCTCTGAAATTTTCCATTGCTTTTCACCAGGCAGCAGCCGATGGAAGGGTCTGGGGAAACCACAGCGAATAGTGGCAGTGAGGGAGGCTGCCGGGCATTTTGGGGGGGAAAAATCAAAAGAGAAAACAACACGTTTCCTTTGTCAGAAAGCAAAAATCCCAGCTGCCTCTCGGGTAAGTAACTTTGCTGGGAAAGGAAGGGAAAAATAACAGAAGAGAATCAAGGCTCTGAGTAAACCACCCCACATTTCGCTTTATAGCTGCTCTCCTAAAAGCAAAGTATTACTATAGAAGAAAGGAATTTAAAACTTTTCTTGAATCACATAGAGACCTAATTTTGAGGGCCAAAATGGACCATTAGATCATCCTGTCCAGCCTCTGGTACAAGGCAGGCTGTGGCTTTACCCTGCTACACTGCACATGGCCAGAGAACCTGTGCTTGGCCTAAAGCATCTTCTCCAAGAAAACTCCCCAGCCTAGAGCGCTTTGAGGATGGACAACTCACCAACCCCAGCAGCACTTTTTTCCAGCAGTTAATCACCCAGCCTGTTAATAACATTTCATTTTATATTTGTCTGGTTTAAACTTCCAGCCCTGGCTCTTGTGTCCGTCATTGCTCCACCAAAAAGAGCTGCGGGACGTTGGCGTCCCTCCCGTGGGAAGGTGTTTATGTTGGTTTCTAAGTCTGCACAACAAATGGGTGATCCAATTGCAATTTTCCCATGGAAAAGAAGGCAAACAGAAGTGTTGTCTTACCATTTATTGTCACAGAATTTGTACCGGTGGTCGTCGGCCGGGACGATGTCGATCAGCAAAATGTACTTGGTCTTGGGGTTCATTCCAGTCACTTTGACCTTGTAACTGGGAAACATCCTCCTTAGGAAAAGCAGAGGGGTACCAGGTTAGTGAGTGATGGAAGCACTGGAACCGATGGAAACGTGGAGCAGCAGCCCAGAAAAGAGATCCACCATCAGGTGAATTCACGTGAGGGCAAATGAGCTACAAAATATTGCTGCTTTTACGTCACCTGAATTAAACTCTCTTTCGAGAGTGTGTGCCAGTGCAAAAGGGGTCACAAATCTTGATGAGGGTATAGTGAGGGGGGCTATGGGGCAGTGCCAGGAAAAGGAGGGTGCAGAGAGAGATATGGGGGGGTCAGCGCACCCCTGTTTGTGGGAGGCTTGGACAAGGAACCTTCACTTCTACAGGAGGCTCTACCTGGCTTGTGGCAGCATCAAAATTGCAGATTTCTTGCTGCTGTGGACGTGTTTGAAAAGTCAGGAGACCTGACTACACTTCAGAGGAAAATGAGCACATGTTTTGTCATTCACACGATCCCAATATCCCACCGCTACTCCTGTGCTCCCTCCAACAAACTGAGAACTGAGGATCAGCAAAGCCTGGGGGAGACAAAGGGTTAAACCCCGTGGTGGTGCAGACAGGCTCCTCTGGCCTTCACGGATTTCCCAAATTCACAGCTCACCCATTAAACCTCACTGGAGCCAGGCGCACGGCAGAGCTTCCCACCAGAACGTGCCCGTCCCACCGGCTTCAGAAACCAGCACCAAACCAGAGCGTCACGAAAACCAGGGAATCACTAGAGAACATTTACATGTCCTACAGACCTAAAGAGTCTTTGTGATCTTAAATAATATCTTTTTATAAAGCTGTGCCTGGGAAAACAGCAGATTCCATCACAGTCCGATCTTGCAATCCAAAGGAGACGGCCCTAATGGATACTGACACTGCCATGGGCTTCCCAACCCCTCGAGACCGCGTCAGCAGCCAGGATTTGCAGGATTAGGCACTTCACATCCTCAGAGTAACTATTTTCTTGGCTCCATCTTCCCCACCTCCTCCTCATCCAGTAAAAACACCCAAGTCAATAGAGCAAACTGGCTCACCACAGCCCTGCAGCCACCGGCCAGGACACAAAGTTCTCCTTCCCGTCGGCACAAGGGGATGGAGGATGAGAATTGCCACATCCTGGACTCGTTCTAATTCCGTGAATTAAGATGGGCCCAAATACTGATGTCATTTCTCCATCAGACATCGAGGCCACTTTGTCCCCCACTTTATCCCTCTTTTCCTGAGCTGGTCCAGGTCTGCAGCACCATTTTGTCGCTGCTTGGGGAGAAGGCAACAAAATGGGCCCTGTTCAAAATCGTTTCAATTGACTCTTTTAACCGCCCTGCATAAATTCCAGATGTTTACCATGTAATTAGCCTGGACTAAAAAGGGGTGGTTTACCAATGTCCCTCTTTGATTTTCATTCATAAACTCTGCACTCCTCTTAACCTTGTCCTCCTACAGGTAAGCACCTGGGTAAATACAGTAGGACATTTCAATTTGTGAATACACAGCCCAATTCACACATTGAAAAAAATTGTATAAGGAATCCAATCTGAATGCCAAGATTTTATTTTTTTTATTAAATTAGGCCTTAAAATGGCATTTTAAAATGAAACAAAAAAAGAAAAAAAAAGGGGGAGAAAATTATTAAAAACCAGAAACGAGATGGATACAATTTGACGGTTTGTCGTACCTGCATCGGGGATTTTTATAACGTCGAGCTTCTGAATTTCTTTTTTCCTCAATCATTTCATTTACTGTAGAACATCCAAGCTGCTAAAGTAGCTGAACTGATATATTGTAAATGTTAAGTGCTTTTTTAATGGCATTTAAAATTAAGCTTCAGCATATGGAGTTCATATAGCATGGACATGCCTGAGTTTATAATGTTCTTTAGTACAGCCCTCTAAAATAAATACAAAGAGCCAAAGTACTACTATAATATATACAGCTGAAATTCTTTAAGGATAACAAATGGGGACTCACATCTGATTGAAGGTGTTGCTTAACTTGCAAACCACTCGCTATCTCGCAGTGGTAGCATTGTACTCAGCAGTCCACAGACCCAGCTACGACCAAGTTTGCCAACTCTCCGCATTCTTTTCCAGGAAAACACAGGGTAGATTTTAGTAATTTGGCTGCGCATGGACATTTCATCATTATTATTAGCTGCTGCATTTTGGCCTTAAAGAAAAAATATGCGACTAATGTGCTGTCCAGGGACTTGTCAGTTTAATTTTCTTAATGAAAACATATTTCTCAACCCCTTGGCAGAGGCTCGTTTAGTAAATATCTCTTTGCAATATGATACAAACATGGGTTGTGCATTTCTGGTGGGAAGGCATGACAAACCCGAGAGCTGGGGCCAAGGAAATGCAGTCATAGAGATCGAATTAAAGAAAAAAAGCAAGAGACAGCACCTAATATCATGTCCCAGCACTTATTAAATGTCCCATTTGAAAGAAGGGAGCAGAAAACCACGGTGGAGGCACCGGGCTGCACCAGCCCTGCCCGGGAGCGAGACCGTGCCTACAGTGGCTCTATAGAGCTCCCTGTCAGCCCTGGGAAGGGGCCAAAAACCTGCCTGCTTCCCCAAATTTACTACAGGTCAATGGAGCTACTCACAGCCACGAGGAGCTGCAGCTCAGCGGTAGCTTTGCATAAGCAGCCCCTCTGGCAGCTCCGTGCAGGCAGGAGCTCTGGGCGGATGGGCGGCTCCGCGGAGGATGCTCCGCTCCGGCCAGCTCCTGGACAATAGGTTGCTTCATCATCCATTGCTCGGGGACCAGCAGAGGCACAAGAATCACCCAGTGCTGCAATAAAACTTGCCAACGTCTTGCCAAGCTCTGGGAAAGCTCAGCCTGGCTTTGGTGGGAGGTCTGAAGCAAGACCCAGGCAGATCCCTGTTTTATCCACCCTCCTTCCCACACGGCTCCGAACCGGGGGAGAGCTTTGCTGTGCAGAAACTGGGGACAAAAACTGGGAATTTGGGGCTCCCTGGGGAGTGTGTGCAAGCAGGTGGCATCTGATCCTCAGGGCACCTCCTGTGCCAAGGGCAGCTGCAGCCCTGCCTGGGCAAACAGGGCAGCTCAGCGAGGTTCAGTGCTGAGCACAAGTGCAGCACAGCAAAACCCAACTCTCTGGTGAAGTTTGAGCCACCAGTACTTCGGAGATTAACTGCAGCAATTCCTGGCCTCATCATCTGTTGTTCGGGCCCAAAACCTGTTTGGACACAGGGTCCATGGGCTGCACCAAATGCCCTAAACGTGCCAGTGACAACACCATGCCCAGGGTGGGGACATCCAGCACTGGACCAATTTCCTTCCAATTTACACTGCTTTTTTTGAAAGCCACACCAGGTGTGTGTGTCTAGCCCAGCAGCACACCTTAGGTGGAGGCAGCAGGGCCACTCAGGGAGCAGGGCCCACCAGCCACCACCAGCCCCACAGCTCCCCTGCCCACCCAGGGACCGGCCACGAGCCCTCGGAGCACCCATGTGATGCACAAGAGGTGCAGCACAAGCAGCCAAGCACCAGCCCCGACAGCCTCTTCTGCAAAACACCAAATTGGTAGGTGCCAATTTTAGGCACATTCAAACCCATTTCTCCCTCCCTCCTGCTCCAGCCAGAGCAGAAGGGACCATCCAGACTCCTCAGCCCTGTCCTGAGGGTCTCGTGTGCCCCTCAAAGCTCTCTGCTGGGTTTAGTGGCTCGGACAGGCACGTTCCCGTCCTACTCCCTGCACTGCAGCTCTCGCTGCCCTTCACAGGGCAAACCCTAAATCGGTTTTTATGTCCACAAGAGAAAGGCACCCTCAAAGAAAGTGATCGTGGGGAAAGGCTACGGTGCCTCCTGTGTGAGCAGGACACCCCAAATGGCATTAAAACCCCACAGTCTGGCACCCAGTCACTGGGTGATGCCCTGGGGAGGGCAGAGGGGCTGAGCCTGGCTCTGGGGACCGTGGGCGGTGGGAGCAGGGTCGGTACCACCAGAGCTTGGCACCACACCGCCACAGCCCCAGCTAAACCCATCTTCCCTGCAGATGAAATGTAGCAAAAACAGTAAAAGCCAGGAAAATAAACAAGCAGCACAATTCCACAGGCCTCCCAAGCTTCAAAGATGATGTGCTAGTGAATTATTTGTTCTGATAATGAAGCAGTCACTGCTTAGCTAAGTTTATGCTAGGCACATTTTATCTCTACATGATATTCACAAATTGTTTTAAAATGAACTGTTAGAATAAGCATCTCTTGTTTATTTATTTATACTATTACTATCCAATCCCCTTAACCGTGGAGCAGTTGCTGACATGGAGCCAAAGCTTCTATTATGTTCAAACAAAGTTTAATTGATGTGTAATTGGCTGGTTGGATTTGGAAGTGAGCGATAAGAGGAAAGCTTTGCTTTCCTTTGGGGCAGCAGTTCCCAGCCTTTCAGGCTCTCCAGGCTTGGCCTCTTTGTGGGCATCTCACGTGTGTTTTAATCCCCACATGAGCAGGTCGGGTTGATCCTGTACAGATGGGTGGCTGCAAAGCCCCCATGTGCAATAAAATCTTACTTTTTGGGCAGGCAACAGCAAACCAGAAAAGTGGAGAGGATCAGAGCTGATCGAGGAGCTCAAATACTCACCTGAGCCGTGGCTGTGCTGTGCCACGCCGCACATCAGCAGCAAACCCTCACCACCCTCCTGCTCACCAGGATTTAATCAGACCTTCACTTAGATGCCAACACCATTCCTGATGTCCCTATGGAGGCATTAGCTGGGAAGGGATGTCTCTGACCAGCACTGGGTAAAGCAGGGAATTCAAGCAGTGTTTCCATAGAGAAAACTGCATGGAAACAAGACACCTGAGCAACTCAAGCCATGTCCTCACCAAAGGCTGTCAGGGCTCTCCGAAGCCCATGGATTTACGTGGATTGGTGCTCACTGCACATCCCTGAAGTGTGGACGGTCCTTCAGATACTCCTGAGTGCTTCCTTCTGTCCTTTCAAGGGGGTAAAAACATCCCTGAGCACTGACTAGCTGAAGTTGTATTTTTTAAGACAATAAGACAAAGATTTCTAGACAGAGATTTTACAATCCTTGCTTTTGGGGGTGGTCAGGTAAAGCAGTGACTGATTTTTGGAAGCTCCCGTGTGGTGCTGCCTGGGAAGGTGCTGCCTGTGGCAGATCAGGTTGCAGTCATGGCTGAGCCACCACCTCCTCAGAATCTGCTGGGCAGGCTGAGACGCCTCCAGCGATGGTTTCAGAGCACCAAGGCAGATGACACACCTGCATCCCTGATAACAACTAACGTGGCCCCAAATTCTTCTCGAGAATTGGCCATGACTGCCTGAGGATGCTTCTCCTTGTCTTCATTGTTAGAAGGCAAAAGAATGGTGTGCAGAGGCTTCAAGAACTATGTCTCCATTCTGATGACCTTTCCTAATTTTTTTCTAATTTCCCTTCTTTTGACAAGTATTTCTTCCACTGACTTAAGACATCTTAAAAAATAATATTCTCCAGGGCAGATTAAAACAAATTTGGGGATGTCAGCTGTTTCTTTTAGCCTTTTAAATGGCATTTCCTTTTTGATAGATTCTTGCTTTCAGAAAATACTTTAAAGAGATCAAAGAGTTTTTCAACAGGGTCCCATTTTCCCAGTGTATCCTAACCCTCAGTCCCTTATTTCTCTTATCACCCACGCCACTCCGTTATGACGCTCTGTATACAAAGTAAGAGCAGTTAACTTTGAAGTGCTGGATTAGCCCATGCCAGATCCTTGCCTCAGAATAACAAACAATACAGGTTCAACAGGAGTTCTCATCAGTAGTTCATTTTTCAGCCCCAAATTCACTGTCACTAACACAAGCAACATTGAACTCTCAGTCTATGGGCAGATAGGAGAGATTTATCTGGTGGCAGGACCATGACCTAGTGATGAGAAGGTCAGACAGTTAAGGGATTTTTATATTTTGGAATGGCGAGGTTGTATTTTTTCCTTCTGGCTAGCACATCTAATTTTTAAATAAAACATTGTTTCTCACATACTTGAGAACTTGGTTCGCTGGATGGCTGCTTTTATGGTCTCGAATCATTTCCTCTCTTTGCCCCATGGTGACTTGAGGCACGGGCAGGCTCCTGGCCATGGGCTGCTTCTCTGGGCTTCCATTTTGCTGCAGCTGAAGTTGAGCAGAGAAGGTCCCAAAGTGCGGAAGATGGGAGAGGCGGTGCCAGCAGCACCAGCAGCACAGCACAAAGGTGCCTCAGAGAGAACCTGGGCAAGAGCGTGGCCACCAGCAGCATTCCAGGACAGGTTTGCTCCCTCTCCAGCCCAGCTCCCTCGGCAGAGGGCTGAGGGAGGAGCTGAGGCACTGGTGGATCCACAGCCCCGGTGTCCAGGAGCCTTTGTACCACAGCAAAGCCCCAGCAATGGCTGGGACCTTCCCCAGCTGGTCTGGGCTTGACCAAAGCCTCCCCTCACCCTGCCACAGCTCCAGCGTAAGGACAAGCAGGGAAAGCTTTGGGAACACCCTTAACCATGAACATCTCATGGTTAAAAAGCAGGGATTGCTGCTTGAAGAGAGAAGTGTACAGGAACTAAACTCCCATCCCTGCCCTCCTTGGCATGCACAAGCCCTGTCTCCCTTGCCAAAGCTGTCGACAACTTTAGCAGCACAGCCAAGAGCCATTGGAGTTTGCTTCTGCTTTTTCTCTAAAAGCAGGAGTTTGCCCGAACAGGATAATTCCAGTACCCCAAATTTAGGAGCAAGCAGATCAAACATTCCTCAAATATCTATTTTATTTCTATGTTATAAATTGACGGCTCACATTCCTTCGTTGATCTTGGATATTAAGGTTTGCTTTTGGATCAAAAACTTTCAGCAGAAATTCTTGTAACTGCCTCAAAAGATTCTGGACAAATATTTCCCTTTAATTGTAATGAGAACTGGGCATCCATATGCCCTACAGAACCATGGAAAATTTAACTTTTAAAGGATTATTCACACAGGAAAGCTGCATCAGCTTAGCCAAAGCATTTATACTTCTTCAGACCTTGATGTCCTAAAAACTAGTTTTATTTTGGTTTACTAAAGTTGATTAGGAACAGATTTTTTTTTAAACTGAAATAAGCCACTTTTAAAATGAAACTTGGACATCTAAAGGGGATTTGCGTCTTTTCCGCACATGCAAGCTGCTTTATTGACTCCACTTTTTTCCTCTGCAGCATTTTCCTACACATGCCTCTTAAAACCTGCTACCATAGAGACCAAAGCTGTCTTTGTACCTGTGCACATCCTGCACCCCAGCCAAAACTCAAATTCAGTATCTCGAGCCTCCTGTTACAGCTCAGGGATGGTTCTGCTACCACAGAGAAATGACACGTTCTTTTCTCTTCAGGAACTGCTCACAAAAATGTGACCAGACATCCTGTGAACTGGCATTTTTTACTGATTAGACAAAAGCTTTATCAAACTGTTTGTCCTTGGCAATACCTGGATAGAAATTGCAACGCTGCAAAGACTGGCACCTTGGAAAAAACCTAGGGAACAGCTAAATAAATAATCTAACAGAAAGAAGAAATCCCGAGCCAGGAAGACTGCGGAAGCAAAGATTAACTTCCAGCAGAAATGAAGTCTGAAAGATGAGATTTCACAAAGAATGGTTTGCCACGAGCGACAAAAAAATTCACAATTGTTCAGTTAAATAATAGCACATAAAAGCGAGAGGATGGAATCGGAAAGCCGGATTTATGATGAAGTCCCTCATTTGCTTTCTGCTTTCCCCACCCCTTGTACAATTTCCCAACTACAGAATTCCTAAAATCCCGCAGGAAAGGTGTGCACCCTGGTAGGACAGAGCGATGCCCCCACAGCAGGGCGGCCAGAGGGGAGGAATCCAGATGTGCAGCTGCATCTGCATCCTCTAACACACCCTGTGCCCTTTATTACCGTCTCGATTGATCTGATTAATTTGATTTAATAGGACCTCATCGACTGGAACTTTTCGGCAGTGGTGGTTTTTAGGGTTTTTTTCGGTTAAGTATTTTTTCTGGGGGGAGGGATTTTTTGGTTGGTTTGGTTTTGGAGGGGTTTTTGTTTGTTTTAACACACACATATATATATACGTATATACATATATATATATATACACACACACGGGAGGGTTTGTGAACAATTATTTCCAAAACCAGGCGTGCACAGCTCGCTGTGGCTGCTGGATTCATTCCCCCCCCACCCTTGGAAAGCGCCCCAGCCGGTGTGAGCAGGGATGGGAACCGGGATGCTGGAGCGGGGAGCAGGGACCAGGAGCGGCCACCCCGCGGGGGGCTCCGCGGAGAGGGGCTGCTCACAGCCCCCCAGACAACGGGATTGCCTCTGCCTCCCTAAAAACCTGCCCTGCAAAACGCCCCTCGCCGTGGGCAGTGCCTGAAGGGATCACCCGTGGCCCCTTCTCCTCCCGTTCCCCTCCGGTTCGGGCAGCCCGTGGGTACCCAGCGCTGCAGGCAGCGCCGGGGACGGGGCAATCTCTGCACCGCAGACATTCAGCCTTTTAAAACCATCACCAGCTAATCCTCTGGAGGAGAAATCCGTAATTAGAGCAAACCTCAAAGAGGAGGAAGGAGAGGAAGGCTCTGAGTGATGGAGCCGGCGCCCATCCTGCGGGCGCTGCCACGGGCGCTCTGCGGGATCCGAGCGCTTTTCTCCAAAGTTCAGGAAACTTTGCTAACATAAACTTTTTATCTTTTGATGATCCTTTTAATATAAAATAATCTCTTGTTTTTCCCCTCCCACAATGAAGCGGTCGGACATTAAAAAGATAGCGAGTGCATTTTAAAGATGTTTCCACTTTATAAATCAAACTTTCTTGGCAACAACATGATTTCTATTTCAATGCTGAGCTTGCTGTGTTCTCCTAATATCTCCTACAGATCAGTCCTAAGAGGGAGTAATAATCCCCTAAAGTAATTCTCAGCCCTAAATTCTCGATAATTTATAGTTGGCTCGTTCTGTGGAGCTCTACAAAGAATGAAACAAATGACTCCCCCTTTCCCCCCACAACTAAGTTATCAATATTTGCCTTGTTTATACAAAAAAGCTATTTTACACCATTGCCATGGAATTAACGCTTCCGCTGAGCTTTACATTTCCTCTCCATTGAGTGAACTTGTCATTAAAGTCACTCTTTTTTTTTGTTGTTTGAAATTTAAAAATCGGGTTTCCATTTCTTTTCGTTTGTGCCCCTTGAGGTCAGACAGACCCACGTTTAAGTGATTTCAACTAACGGCATTCAGGGGCATCTCTGTGCCTGCTGGGAGGGGGATTAGAGTCCTAATTAGTGCCTGCAATTAGCCGCTTTCCCTCTTTCCACACCCTCCCAAATGCTAAATGCAAGTGCACACAAATCTCCATTAACCATCGTTTTTCTAATTGGGTCAAGAGGAGGTTTATTATTGCGACTCTCTGTTTAAATAGCTTGGGTAAAATAAAATCTGCATGAAGCAATAATTTTCATTTTGTCCTTTGTGTGGGGATTAGCAGCAGATTCCAGCTCGTGGGGCTGTCCTGCCTTCAGCACGGCCACGCGTGGCATCGCTACGGACCGAGATTCGAGCCACCACGGGATTTAAGTCGTTCGATTTTTCGGCCGTTCTCATGCTAATTATTTTGTGTATTTGTGCTGTCGATGCTGCCGCAGAGCCCAGCCCGGGCTGGGGGACCGAGCCGGGTCCTGGCACCGGCGGCGCGGGGGCTGCGGTCCCGCTGCGGGGGCTCGGGGGCTGTGCCTCGCTGCTAAAAACCTGCTAAAAACACCGATAAAAGCCCTCGCCCTGTATTTTGACACCATTTGCAGCCGAACCCAGTGAAAAAAAAAGGTCCTTTTGTTTCGTGTTATTCATCAGCATTTCAGCCGTTTCTTTCATTATTTTTTTTAAAATTCAAAACTGTTTATAAAAAGAAATTTAAAATTCTCTTAGCTCGATGGCGCTGCACTGATTTTCGCAACTGGAGAATTTGGCTCGGGTAACTTAAAAACCAGAAAGTTTTGTACATCTTGTGCTCTACCCCCCATCCCATCCTTCTGAAAGGTGCACCGCCAGCTCCACCGGACAAGGAATGCGGGACTGAGCCCTATACATATGGAGCTGTTTAAACAACCCACGTTAAGACTTACAGAGAGATAACATGCACGTTTGGGATGCTTAGGGTCTAGAATTTGGTAAAGATATTACACGTCCCCGCACAGACACACTCAGATACTATAAATTAAGGGTGAAATAGCTGAGGTCTTGATCCCCTCATCTGAGCTGACTTAGGGAGCAGATCTATCCAAATGAACCCGGCTCTTCCCATCAGCGGACGCTGCAGAACAAGCCCTGAGATTTTATACACCAAAATAGGGTTTGATAAGGACGGAGTTACCTGCACAATCACTTCATAAACAGCCACATAGCAAATAAATGGAAGATTCCCGGGACGTACACCCTCTCTCCAGAGGGACTAATGGGAAATCTTGCTCATTAGAGTGCAACTTCCCTACCCCGACCAGCTGCTGCACAGAGCAGCACTGCCGGCACGGAGGGAAGCAGAGGGAAAGCGCTCATCAGTCCCAAAAATTCAATGCCGAGGGTTGGGTTCTGCGTCTCAGAGCGTGAGCAGCAAACAGGGGAGAACAGTCACACACAAACACACACTCTCCATGAGCCCCCCCGACTGCCCTGCACGAAGGATCAGAGACAACAGAGAAATAAAAAAATGCATAGAAATTATTTGTGGGATTTTTTTCCTCCGTTTTCTCCCCGTTATTTGGCTGCACAGCTCTCTAGCACGGTGTAAAACAAGCAATCGCAGGGCATGGCAGAACCACTCAGCTGTGCTGGAATTCAATTTTAATACCTCAATTTTTCTTTCCCAGCAGCAGCGAGGCGAGCCCGCTGCCGCAGAAGCCAAGGGCAGATACTTTGGTGCCCACAGTGACACCCGGCTAATTTTCTTGGGAATTATCTGATTCCCGAGCCGGTGATGGTCTGAGGTTTAATTCTGATGCTTAATTTTCTGACATTAATTCTGCCATCTCCCACCAAAACAGCCCGGGAGCAGGACAGGAGCCCTGAGCAGATGCAGGGCTGAGTTCTCTGGGGAACTGAAGCCTCTCTGAGACTCTGGTCTCCCTCCCTGGGTGTGCACACTGAGGGGGCTCTGATTTGGTAAAAATAATGATTTGTTTCCAATGGAAAACAGATTTCTTTTTTTACCCAGAAGTGGCACCCGTTTCTCTTTCAGTTTTGAGATTAAAAGAACCTTCGTACTGCTAAAACTCTGGTACAAAGTATCCCAGCACGGGTCTTGATGCACGGCACGGAAAAGGGAAAGGGGTTTGCTTTGTGGGGAAAAAAAATAAAGCCACAATTATGCTAATATCCTAATTAAAAAATATTTTTTAAAAAAATCATTACCAGAGAGAATCGGGACTAAATGTTCCAAACAACTCCACAATATTCTCTTGCATCTACAGTCCAATTGCCACACTCAAACATATGTACAGTTTACAGTGAAAATATGATCTCACTAAACTCTGCAATCACAATAATATTTTTTAAATGCCACTGACTGTGGCAGCTCTGCAAAACCCAGTCTTGGCAAACAGGACATTTCATAGAGATCGGAAGCAATACATGTTTGGAGGGAATTTTCACTAACCTGCCTGCTTTGGTTATTATCATTTCCGTGCCAGCTTCATGAAATTTCTTCCATAGCTCTTTCTCATGGAGATAGACTTTGATATTTTCTATTGTCTGTAAAAAAATAAAGATATGTGAACAGCAAGAAACGATGGAGAAAGCCTGGAAGAAGGGCTGGGAAGGGCTGTGGAAGGGCTGGGGATGGGGACACCCAGGGCCCGCGCTGCAGCCGAGGCTCCAGGCAAAGCCACCAGCCTGTGCGGGAGGAGGATGGAGTCTCAAAAATTCCGCTGCCCTTTGCCAAAAGCAAGAGAAACAAACGGAGGCCTGTTTTAATTGCAGACTTTCACAACTAGGCAGGACACTGCGGCTAAATGGATTTTTTTTTCTTTTTTTTTTTTTTCCTAGGGGGAAAAAAGTCTGTTGGGATAGACTTGCCCTAAGGCTCCCAAAAACCGGGGCCAGGAGCAGCCGCGGGGACAACGGATCCGTGTCCAGGGCCGCGCTTTGCGTGTTCCGCGGGACGCCGGGAACATCGCAGAGGCGCGGCCGTGCGCGGGGCGAAGGCGCAGAAGCCGTGTTTTATTTAGGGATGGAAAAAACCCCAGTGAATCCCCCGCCGGGCCGCATCCCCGGGAGGAGCGGCGGCGGCTCCGCCACCCGTCGGGCCCTGCTGGCCGCGGCTCTCGGACTCGCCCTTTACGAACCTGCGCACCGACAGCGGGCGCGGGGCCGCCTGCTGCGGACAGGGAAAATAAAATTATAACAATAAAAACTAAAAGCAAAAAACAGTGAAGAAAAATGAGCTTTCCTCGCAATCCCTCCCCTTGTCGTCGCCGAGGGAGATGCGCGGCCGCGGGCCGGGCTGGTGGCGGGGGTGAGGGCGCAGCCGGCGGGCAGGGCAGGATGCGGGGTCCGTACCTGCTCAGGATCGGGGAGCTGCGGGCTGCTGAGCGGCGTGGTGCTCCCCCCGGCTACGCCGAGGACGGGGGAGCCGGCGGAGGTGTCCGCATGGCCGGGCGCGGGGGCTGTTGGAAACCCTTCCTCGGTTTCAGACAGGCTTTTCTCCTGGAGCATTTCCTTGGGGGAGAGAGGCGCAACGTTAGCTCGCGGCACCGGGGGCCACGTCCAACCCCGGCCCCTCGCCCAGCCCCGGGCACGGCCACCTGCAAGGTCAGGCCCTCCCAGCCCGGCCCGTGGTCTTTCCTCGGGCGGCGGCACTCGGTGACACCGGGATGTGGCATCGTCGGCCCCGGGGGAAGCCGCTGTGCCCGGCAGAGCTGGGCCGGGCCC
>VZTA01023738.1:53017-79317 GCA_013398855.1 Mohoua ochrocephala | reverse complement strand
AAAATAACCACTGAAATATTTTCAGTTGATATTTCCACCAGCCACTTAATAACAGCCACTGAGAAATTGATACAATAGGGTACCAACTGCTGTATTTAAAGTCTGGGAGCAGGGTAGTTGCATGGAAGAAATGGAGAAGACTGTTGGGGAGGCAAAAGAACGTTGCACAGAGAGAGCTGTTTCAAGGGGGCAGCAAATCTAGAGGGATTCAGAGTGCACCATAAGAGCATGCAGCAGTGCTAGGACATAAGGAAATGGATACTACTGAGCTCCTTTCTCTCTCTGATCAGATCTGCTTTTGGCCTCAGTGACTTTTGAGATTATATGGCTTTATCAACATGCCTACCTTCCTCCAGCAGTCACTAAGGAGACTGAAGAAGGAGCTCTGGCTGCAGCCCAGTTGAGTCCGTAGCACTGGACGTGAACAGGCAGGGGTAGTACACAGCTGCCTGACAGATCTGTGAACGTTATCTTGCCCTTGGCAGCTTTATGATACCAAACGTGTTGAGATAACAAACACCACAGAATTCATGACAACCTATGATATGCTTTCTCTGGCCTTGTCTTGCGTGCCTTCCGTTCCCTTAGCTTGGCTTAGCTTCCTTTCTCTTCCCTTCCCAGCTCTGTTTATCTACAGGTAACTCCTTACTGATGCAGTCTTTCTCAAGGTCTGTGAAATGCTTGAGTTCAGTTGCCAAGAGTCCTGCTTGGCTTGGTCATTTTAGAAAAAAACCTTCTCTCAAAACAAAAGCCCAGAAAGCTAAATTGCACTTTCAGGGTACTCATAATTTTGTTTCCCACTGTCAAGCAATAATTTTTTTAAGTCTTAATTTTATTTTATTTACTGAAGATAAAATGTGTGAAGAACAAGCACCATGACACAGCAACAGCATTGCAAACCTGTAATAGAAGGACTTAACTACCAATCCATGGGGTTAATGGGAAGCATCTACATTAGTGTTTTGCCTGGGATCAAGAGCATGTATTTCAAATGAGACTGCTGGTTATTGCCATTTTGCAGACCTTGGATCACATCACACACAAATCACCCAGCGAGTGTGAGAGGCCTTCTCTTTGAGAGCACAGAGTGCAGTCTAGAAGCTCTCCTGATGTGCTCCAGCTGTCATTTATTAGCGTCATTTACTTGGCTAAAACCAACACAGAAAAGGAAACAAAACCCATTCCATGTGATGACACCTAAACTACTGTTGGCTATTTTAAACTTGGAGAAATGTGTTGTAGGCAGGAATGCAAACTTCCCTGGAGAGCATGTGAAGGAGGTAATGCAAAAGAAACCTGCACAGAGAAGTCACACACAGCCGCCAGAAAAATACGGATGCCTTTTGGAAGCTACAGAATTTTCCAGAAGCTCCAACTTTAAGTGCTTCAGCCTCTAACTACCTCTGAGCTTACTCCAAAATGTTGGTTAGGATTGAATCCACAAAAGTGATTTTTCCCATGTTTTATAGGGTTTTCAGCTGTATGAAGCAATCATTGTTGGAGTCCAGAAACTGCACCTGAGAACTCTGTCTCATTATGACATTTGGGCAGTTTGTGTACCAGCAACCGAAGCTCTCCATCGTGGGTATTTCATATTTGATGACTCTTCTTTATCTAGCAACATCCTGTACTTGGTAATATTTTTTAATTCTAAAAGTGTAGAGCAATAGCTAAAATCTAATTTAATTATGGCTGGTATCAGGGAAATACTAAACTGTTCAAATTTTGTGGTTTTATAATTTGAGAATTTGTATCATTTTAGATATAGATAATTCTACAGTTCTGTTCTTTATGAGCCCATAGCTCTAATCTATTAAGCAGTTAGGTACCAGGTCCTCTGGGTTACTGTTATTCCGCGAAGTGACTATTTTTATATTATAAATGCACAATATTTTGTGGGTGCAGCTGTGAAGAGATGCAAAGGGCAGTAGGCTTTATTTCCTGTTGAACTTCAAAGGAAGCTGATGCCAAAAAATGTCAGGATTTTTTAGGCATTCCAGTATATTGGACAGTAAAAGGATAGCAATAAACACCAAATAATTGAGAATTCAAATGGGATGTTTACAGAGTCTGTCAAAAAGAAGTGGGATAATCATGTACCAATAGAACTGCAGGCAAAATCTATCAATTATTAAAAAATTAGGTAAAAAAGACCTGCACATGAGCCTTAGGTCAGAATAATGGTCTGATGCTCTTTAATGAATTTTGGAAATTTGTAACCAGTTGAGAAACATCTGAAGAAAAACACCTGTGTAGCTAGCTAAAGAGACAATGCATCTGTAAATAGACAATAAATGTGTAGGGGAGAAAGCATGCAGTTCTTTAAAATATTGAAGCAAGGAATCCCACCTTTGCCATTCAGTAAGTTGCCTGTTTAGCTAAGGTTAATTACTGATACGAATGGTAGAAAAGGATGTCTTTGAATATCTGAAGTGTGAGCAAATCAGGAGCAGCACACATGAATTTACAAAATAAAATCATATTGGATAATGCCACATTTTCTGAGGGAAAAAGAAATAAAATTACATTGTAAAATGCTTAGAGTGTAATAAAACATTATACATTGTGTCTCTCAGAGCACTGTGTTGAAAAAGAGAAGATTGCTTTTGGTACAGTGAACACTTGTACTAACATTGACAAACAGCTTACTGGAGGACTGTGTAAAAGGTGGCAGGTGTTAGGAATTAGGAACATTTGCAGTGAGATAGCTGAAAAAAAATTGCAAGGCATAGTTTATTTCACATCTCGTGAGTAGTCTGCTTTGACTACAGATTCCTTTGGCCAGAAGCATCCTTGATCTTGTGTTTCCCTGATCCATGGTTGACCTCTCTTGGGTTACAGGGTGGTAATAATAATCGATAAAAAAATTAGGGATGTATTTTGCAAATTTCACTTTCCCCATTTGCAAGACAAATTTTGCTGTGCAAGGTTTAGTTCAGGTTCATGTCCAATAATTTTCAGGGGTCTATTCCACTGAATTTATTTTGTGGGACTCATAAATAATTATTTTTAGGATGACCGCTCTTCTTTGGATCTTCTGTTTTAAGTGGCAACAAGAGAGGTCTCTCTCATCTAATTTAATTACCTTGGATCACCATCTCTAGAAAGGTCTGTCATTCTCCATCAGCTGAACAATATTAATTTTCTTTTTTTTGTTTTTTACTCTCCCTTCCCCCTAGAGGAACACCAATGAATGCTACCTTTTCTTCTTAGATCCCTAAAGGTCTCATTGACTCTAGTGAGGTCTTAATATCTACCCTTTGATGAGAGAACTTGATCCTCAGATGTGTCCAATTACAGAAGTATCCAAAGAAAGAGTCACTTAATAAAGGAGCTTTTCTGGGAGTTAGCGGTGAACCGCTGTGATTTTTTTCATCCAGTCACTACTTCATTATTTCTGAAGCCCAGTGGTTTTGATGAATGTGTGACATTCATTAGACAGCAACATGCTAATCAGAGTACTCCTGGTTTATATTAGGTTTTCCTTTTTTATTACAGAGCTGCCTGACATTTTACTCGACATTTTAGAGGCTGGATAGAAATTTTTCGCTTTCAGTCTTTTGTCATGCTGAATGCACGTGAGTGCTCTATGGTTTCCATCAAAAAAATTCGGGGAGCACATTGCTCCCCGGGATGAGGGAGATCCTGGGGCTCTGTAGAGGTTTACTGGAGTCAGTGGATCTCTGTGAAAACTCTGGTTTCATCTTTTCAATTTTCTTAGGATCATCTTCAAGGTTTTGAATGTTGTGATAATCCAAGTGTAGCTTCAGGACAGTATCAGAAACCTCAGTATGTATAGATTCCATCAAAGATCTAGTAAACAAGAAATCCAAACAAATAAAAATGAGACAGTGATATAAAAATATAATTAAATGGATCCAATGACCAACCTCTGTGTTGGAGGAAACACATGGATAATTTAACAGGAAAATTGCTGTAAATGCTGTGACAGTGATGACAACTGTCATGTTTATATTTGATTAGATTCTGTTCTTAGAATCCTCAACTTTGACTTTCTAATTTCATCTGATTCCATTCAGATGGTGCTTTGGGGTGGACGCTCCCGCCCAGCTGGGGGCGGTGACGGGAAGCAGGAGCCGGGGAGAGCCTCCAGAGGGAGATGCTGCCCAGCGAACCTGCCGCCGGGGCGTAGAGAGGCGCCTGCTCCATGGCTCTTCCTGGGCTTCCCTGGGCTCCTGGGGCTTGGATGTAAGCCAAGCACTGCTTGAACTCACAGCCCTGAGCGCTTGGCTCTGGAAGTCCTGGTTTACCAGCATAGGTCGCTCGAGAATTTTATCTCCCATGCTTGTTCTTGCTACTCTGAGTGCTGCTTGCAAGGAAGTTGACAATTTAATGAGATACTTGGCATTAGAAAGGTCTCTGTGCTGTATCCAAGTGCTTACTTTCATGAAAACCCGTATTTAGTTGGCACTTTGAAGTAGGTGAGTGTGTGGATGAAACTCTAGGGGCAATGCCAGGGCTTCCCACCAGAAGGGCACCTCTGCAGCACCTGAGCAGAGCAAGAGCAGGAGATGCCCCAGCATCAGTGGTGGCCCACCGAGGAGCACCTTACACTTTTGGGGGTTGCATGGTCTGGAACTTTCACAATACATCCTATACGTGCTACTTTTCAGCGCTTGCTCAGGCACAGGCTGTGTGCTGAACTTTGTCTGGAAATCAGCAATATCGCTGTACTACTCAGCAGTTTGGCAACACACTGGAAATCCCACCATTAGGTTTTCAGTGTGAGCGTGTCCCTGCTCGCTACATGGGCTCAGATAAGCTTGTTAAGTGATGGAGACTGACATTTGCTCCTGGACAGCGAGAGGCCTTTATTTGGAAAAGTTATCAGATATTAGAATGATTCATCTGCTACTTGAGGCTAACTGTTTAGCTTTCCTTCAAGTCAAATTAAACAGTTGCTGTTGGCATGAAAAACAGGGAAGACAGGCAGAGTAAGAAGAGAAAGGACAACTTATAATTAAAATCAGGCTTGATCTTATACCATACTTCATTATACCACTGAAGAAAATGGCTGGTTTTACTTCCAAATATTTAGACACTCCAAGCAATATTCAGCCATAGCAACGCAGCTTTAGACTAAGCAAGAGCTAGTATTACAGTAGGAAGATTAGCTAAGTAGTTTTAAATGCTCTTAAATGGCAACATAATCTTTGAGAAAAATACAGTGTGGGCCTTAAAAAAATTGACATCGGCATAGTCATGAAGTGGCAGCTGACCTGCAAGTGTGGTGTTGCTTAGCAATACTTCACCATCAGGCAAATTGGGAAAGTGGGCTAGAATGATTTACACCAGGGAAGAGATAAATGCTAATTTTCTCTAGAAGATTCAGGTTACTGTGGTTATTAGGAAGGATATTAGATCATAAATACCTCTCCACCTCCTCTTTCCTTTTATTTTTTTTTTTTTGAGGTGTTGAAAAGTACCTCTCCTATGAAGACAGGAGGAGAATGTTGGGGTTGTTCAGCCTGGAGAAGAGAAGGCTCTGGGGAAACCTTATAGCACCTTTCAATACCTAAAGAAGGTCTACAAAAGAACTGGGAAGGGACTTTCTACAAGGGCTTGTAGTGATAGGACAAGGAGGAATGGCATTAAACGGAAAGAGGGCAGGTTTATATTACATCTTAGGAATAAATTCTTCACTATAAGGGTAGTAAGGCACTGAAACAGGTTGCCCAGTGAAGTTGTGAATGTCTCATCCCCAGAAGTGTCCAAGGCCACATTGGATGGTGGCCCTGAACAAACTGGTATAGTGGAAGGTGTTCCTGGCCATGGCAGGAGGGTTGGAACCAGCTGATCTTTAAGGTCCTTCCAACTCCATCCATTCTAAGATTCTGTGATTCTATGATTTTGAGAAAGATCATCAGTTCAAAAAACCAATGTGTGAGAATGCAAGTGCATTTGCTTCCAGAACAGTAATTTCAGAAATGGTTGATAAAAACAATAGAGTTGGAGGGAAAGAATAATTAATAACACAAAGGAAATTTTATTTTAATGCTTCTGTGAACATTTTCATAGCCACTTAGATTTCTGGATCAGTTGCCAGAGTCCCGACCCTGCCAGAGTCCCTGCAGGTGGGATGCTGAACCTGCCTGGAGTTCAGCTGCTGCCAGAGGCTGTGCCAGCCCAGCTGAGCTCACTGCAGGACCCAGATATGAATTAGCTGGTGGTCTGGTTTGAGACAGAAAGAAAATATTTTGAATTTGGAAACTTGGTGGCAAAGTTTGAGAATTTAATAAAGATATGAAACTTCTTTTTCCCTCCTCATGTTTTGATAGGCAATCCACTTTTTATGCGTCCATAGCAGTAGATAAGGAAAGGGGAAGCGTTTTGCTTCACCTTGGTTGCCTAGTCCAGACAGATCTCTTACTTTGTGTGAGAGTAAAGTGAAAGCTTTGTCTGTCAGACTTTCTGGTTATACTGTAGGAGACGCGGGATGCTGTAATGCCTTCCAGTGTACTGTGTGGCTGACAGGACAGCTTTGCACAATATGTGACAGAGGTGCTGTGCTCTCTCTGGTTTCTCCTAGAAATTTTTCCTGTGTCTTAAAAACCACAAGAAAGACAGCTGAGGTTCCATCTACTCCCCCCCATCTTAAAACAGTTGGTTTTACTGCTGGTGGTAGACAAGCAGTTTAACTGCACTTCCAGAGCATAGGAGCTATAAGTGTGCCAAATCTGTTTGTGTCAAACACATAGATCCTCTCTGTACCCTCCCACTGTGATCTGCACAAAGCCTGAACCCAGACTGAGCTCTCACTTCCAAAGGTTTCTGTATGAAATTAATGTTGCACTCCAATTGAGCTTGTAGCACCCCAGAAATACATCCACCCGACTGAGAGGTGCAGCGTGTGTAACATGTAACACATGAGCTGCTCAGCACAAAGATCTTGGGAACTGAAGCACAGCATAGGTTACAGTAGATGGGATATTCCGAACTGTAATATGTATACCGTGTGATGGATTTCCGTGAAAAGTATTACCACATCCTTATGTGGTAGCTGCCCATAGAAAATAAACACAATGGCTTTTCATTTGCTGGCTCTTTTAGTACATGGCCAAAGAGCGAAAAGAATTTCATATGGCTATTGCTTAAGCTGTAACTGACATTTCTACAGCAGATGACAAATGATTTTCTAGGCACATTTCTGAGTTCATCTAAACTGAGAGGTAGCTGTTATCTTTCTGTAATATCAGAATGTTTGTTTGAGAAATAGTTATTCCTCTCCATAAAGTATGTGAGAGCAGGATGCAGAGGGTCAAATACAGACTCTTTGGTGCAATAAATGACTCCCAAGTCATAACTCATCTCTTTATATAAATATCCAGAAAGTTTTCAGCACATTTTTGTCTTGACCTTTTAGCACAAACAATAGTACTCCTGCTTGCTAGGCAACTGATTTTTGCCCATCACTTGAGAGGTTAAAATGAAATAGCAGTGGTTTTTTACCACTGTTTCAGGGGACTGCAGAAAGAAAAGGTATTTAATTGAACGCATCGCTTCAGGGAATTACCAACTGCTGTTATGAAAATAACGGAAAATATTTCAGAATCCCCAACCATTACAAATGGCTTTTTGCCAGTGAACCATTTTAATGATAATTTCAAGAGGAGACAAAGCCTGACAACATATATCATGACAGAGAAATCAGAGCTGCAATCCAGAGAGCGGTTTTAGGCAGGAAGCAGAAGGACAGTTTCACAGATCCTTTCAGATAAGAAACGTAAGCAACGTATAAATGTGCTTTACACACATTTGTGTAAATAAATAAATTGAAATGCACCATTAAAACTTCTCTCCTAAGTAATGCAGTGAAGAAAATCCTCCCCAAAATGTACCTAAAACTTGCTATGTATGTGTGTTTCTGTACTGTCATCACTGCAGCTTCCTGTGAGTATGACAAATACAAACCAGAACCAGACACTGTTAATGATTTAGTATCACTGAGTGATGTGACTGTGCATGTTTTATAAATATTTACATTTTGTCTTTATTAATACAGATTTTGTCTAAGATGACAAATTACTGATTTCAGTAGGGAGCGCAGGCTTCTGTTTGACCCCCAAGTAATAGAGAGAAAATTAACCTCCGTATACATAAGTAATAATAAAACACTCTAATCCAAAGTTCATACGAACTCTAGTCATATTCCTGTCTTCATACAGACTTTGCTTTTGCAGGGTACTGTGCAGCTTCACTTTTTGGATGAACTGTGCAAAACTGCATCAGTGTATCTGCCTAACAAATGCTTCCTGAAGAACCGTGAAGATACCGAACGTGTTTGCAAGGGCACCCCGTTAGCTTGAACGCATCATCCGTGCCATCGGTGCCCAATTCACGGCCACAACCTCCTGCTTCCTGCTGCTCTCAGCTCGAGCACTGGGCAGGCTGGGCGAGGCCGCAGAAGCAGGCGTCTGTCTGGCTCTGGGGATCTGTGCCACGGTGTCCCTTCGTCAAGACATCAGCCATCACACACAAGCTCTAGCTACTTGCCCTTCTCCAGCCTGGGAAAGGCACCTGTGGAGCAAGACATGCCCTTGAACTGAAGTGAGAAGATGGATAACAAAGTGCAATGTTCCTGAGTTTGCCAAAAATATTTTACTTACCAAACGACGCAGCTTTCATGGGCTGAGAGACTTTTAGAAGAGAGGAACTGTGGAACAGGAAATTTGGGCTCATTTCGCTGTGCATATCAGGCTGTGGCCAAAACCGAAGTAGCTGTGCTAACATGTGAAAAGTCATCTGATGAAAGGCTGCTGCCAAACAGGAGGAATAGCCTTAATACATTCTTTTTTTTTGGTTTTGGTTCCAGAAGATGTCTGTGTCTCATGACTGTAATAATACTCAATCATCATGCTATAATGAAGGGCTTTTCATGTAATCATCTGTAGAACTGATTACTTTGGGCTATACCCTTATCATGCTGAGCTTCCTGGCAAAATTCCCACTGGCATCAGTAAGAGAAGGATTGGACCTTTCCTCAGCAGTTTACCGCTATTGTTTGACAATGCCACGCTTTTCAGACACTTCGCAGTGGAGATTAAATATTTAGACTCTTAATTCTTGAAATATTAAAAAGGCACTGTAGAGATAACACACTCATTCTCAGAAGTCTAAGTTTGTTCTGGTCATTATTGCTTCTAAAGAGTACAGCACCAAAGCAAGGCATGAACAGGTATGGAAAAAAAAATAGGAAGGAAGATAAGAGATTTTATATTGTGGATGATATGGAAACATTTGCTTGGTTTTTTTTACCATAAAAAATAACCAATTAAGCAATCCAAACCACTAAAACTTCAAAAGATAATACACCCACAGATTTACTCATTATTTTTAAAAAATGTACTTCAGCCTTTTCAGCCAAGTTTTGCCATTAACGCTGAAGGGACCAGGATGCCCAGGAGATTAGTAGGATCTGAAAAAGGATTGGACATTTATAGGGATAGCCAGAACACACACGATATGAACTCCATAAGCTCGTTTGTAGAGGTTAAGAACTTGTTTTTCAAAATATTGAATGTATGTAATTCATTTTGACTTGAGTGGGAGTTCAGGGCATGCAGCAGTGCCAGAGAAGAGACCTTAATTTCCTGTCACAAGGGCCAAGTGTCTCTATATTTGGATATTCTTGCTTTTCATAATTTGCACTGCAGTGGCAATTAAGGGATAACATTATAGGCAACGTTCCCATTGTACTAGAAATAACAGTTGTTCATTACTCCAGAGGCCTTCAGCTCTAAAGCCAAGGCAATTATCGGAGACAGTTTATTGAAAAGAAAAGTGAAGAGCAAATCCCTGCAGTGCCCATCTTTAGGCACCAAGTGCAGGTGCCTGGATGTGGAGGCTGCTCTGTGGAAAACCTCTGCTCGTCCAACACACAGGCAGATCACTCGAAGCAGCAGCAGAGGTGCCTGGGAGTCGCACAAGGAGACACTGCAGCATTCCCTCTGGGGACAATGTAGGTCAGGGCTGGGGAGCCCAGCCTGCTCAGGGCAGGGACAGGATGAACTGGGCTGTGGAACGGCGGCTCTCACGGTGGGGTAAGAGACATGTCATCGCCAAGCATTATTTTTCCCTACTTCCAGCAAAGCTTTTGATGCAGTTGCCTGTCAGAAGGAGAAGAGCAGGTTATTGTGTGCTGCAGCTTGGGTTTTCAGTGAACTAGGCATTTGTGAATGCATTCAGGAGAGCTGGTCACCTCCCAGTGCAGCTGACGCGTTTCCTGCGAGGGTGTCACAGAACACGTCCTGCCTGAGTACCCAGTTTCCAGACACAGAGAAGCAGACTAAGGGGCTCCAGAAACAGGTCAGGGAGTGTAGGAGAACTTCTCTATCTTCCAGTGTAAGCATCACCTTCATGGGTAGGTAACACAGGTGCACCTGTGCTGTCGTTTGCCGTAAGACTTGTATGATTCCATAGCATCTTTACCATGTTTCTTAAGGATTATGCTTCACAAGTACTTTCAAAAAGGTCCAATCTCAACTAAAGAGTTGCAGGAATATTCTAAATTTGGTGGATGGTGTGTGGATTTTTATGGCTATGTCTGCACGAGCTCAGCAGAAGCAGACTGGAGGAAAAGGGATCTGGTGCTCCAGGGGTTTTTACTTTGGACCAGGTCCATGGCATGGCCTGAACACCTGCACACCCAGGAGTGTCTCGTGAAGGGCCTCTTCTTCTGTAGCCCAGATGCCTCTGGGGTGCAAGCCAGGCAGGCTGCTGGGACAGGCAGAAGCTCTGCCTCAAGAAGAGTGTGCCTTGATCTAAACTAACAGACTTCTGCAGGTGCTCTACCTGCACTCCCACGGGCATCAGTTTTGTGGTCAGAAATAGACACAGAATTTGAGGTTATGCACAGCACTTTAGCTGGCCAGTCTCTTCTGTGAACTGATGCACTGAGCCATTTTTCCAGAAGCATGACATTCCGAAGCCCAGTCTAAAGCCCAGGGCTACGCTGCTTCTAATCCTAGGTCTCCCCTGAAATGCACACCTCTCTTTGTCCATCATTTTATCTGCTTACTTGCCTTGCTTGGGTGTTTTCAGGATTGAGTTCTGCTCATTAGTCCTAAGAGGTGAAGGCTTCCATATAGGCATTGAAAAAAAAAATTGAAAAATAAAAATTCAAATACACTAATAAAATTGCTTTGTCATTATACTAATATAAAGGAAAAAAAGGAAAGGAAGGAAAGGAATAAGAAGGAAAGACATGATCAGGATATTGTCAAAGAGAAGTGGTGCTGAAAGGTGTCAAAACTTAGCTAGTAAAACAATAGTGGTTAGCAAATCTTTTTTTCTCAAAATGCAGACATTTCCTCGGTGCTTAGAATCTCTTCCACAGCATCCTTGTTCAACATCTAAATATTCTGTTTTGTGAGTTGAAAGTGTTAAATTTTCCTATTCCTTTCATGTTGACTTGGTAATCATATTGGAATAACGAATTAAATGCTACAAGATGTTTCTACTAAGTGCTGCAGATATTGATATACATAGGGCGATGTTTTGACAGGATCTATATGGAATACTTAAAAATCAGAATTTTTCAGAATTTTTTTCTGAGAGGAATTTGAATTTTTTTTTTCTGATTCAGCATGAAGAAAAAAGTTGAAATATTAATGTTTCCTGAAGCGTGGAAATTCTTACTGGTTGTAATTATAATTATCCTAAATACTTTTGTTTCTGAAGCCAAATAGAGCAATGGCAGCTAGAATATGCAGGCCTATATGCTGTAGTCTATTGCAATTCACAGATTACACTTTTCATTTGAGCAATTTTCCTTAATTTTTATTTTCTTACTGTGCATGCAGCTTATGCAAGACACATTTATTCTAAAATAGCTTTTAGTCATTTAAATCTTTTGCTCTGTTGTTTCTAACATCAGACATTTCAGCACTGGTATTTTAGCAAGGCATAAAACGTCTCTGACTTTTTATGACAACATTTGCTTGATCTGTTCCCTTCTCGGTCAGGTTATGAGATTAGAGAAGAATAGACTACTGATATCTAAAGAAAAATATGTATGGAAAGTTTAAGGTTTTTCCAGTAAACCATTCAAGGATGAGCTCAACTATTTTTTTGTATACCAGACTTCTTTTCTTAGGTGTTGCTTCTTTTTGTATTTGACTATGTCTAGAGATATTCATATCCCCAGGTGAGAGCTGAGAGGATTTAAGGGGAAGAACACACCATCTGGAACATTTTTCGGTTTATACATTTACAACATGATTTAGTTGTACCCATCAGCTCTGCAGCTTGGCTTGGGCTGCGCAAGTAGGCTGGTGTCTTTCTAGCTGCTGTCCCATTGGATTTATGGTTCTGCAGTCCAAATCCACCTTCCAGTTACCCACAACCCCACTGACAAATAATGACGTTGTATGAGGTTAGCTGAGGATATCATTTGCAGTTATGTGTAATCATGTGATGCCTTTATTTCCCCCCCCTTTTTTTTTTTTTTTTTTATTTAAAGTTAGGGCCACTTTCTGGAACAAAATCATGGCTTAATTACAGGGGCCTTGTGGTCAGTAAATAAATTTGAGACTCAAAGGCAGTGTTGCAGAGACTAGTGATAAAGCAGAACAGTCCCAGTTTGGAGAAGAGATTTTCTACAGCATTTACATTTCAGTTATCACTGGGTTTTTTTCCACTCTTGGGAAACCTGCCCCAAAAGCAGACTGGCCACTCTTAGGGCTGAAAAAGCCCCCAGGGATTTAGAAGATGAAGGATCAGCTCCTGGCTTGCTCAAAGAGACCATTGCAGAGAAACAAGGCCTTTTTGTTAGGATTGATGGAGAGAAGCGTTTTGTGTTGGAAGGTCATTCCAGCTGCTGTTTTATTTTCTGTTTGTCATCTGTTTTTACTGACCTGAAAGGGTGCTGGGTATTTCCAGCCAGCCCTCCCTCCCCATCCTCCTTTCTACAGTATTCTCAAATATTCTGTGCAGCTCTGCCCTTTCATTTTGCAGTTGGGCGTCACATCCAAAGAGAATCGAAGCCTACTGAGATGCAATCCACGGACTTGCTGGGCTTTGATTCTTGCCCTTCATGCATTATCAGAGAAAATTCTCAGCCTAAGGAATTTATGTAACTCTTGAAAAGATACTAACAGCTGCAAATTGGCTTTTCCTAGCCACAGAGACATAGAATCATATTGAACATTTCCAGGGATCACGACCAGTACTAGGCCTGGAAATAGTTGGCAATATGGGACATAAGACCATGCAGCCCCTCTCTCCTTCCTTGAGCTGGACTGTATCCACTGGGGTTTTGTCATTCTGTGACAGAGAAAGTGACAGGTGAAGTTGAAACTTCATTTTAAACCTTTAACTTCTCATGTCACTTGACTATACCCTTGAAGAAAAGTGATTTATGATACTGGCTTTGCCTTCCTTGCTCTACTAGGAGATGAAGTGATGCCTGACAGGGATATCCATCTTCATTGCTGATATTTTGATTGGAATTGGTGGGTGCTAAAGATGCAGGAGACAGTGACCGTGCCTTTCGAAATATTAGGAGGTGAAGAAATATGCTTGAGGAGCTGGCAGATTATCAGAGGGAAAAAAAAATTTTCAGAAAAAAAAAATCTCTGTTAGGAAACCAATGTTTGTTTGCTGACTCTACTAATTAGTCCGCAGGGGTTTTGTCATGTAATTGTCACTGATCCTAATAGATATATTTCTTTCTAGGCACACAGTAGGTCTTATTTCTTAGTTTGAATATTTTCAATTAGTTTATTCCATAGATAAATAAAGAAGGCCACCGAAAAACAGGCAAAGCCTAAGATTTTGCAAATCCACTAACTATCACAAAATATGGGAGGATTTCTTCTGCTTCCAAGGCTGCTGGAGCTGGGTGGCGATTGGGAGTGCTTGGTATTCTGGTAGTGACCCTCCTCCCTTCACAGCCAGCTCCTCAGAAGAGTCACAACATGGAGAAATGAGAGCATGGGTTTGGGTTTCTCTGTAGAGAGGTCAGAGCCAGCAGCCTCATGCTTCAAACGCAGGTACAAGGCAACAAATAAACAGAAGCTTTGCAGAGAGTCGAATGAAGCAAGAAAAAAATATAATAAATAAACGTAACACACTTCTTTTCTCATTTCCAAACTCCTCCCAGGAGGGCTGGTAAATAAAACCAGTCAATCTGTGGAGTGATTCCTAGACAAGAAAATGAGTTAATGTGCAGCAGAGCATAGAGCTGGTGTGTACCACCTCTACCTGCTCGTTCGTTTTCCCCGACACAAATATTTCCTATCATCATTAATGATAATTTCTGGAGACACTGGACAGACGTGATAAAATCACTCCACACTTCAAATGCATGTGGTTTTTAGTCACTAATAATTTATATTAGGTTTTTATTGGTGGCTACAAGTTATCAAGAAATGAATCTTCTGGGTAGTGAAACCTATTCTCCTCTCATAAGTGTGGAATAAACCTGAAGTAAGTAGTGTGCCACTGATGCATAGCAAGCATAATTGAAGGTAATAGGATTTCTATTTGTAGGCACAATGCTAATACTGAAAGAAAAGCAAAGTTCCCCTTTGTGCAGGAGGCCTGAATGCACAACAAATTACCTCCTGAGCACTCAAAATTATGTACTCCTTGTCCCTCTCTATAGGTGTGAATGAATTTCATTCAAAGGACACAAACCAACCACATAAAACCACACCCAGTTATTTTGCTTTTCTACCGGAATCATTGTACTTTGTATAAGTGGAAACTGGCTGGTCTGGGAGCAAAAAAAAAAAAAAGCCAACCAAAAAAACCCAAAAAACCAACAACCAAGCTAAAGTATGTATACTACGTAGGACCATCATCCAGTGCAATGATCAGAAAAATGGCTTGAAGTTATTAAGGGAAAATAATTGAAACTATCAGTCCAGTGCATAGTAAAAAGCCTAAAGATAATAGATTACAGTAGATTGGTCTGTGTAAGCAAGAAAATAACAGGGAACACATCTGATTCTTGGTACAGGGAAAATCGCTTTTTTTTTTCCGGGAAAAAACCTGAAGCATCTATACACTCAACAGGTGTGTTTATTTTCACCTATGATATAGTTAGCAGCTTGTGTATCAATGTGTACATCAAGTGTTTGCTTTTAGAAAATTATATTGATAGGAGTTTTTTATCTTTTTAGAAAACCCATTGCAATATTTACTGTGAGCATAGAGAATGACACAGCAAAAACAAGAGAGAAGTGATCAGCATGGTTTCCCCCCCCCAGCAGGAATAAATCATTATAACTATAAATCACACAAGTTATTACAGGGCTCAAACAGCCCAGAAAATTCCAAGTAGCAGAAGCAGATAATTAAAGGGGAAAAGTTGAGACCAAGCCTTCTGTTTAAAATGTTTCAAAAACTCACTGCAAATACTATTCTTTCTTTTCTTACTCTCTCTCTCTTTTAAGTGGCAAACAAAATGTAATTGGAAAAAGAAAGTGCACCAAAAATATTACTTATAAATCGTCCTTAGCAGTGTAATGGCTTAATTGGTGAAGGGGTGATGCAGTCCCAGAGTATGGAGAACGGCACAGATGGCGAGCAGTTGTGTGTGCTGATGAGAGGGCAGATGCTCTCAAAGGCATTCTGCAGCATTAGATATCCTGGCTCGTCTCCATCGGCGGCACCGATCTCATTACTCTCAGCACATGAAGAGATTTCACCCTCTAACGCCAGGGCTGCGTGGCTGTAATGATGTGCACCAGTGCTGGAGACAGCCAAGAGAGCCCAGGAGCAGAATTTTAGGAAAACATCTAGAGCAGTTGTCATCTGTATTTTCATATGACCTTGCAATTCAAAACAGAGTAGACAGCAGCCTGGTATGACTAGCTGATTCTGTGCAGGCCTTAACAAGAACATCCCTTGTCGGTGGTTCACTTATTACTCATACTTTAGTCTCTGCCTAGTTTACACTTGCAGTTTTGCACTATAAATATATGAAATACTCTTTATATCAACACCTCTTTCCGTGTATAAGTCTCAGTTACAGTAATACACTCCACTGTACAGTTTGAACAGGGGTGTCTAAATAAAAGCTGACAGATTGTGTTGTATTGTGAATTCCCTCTGAAGAGACATAAAAGACCTTTCACAGTAAACAGGAAATGAGTAAGACAAAAAAGCAGTATATAAAGTAAGTTGTTTAAAGATAGACGGGGATTTTTTTCTTTCTTGGCTTGTACAAAAGTAAAGTGCTATGCAATGAAATCAAAAGGTGGTAAATTATAAAATATTAAAATATTTTGTGACACGATATATATAATCATATAAATAAAATGCAGAACAGCTAGAAGAGACACTGAAATTAAAAAATAATTTGGAGTATTGTCTACCTATCAAATATATATAAAGAGACAATTAATGGCAACAGGACAAAAAAAGGATATAAAATCTTCAGAATCCTAGCATAACAACCATTACTAAATAGCAATACAATAGGTGGAGAAGGAAAGTGGAGATTACCATGTAGGAGGCTGTTTGCTGAGAAGATTTTAAATTTCCCTCTGAGATACCCGATCCTGTTTGCTGTAACAGATATATACAAATCTGTGCTGATTTTCCATCTCATCCAGTGTGGCTCTTCAGTGCCTGATCCTGTCCCTGAACTACCGATCATGCATTCTTCCATATGCCTTTCTGAAGCTGAGTACAATTTTTTTTTCCTAACATCGTGATTTAAACTAACTTTTTGATTAGCAGCAGGAACAGTTAATAATCAAATGGAGAAAAAAGTTAAACCTGCAGGTAAAAAAAAAGGCCATTTCTTTGGGTCTGATTACAGGCAAATTTGTGCACTTTTCTGTAAACAAACTGTATTTTGATGAAGCAGTAAAGTTCTCTTTCACTTCATACTCTCCCTATTAATTCAACAACAGCAACAAAGACAGAATCAGATCCTTGGTTGCTATTAATGACATACTGTAAACAGTTGGTTGCAAGACAATGCAAAACAAGGGCGTAATTGATATCGTGACAAACAAAAACCAAGGGAAGCCAGATACGAAAGACAGTTTTTATCTTGGCTTCTCCTTGAGAAAAAAAACAACTTAAGCACAGTGAATTGGTTGTTAACAGTCTCATAATTAAGAAGCAAAACCCCAATAAAAGGCAGGCTGGCCAGAAGTAAAATGGGTGCAAGAGCCAACATGCAAGTTGCAGGAAACCCCCTTGTTTTGCAATGAGAAACCCAGCTAGTGAAACTGAGCATAAAGCCACTCATCCTGGACGTAATATATAGTTTTGGCTGCTTATTCTTCTTTAATCTGAAACAGTAGTAAAGGCTTCTGGATTTATACTTTTGATGGATAAAAACTTGTTTGCTAGGGCTTGCAACTTGAACATGTGGTTACCAGGAGAATTTGCTCTCCATCTCTAGTTTTTGTAGCTAGTGAGTGTTATAACCAATATAACTTCTTTATTCAAAGTAGTAACAATGCAGTAATGTGATTTTGTATACAAAAAGATCCCTACTTTTTCACGGAAAGAAATAACAGCATAAACCAATGCCTTTAAACACTTCTCTGTTCACTCCTGGGTGCAGGAAATACCATTTCCCTTCCACATGCTTAATAAAATTTCAAAATTTTATTTTATTCTCTGTACACCTAAATGTGCATATACATTTACAATGTATTATGTATTCTCTTCATATACTTTTTATTAGTGAAGTCGTCTAAACTCACTTTAGTAATCTAGACTTTAGATAAATCTGCTTTGAAGTGAAGTCAGGGGGTAGGAAAACATCTTCTAGCTGGGATTATGGAATAAAATGTTCTGTATTGCTAAAGCAGCTTATTCTAAACTTATCAATTAACATTTAGAGTGACAGGTCTGACAGGGTGATGGCATTCTTGCAAGTTTCTAGAAAACAAATAGCCTAGCTTTAAGAAGTAGGTTTAAAGATTGCAACTCATCTCTTGAATTGTTGGTTGGTTTGGATTAAGGCATTTACTTGATGAAAAATACTTGTTATAAAACTGTTTTAAAAGCTTCTTATGCATGTAAAATACCTGTGCCATTTTATACTATAATGCTGGTACTTAAACACGTGCTCTTAGACATACACACACACACAAAAACCCCCAAACTCAAACACTAAGAATTTAACATCTATACAAGCAGCGACAGCTGAGTCCTTTAGGTTAGGCTTATTGTCATTAAATATTGAATGTAAATGGTTGATATTACTGAAACAGCAGCAGCAGATTAGAAAGCAATACGAAGCCAAGACTAATCCAGAATCTGAAATGCATCATTTCTAACCACTGCACCTCATGGGAATCTGAATTTCATCTATCAGGCTTGAGCAATTTCAGCTCTCAGGGAAGCCAGAGGACTGAGAAATACCCACTTTATTACATATTTGAGAATATCTAGTGAGAGATTTTAAAAAATGGCCAATGTTTCATTCTGTACTGTCTCAGCAGATTTGGATGTGATGATGATGTTGAATTAAACTTCTGTCTTAATAGACTTGAAAATTAAATTATCATAAGTAATGGATTACGTATAATCGAAATAGTTTATGACCTCTAAAAAATATGAAGACTAATATCATATGTAAAATTGGAATCCGACATAGAATCATAGAATATTTCAAGTTGGTAGGGCCTGAAAGGATTATTGATTCCAACTTCCTGCTCCTAGCAGGACTGCCCAAAAACAAACCATGTGACTAAGAGCGTTGTCCAAATGCTCCCTGAACTCTGGCAGGCTTGGTGCCATGACCACTTCCCTGGGGAGCCTGTTCCAGTGACCAGTCAGAACTGGAAGTGTGTTCTTAACAGCTGCCAGGATGAGCCCTTGGCTGTTTCCATCCTTTAAATTATTTTTATAAGCAGAATGAATTTTCTGTGATAATTTCTAGGGCATACATTCTAGGGGGTCGAACTACAATTCTGGAACATTTTGCACTTCCTCACAGACAAATATTAGAGAAAGTGTAAGGTGTGAACCCTGCTGAATCTTCTCTGCAGTTGTTCTGAAGGCAATTCGGCATTGATCACACTACGATTTGCTTTTACACTGACAAAAATGGGATGAAGAATGAAAAATAAAGCTCAGTGTTTACAGAGACTTGGACTCTGGACATCCCATGGACAAGGAATGAGAAATGTCTCCTCAGACATCAGATGTCTCCTCTTACCTTGTCTATTGCCATATGTGAACTTTTCCTCGAGAACAGCAGGACCTACTTTTCTTTTGTTTAACTTTTCCCTTTAAATTTAAAATGTTGAGTCTGTTAATGTCTTGGCCATGTGAGCTTTTCACACAGTTCCTTTGTGCTTGGTAAATTAATGTAATGCTATAGAATAGCCAAAGTCCAAACCAGTAGTGCATAAGCCGAACATAAACAAGTTATATAACATTGCAATCATTCATTTATTAAAGTAAGTGGAAATTTCAAGGCACACGTAATCTTTTTGGACAACTGACAGGCAGGTGTGATCAAGGGAACAGAGAATCCGGTGATTGTAGGCAGATAGAGAGACAGGTTTGTCTGGGTGATTAGAAAGTAAAGTGAGATGGAATTGGGAAAAATGGGAGAGAGCATTGGCTGTCCCAGGACAAGGAGAAGTAACAGCGCAGAGATTGCTGAGAGGGTGAGACAAACAAGCTGCAGCAGAAATAAGTGTCTCGGGAGATTAAGGAGACAGGACCCATTGACAAAGAGTAGTGCAAAGCATCTGTGCCAGAGGGACAGGACGAAAAGAAGGGTAAAGTGGGCTTAAAGAGCTGTCAGACCATTTCCTACTCTCGATAATCCCCCAGTGTATTTGTTATAGAAGGGAGAAAGATAACATCGGGCCCCAGACACGTCCCAGCTCAGGTCACCATTGCATCCCTCCTGCTTGTGGTCCACCTTTCAGCACACCTCTGCCTGGGGTCAGGGAGGGGCAGCTGGCCCCCGCCCCAACACTGCCACAAGATGGATGATTTCACTGCACCAGGCTTTTCAGCTCCACTTGCTTTCAAACATCCTCGCCCTAAAGACCAGAAAGTTGCCCATCTTCATTCTTCCCACTGCATGACATGATCTAGGTTAGCAGTGAGCTGGACCATTTTTTTTAGCAAAGTTAAACCGAAGTGAATCAACCTCTAGGCTTACTCACAGTTCCTATCTCCTGTCACCTGCATGTCTTCCTTTGCATCATGTTTTGGCCTGATCTTCCCTCCAGCTTGTTCTACGCATCTCTTTACCCATCACTGCATTTGCTCTCTCATATGCCACAGTCCTAGAGACAGGCAGCTGGAAACACCCGGGTTAGTCTTTAGAAACAACAACAAAAAAAACCAAGAGATGCTCTTCCCATGCTGAATTTGGAGAGTGCTGAGGTCAGAACCTGCCCCTAAGGAGCCCAGTACAAAAGCAGTGTGGGTCCTAAAGACAACGTGTAAGAATCCAGTCTAAGAAGTCAATTGCTGAAACAGGAATACATGAGGAAAAGTATCTTCATACTGATATGAGGCACACACAGACAGACTGGGGAACAAAGCCAGGTTACTTCAAGCTGTGTGAAAAGCTCACAACAGGTAAGAATTGCCCTCTTCTGGCAGCAGCAGGTGCCTCCACTGACTGTCTAAAAACATCAGTCACAGCCCCAACCTCACATGCATGTCCATGGGCCACAATCCTTGCCACTTTGGCCATTTCTGTCCAACTCTGAAGATCCTGACATTCAAACTCCATCTCCCAGCTTCCTTGACCTGGTCACCCATCCATCATCAGTGTAAGGACACACTGCTGGTGGCATGGAGTCACCTGCTTATCTGTAGCTGACATGCCCAAAACCAAGGCTCTCATGTCCTCAAAGGATTCAATCCCACTGCTTCCTGAAGCTGACCGGCCAGCTGCAACAGCAGTGAGTGCAGTCTTCAGGGAAGTGCCCACAAACAGCACAGATGAGACCAGTGAACTCTGCTACTGAACCTTCAATACCAACAGTAGTGGTGTTGTCATAGTCCTGTTTGGGTAAGGGGATGGACAGGATTACACGTACCTGAAAGCTGGTCTGCTACATTCTCCCCACAAACCTCGCCTTGCGCAATATTATTTCATGTGGCACTCAAGTATTCTTGCAAGCAGATGCAACAAAAATACAGGTGCAGATCAACTCACGATGCACAGTTTTTGAGGGGTGATTCTGCTTTGTTATTTCCTTCGCATTAGAATGGTGGTGGCCACATTTCTGATGTAAGATGTATTTACCTTACAGTATTGCTAAGGAAGAGATCAAAGACATGTGGAGGACCTGAGCGTCATGGAAAACTCTTGCTTTGGACCATAATAATCTTCCCGTATGTTTGCTGAACCCTAACAAAATTGTCTTAGCTATGGGTTGGGTAGTGTTGCATAGGGGATGCCACAGGTGCTTGCAGACATCCCTATACAAACACCGAAATAATGGCAGTTATTGACACTAGGTATTTTTTAACACAAATGAACCGTCAACAAAGCCATTTCTGTAGTGGGCATAAGTAATCTTTTTTTTTTAAATAGCATTATTTTCTTGGTGTTGGAATATTGCCAGTACACCTTGCTTGGTTTAAATGTCTGGAATTCCTTTGCTCCTCTCCTGTCCTGACTAACAGAAATAACACTGTGCCATTATGGTGCAACAGCTTTTCTCTTACCCCATCTGAGGCATTAAGGAATGTATCAGCCGGAGCTGGATGTTCAATGGAAACGTGACACCCTGTTCTTATTTTGCTGTGATTTCCTGATGAAAATCAATCGCTTTGTTTCACTCTCTGTGGGGTTTTGTTTCTATTCTTCTGTTTCACAAATAGGCTGGTTCTTATCCTGTGAGTGCTTATCATCCCGTATGCGCAGGATTTTGTCAAAGGGCTTTTGAAACTTCATGTATGTTAATCAATCAGTTAATCTACTTAATTAGACATTTTCCAATAAATCCGGGAATTACATAAGAACTGATTTCCACTGCTGAAATAACGCTGGTTACATCTAGAATTTCCATATGACTTGTTCTTCTTTCAGCCAAGTCAAGTTGCCATGTACAGTTTCAAGCCTGTTAATATCCCTGCTCAATTCTAAATATATTTAGTATTTTTAAGTGTTTTATGATAGAAGTTTTTAACAAAAGCTTGTGTATTTTTGTTAGCAGCTCACCTGCTTTATACTTACGTCTCCGTGCAAGTTTTGTGAGTTTGGAGATTTTTTTAAAAATTATTTTTATTTTTGTAATTGCTTTTTTTCTGCATACCTTCTTCTGACTCTTTGGCTTCTGAGTCTCGACTGAGCTGCAGGGGGGATGCTCAGAACTCACCTGATATGGAAAAGGCGTATGAGGGAAGGGGAATGCAAACCCAGACCAAGCTACTCATGCTCCAGGCTTTCCAGACCAGATACAATCTGAAAGTGTGACATACACTGAATACTTAAATGCAGGAATACAACAGTTGCTGCAGAGATGGTTGATTTAAAAAAAAACAAAACAACTCAGCAGGAGCAATAAACACACTATGCTTCTTGCATAATAGTTGAGTGGTTTGAGCATTTTGTGGAAGAGGGGGAGTTGTCCCTATTCCAAGACTCTACTGCACTTAGTCCATATTTTGTCCTGTTCTTCTCCAGTCTAAAAAGTGTAGGTTCTTCAGGGAACATGGATTTGAGCACTGTTGCCTCATTCCCATGAACTTAAATGCTAGGCTAAAAACCCCTCAGATTTCTTTTCTTTACCGTGTTCCTGGGTGGCACCTCCTTATAGCCACACGGGCAAAGGTAATTTTTTTCCCAGTGAGACCAATTTCTTGAAAAGTGAAATATCTGGAAAAGGCAGAGAGCGATCAAAAGCCATCCCTCTTCAAGGGCAAATGCCGTAGCATGGTTCTGTTACACAGAAGGCTGGTCTTAGACAATCTACTCTATCTTTCCCAGCATTACTGAAGAAAAGTCAGTATGTCCCATCAGACGATTGCCCAGAGCAGAGGAGCCTGCTCTCAGTCCCTGGGACTTCCTACTGTGTAGCTTGCAGACACCTGTCCCTTTGGCAAAGTTTCTTTACTCTTCTAAGTAACTGATCCTCCCCAAGCTACTGTGAAGGCTGCCTAAGAGCTTACGGCTCCATACAGTCCTGCTGTGCTCAAGTGCCCAGTATTAGGCAAGATGATGTCTAGTTTGAGGGTACCTAAAATTACTCCTCCTGTCACAGAGGGAGAAAAAAAAAGGCATGCGTCTAAAAAAAAAAAAGGCAGCCTGTCAAAATTGTCTGCAGGTGCAAAAAACCCTACATGAATTCCAGTTGCAATCCCAACTGACTGTTTCCCAGCACTGCCTATTACTGTGAGCAACTCCCAACTGAACCTGAAAGCTCCTCAGGCATTTAACTATATTCACCCACACATGTTAAGGAGATCCTGTTCTGGGAAGATAGGCACTTATCTCTTGCCTCAAGTCCCAGTACAATCCAGCTTAGGAAGACAGGCATTTAAATCCCTTTTAGAAGCCTGAAAAATTAGCAGCAGCCAGAATTACGTCCAGCTTTTTCCGACATGGGCCATCAGCTTCGACATAGGTGCATAAGGCTGAGAGCATGACTTGAGCTAAGCACAGGAGTGCAAGTGTACGTTTTACCATTAGAGAGGGACTGGTGTGTAACTGACATCTTACAAGGCTGCCCCGACTATTACACCACGCTTGGGCAAAAAGCATCAACCTCTCCTATTGTGTACGGATACGAGGAGTTGTTGGCTCCAGCTCTCATCTCAAGAGAAAAAAAAACCCAAGGGGAGCAAACTCACATATGTGGAAAAGATGTGTCATACAGGAGACAAGAAAAACAAAGCATAACCTTGTAACTCTCCACCCTGTGCCAGAGAGCATCCGGACTGCAAGGCCAACCTTGGGGTTGCTTTTGTCTTCTCTGATGTGGCCCTGTGCCTTGTGTGTTCCAGGCTGCAGTCTCTCAGCTGCAACACCTACCATCCACACTACCCGATGGTTGCTGATTATGCCATTCTGCTGGGAAGTTGGAGCTCAGGGCTTAATTAGAGTCTAGAAACATCACCCACTTCCTTTCTTACCAGTTTTTGCATCTTTATGCAAAATGTGGGTGGAAGCACTGTGATCTCATTAACGTCAGTCCTGCAGTAGGGACAGAGAGGCTGGATCATATGTCGATAGAGTGTTAGGAGTGTTTCAGATGAGTTTCCAAGACAATATCAGTGCTCTAGCTGCAGGCTGACTTTGCCCACTGGCACTGTGAGTTCACTTGTAGTCAGTGGAAAGAAGGAGGCACTCTAAGTGCCTCAAAGAAAGCTGTCATTTTCTGCAGGTCTTCAGAAGTGCCTCTCTCTCTGTCCTCTGCCCATACCGCAAAGCTGAGGAATTAGATTGCTCTTTTGTCCCTTCCAGGGTTAAGACACCTAAAATTTCATTGAGGTAATAATGTCTCAGTGAGGTATCTAAAGTAGATGGATGAGATTCCAGCCTGAATACTCAAGGCTTTGCAGTAAATGATTGCAAGAAAAAAACCAAAGTGTCAATAAGAAGATGCAGGCTGTTGAAAACCAAAGAAAAGAAAGTATTGATTAAAATTAGGATGTGTTACAAGACAATATTTGAAAAGAATCAAAAGACCTACAGCCTTTTGTAATTATTTTCATTTCTCATGCCCCATAAGCCTTTAGCAAAAAATAATTTAATATATTGTTGGAAAAAGTTTTCCTCATCCTTTCTGTGAAGCTCTACTCATGAACCATGGAGGGCTGAAAATCATTTTAACATCCTGGGAAAAAGTAGTGGGTCCATTAAGACTGTAATGTTAACTCATCAGTTTTCCCTCAGTCTAACTCTTTGGATAGCATTGTCTGAAAAAAGACAGAGGAGTATTTATTGCAGTAGCTTGAATATGCATCAATTGATTTTATTATACGAGAAAACCTGAGAAAGTATGGTTTATTTATATACAGATTGTGTAAATACACTGTAGGCAAGTTTCACAGTTTAATGTTGAAAGGGCTTTCATTAATGGTGTAGTTCTAAGAAAAGGATGTAAAGCAACATAAAAGAGTTGAGATTTGATTTTTACTGAGATAAGCTGAAATAATGCACCTTTACTAAATGTGTTTCTTCTTTCATGTTATTTTATGTGTTGCTCTTTCTACTGCTCCATGCATGGTTGCAAAAAATATTCATTAAGAATGAATCCCTCATTGATGTGACTTCACGATGTCTATTATTTATGTTTGTCTAATTCTATGTGTTAATAAAAAAAATAATTGATCAGAGATCCATAAAATTAAATGGTTGGTTTTGTCCTGGAGCAACTACACACCATGCTTTTACTTTATGTGTATTTCTGACAGAAGACATGAAGTCAGTTCTGCTGAGCAATGTAATCTGATACTGAAAAATTATGTTGTGAATTGTATTGTTTTTTAGAAAGTATGGAGTGGGGGTTTTTTTAAGGCCTGAGAGATCACATTTCAAATACATTTCCAGAACTTTGTATGGCTTCCCATCTTTCTCAAAAAGTTACCTAAAGATTTGAAATTGAATATATGGGCCAACGTCTCCTATTGTGCAATGACTGATTTTTGGTTTGTATCGATACTGAGGGTCATCTGCATTTTTGAAAACCCACTGTTTCTGTGAATGAAAACCACGGCATCAGGGCTAGGCGCTGTATTTCCTGCAGCCGAAACCAGCCACCTACCAGAAGAACTGATAGATAGGACGCGCTTTTCTGTCCCGAGTACTCGGACTAAGTACTCAAACTAAGGCTGAGGATTGAAAACTGACAACACGAAACTTTCGAGATACAGCATGCGATATACCAGTTATCATTGTAAAGAAGGTCTTCGCCAGACAGGTGTAAAATTCCAGCTCCTGAGGTAGGAAGGCTCCGTACACTGAGCTACATTTGGAGAAATCGGTACCTGCCACTGAGACCTCGAGAGGAGTGAGCCTGAGGGATGTCCGAGATTACAGGGGCCATGCCCAGACCCAGCGACGCCGTGGGAATCCGCAGCAGCCCCTCATTTGTGCCAGACTGAAGGGAAATGGTGAGACAACCCGATGAGCGCTTTCAGCCACGGGATCCTGAAGCAACGCCGTGTGCCTCACTCCGCCTAGGCACTGCCTGCCTGTAGCTGTCACAGACCTGGCAGCACGAGTCTCTGCGCCCCAGCCCCGGCGGCCTCACCGGGCGGGCTGTCAGGCCGCCACCGCCTCCCCCCTCGCTGCTGAGTCGCGCACGCCGCCCCTCTCCGTCTCCCCCTGCCCAGCTCCGCGGGCGTCCCGGCGGGGGCCGAGCCGCCGCGCCGTC
>VZTA01023738.1:25598-42220 GCA_013398855.1 Mohoua ochrocephala | reverse complement strand
CATCTCTTATGAAATACTGCAGGTCATAAACGTGATTAGAGTTCATGCTAGACACAAAGTAGGATGCACCAGCTTTTTTCTCTGAGGTGCAGTGGAGGACTCTTGGCATTTTCCAGTTACAATCAAGGTTTGCTTGGGGTTTTATTTCTGTTACTGGTGTCTCACCCACCCCTCACTCTCCCTCCCCTCCCCCCTACAGTGTTGGTCTACAACTATGTTAAGCAATATCTGTCTGTTACTGTTCTGGAGAAAGAAAGCTGGGGTTTTTTCATCATGGTGGCACCCATGGACATTGGGTCGTAAAAAGGGCACAGACAGCAGGAACATACAAAAATGAGAATGACAATGGAATTGAATCTGTTGCCAGACTGTTTATGGTTTGGTTTAATAGTTTTTGGAAGTTTGAGGCCTCTGTGTTCTTTATAGGTGGTGGGAACGAGTGGGTGAGGGAAGAGGAAGGACAGAGGTTGGGCTGAAAGAACACTGAAGCAAGTAATCGCAAACTACATAAAGAAAAATGTTTAAGCCTTGGAAAAATGCAGTTAGTAGCTGGTGTGGCCTGTGTTTGGCTATTAGTAAGCCCGGGGTTTCACTTTCCAGCCTCCTGAAAACTGATTTGCACTCGTACAAAGTACACGCACTGTGCATCCTGTTGAATGTTGCTCTTCTCCACGTCCACTGAAGAGGTGTATGTGATTGCCCAAGGTGCAAAACGCAGGCTTGGCTTAAAGTCCCGCAGGTGTGTAGGCTGTCTGTGAGGGCAACAAAATCAAATTATGGAAGGGAGCGAGATACCTGAGTTCCTGTGACACCCCAGCAATCTGCCAGGGAGGCCTCTTGGTTTTTGTGGCCCTCACTTGCAGCAGCTGTTACCACCACTGCAGGCCCTCCCTCCAGGAGCTGCACAAAGGCTGGTGCGAAGTGCGTGGGTCTTGTCTTACATGAGCATAATGGAAAGCCGTGCCCTCACAGCCAGGGCAGAGCCCAGAGCGCCGCTCCCCCGCTCCGCACTTGGCCTTCCCCTGTTGGCAGCGTCGTATCCGTCTTCATCCTCCTAGGGCTGAGCGTAAACAGTGTCGCTTACAAGCAGTTTTACCGAGATCAGTGCAATGCACTACTCTCTTCCTCCCAGCTTCTTTTTATTTTTTGGTATCCAAAATAAAATTGTAGTCGGTTCAATTGATGTGTCTCAGCATTCTTTTAAAAAAAGGAGAAGAAAAAGAAAAAAAAAAAGAGCAAAACTATTGTTAGTCTTACCCATTGTCTGTGAGATTTTTATTTAATGTTCTAAGCCTGGAATATTGTTAAATAAACCAGAAAAATAAGTTAGTTACTAGATTATTTGTCTGATGTGTGGTCATATCTGCAGCACTTTATGACTTTGAACTCTTCCACAACAGGGGGAGATTGTATTCTAAGGATTTAAAGCTATGCATTTATTTTCCTTTTGATCCTGTAAGTTATTTTTTAAAAATGCTGTACAAATCTTTTGGATTAAAAAAAATGAGGATGAAAAATGTTGGAAGTTTAGATGGTTTCTCTCGCTTAAATATGTGTGGTGTTTTTCATTTATTGACAAGATTTTCTGTTGTTTAGTTGGGTGGAGAAGGAAAATTGCAGAGCTGTTTTAAATATTGCTACAACTTGAGTTAACCCTGGTGTTGCTGCCAAGGGTGGGCCCAGAACACATTTCCTAATAACGCCACTAAGTCAACTTTATGTTTGTGTTTCTTGACAGCTACTTTGAATCCGCAGCCTAACCTTTCCTTTTCTCTTCAGTACAGCTGAGACATCTCTTTGAAGGGGCAGTAGAGGAACGAGCTTCAGCTTTTGAGTGCTTTCATGCTGAAAAAGTGAATTTTTGAACAAGTTCTCAAAGCACGTACTCTGTGTCAAAAGAAGAATTGCCCTTTGTCACCAACTAGGTGTTGCCAATTCAGGGTTAAAACTCAGTGGGCTAGGTGAGGTTTCTTGGGGTAACAATATAACTGAAGGGAGGTTTGTGTTTCTGACCAACCCTTGCACGCATTTCACCTCCCTCTGCCATCAGGGATTATGTGAAGACAAAGAGAAAAGCCTGAACCATACTGAAGTTGAAAAGGTGAATTTTTCCAGCAAACAGTGTCTGAAATGCTTTGGTTTAAATGAGGGCAATAAAGTTTTGTATTATTTATGGAAAGAGTGTACTGTGTTAAGTTTCTATTGCAGCAGTCTATTAGATTAATTTCGAGCATTTTCTTTAACCAATATCATGGTGTCCATTTAGCTTTACAGGAGCTTCTGTAAGCAGGCAGGAATATTAAAAGCAAAAGAAACACAAATTGTTTATTTGTAATATTTTATAGGACTTCTGAAAACTTAAAAGTGATGTGTAGTTCTTGATTTTCGTTTTTTTCGTGTGACAGCTTAAAAAGAAGGGGCTGCCTGAGGACATCATTTCTGAAGGAGGGGAAGTGCATGGATATGAACACAGAAGTAGTGTATTTTACATATTCCATGACAACTGGGTAAAGGAAACTTTATGCTGGAAAAATTACATTTTAGTCTCTGCATACCGTACTCCTTTTGGTAGTCTCCATTTCTGAGTGTCCTTCTGAATATCTGGTGATCCTGGTTCTGGTGGTGTTATCTAGTCTAGACTGTCCTTTTATCTCTGCTGAAAGGACTCTTCTGGTCTCTTAAGTTTTGTAGCTTTTTTTTTTCCTTTGGACCAGACTATATGGTCTGTCTTGCCATATCTCCTCCAAATTGATGTTCTGCTAAATTCAAAACATTTTTAGGGGACATAGGGAAATTATGGAAATTGGTTTTGCTTTTTTAGTAACATTATTTGGTGCTGTAGAGAGAACTTAAAGATACAGCTTAATTTTATGTCTGCCTTAAGAGCACATCAGTAAAGCATGTCTTAATGATGTTATTTAAACTGTAATTTCAAAACATCTCTGCAGTTGCAGTTTATAATGCTACTGTTTTTACATACAAAAAAAAGAATTTCCTTTAAATTGAACAATAAAAATCAATTAAATAGATATTTACTGCTGCTGCAGTCCCTTTCAGTGCCCCTGAAGTTGGGTTAAAATGCCACAAGGTGAATTGAGTTTAGCATTTAAAAAATGGAAAAAAAGAAAAACAAACCACTGTCTTTGAGCTTACCTTGTGTTTTAAAAACACAATTTGATTTCTGTACTTTTTAAAATTCAAAGGATTTTGCAGCAACTGTTTTCAAATGGCAGTCCCTCAGAACTCGGAATTGTTAAAATATTAAGATTTTTGAGCGTTTCTGTTGACATTTCTGCACGGAGTGGTATTGATTTCTCTTGCTGCCAAAAGATCACAAAAGTGATGCTGCCATCTGCAGTGCTTTGAAATGGTGATCAGATGTATTTTTTTCAGAGGTTTTGAAAAGGCTATTACCTGCTGCGCACGTGTGCTGGTTTCCTTGCATCACAATTAGTACTTATTTCCAGTGACTTGAGTTTGCCAAATCCTCTGTCCTGTCCTCTCTCCTTGGCCCTGCCTGGGCAGAATGCCAGGTGGGAGCAGTAGGGAGGAGAACTCCAGCTTCTTCTCTCACAGAGGGACTTCTTGGAGAGCAGATTAAATTCAGTTTAAAATGAGTTTAAACTAGGTTCTTATTGCAGTCCACTGGGGCTGCAGCACCTGTGCCATGGTGTGAAAAGGCAGAGCCGATGGTTCCTCTCCCCACAGTGATGTGCACTGGGACACATGGCTCAATTGGACCAAAATTGCCTATGTAAGGGAAATATGCTGAGGAATTGAGCTCAGCACAGCTAGGAAACTACGCTCAGAGTCAAAGGCATAAGCATGCCAGGATAGAAACAGTATCTGTGCTGCAAGATACTGGTTTGTGCTCTAGGCCGAAGCTGTGCCTGGGAAGTTTTGTGATTATTCAAATAGTTACGTGTTTAATACTGACATAGAAAAGAGTGTTCTGTGACATTTAAATAAGTATTTTATATAGACAGTAAAGCTACAGTTCCTATTTGATAGATATTTTGGGGGTAACATTTGGAGTGGTTTTCCTGGAGTAAATGCCATGGTCAGAGGTACACCAAGATACAGCTATCAGAAGCAGTAGAGCAGTCCCATTTGTAAGGATAACAGAGACAGGAGGGGGTACTTTAATTTGAAATAAGTGACAAATGTTGTCTTTATTTTAACACTCTTAGGTAGAAGACTAATTAAAATGCATCCGTAAATGTTTGTGATAGCCTAATAATTTCAATATATCTGTAGAGAATTAATCCTTTTGTTTTACTTAGTTCACTGAAAATATGACTGTATTTGTCCATAGCTGCGTGTGCATGATGTCACGTTCAACAGTGCTTCCCCAAACAGTGCAGAATAAGGTTATTTTTAAAAAGGCAGTTTCTTTGATTACATACAATCTTCTGTCGCTTCATTGTCCCCAAATATTTGCAGTTAGGAACGAAAAATTAATTTTTTATTTCTCCAGTGGATAGTGCTTTGCTTTTAAATTTGAGACATTTTGTGTATCACTGTGTCTTTACAGACACTGAAATTGAAAGGGTTTCATTCTCCCTTTCTTTCTTTTGGCTTTTTTTGTTTGCTTTTTTTCTCATGAGTCATCAGTGAGGTTTACAGTGATAGGAATTTGCAGTCATAACAAGGAAGATGTCAAGTCAGCATCAGGAGAGCTCATGCCAGAAACATCCTGTCCCGTGTGGTGAATGCTGTGCTCCAAGGGAAACCTTCATCTTCTCAAACACGACCTTCTGATGTGTGTGTGAGAGAAAAATAAAGGGCTTTCGCAAGCAATGCACAGTTCTGGTTTATGGGTGATGGTGCAGTTTGGTGTGAGTTTGTGCTCTGGGATGCACTCAGTGGTTTGGCACCAAATAAAAGTTTCTTGAGCACACAGCAGAACTTTTATGAACAGATTACAATTAAATGAGAAAAATGTAATTGCTTTACTTATGGGAACAGACAGGAAGTGAGTCCATCTGGGGAAAATACTGAAATTTTATCAGGAGTCTCCAATTCCTGTCCGAGGTCCTGCTAGCATTTAAAAATGCTAAGTGACTAACCTTCCTGTAGTCTGACATTTCAGAACTCTGTAAAACAATTGTTTTACACACTTTTTGGTGTTCACATGCTGCTGGCAATGAGCTCTGTTAGCTTTGAAAAACTCCTGCACTCCCAAATGGCCAGGGAGTTTTCATTAATGAGATACTGGAGAAGAAGGGAGATTCAAGCTCTTACTGTGACCTGTCCTCTAGCCTGTGGGAGCCTGGGCTGAAGGGACTGTTTCTGGATGATGCTTTGACACATCGATCTACATAGATAAACATTCACATGCAGTCCAAGAACTTGCCACTGATTGTAAATCTGGCTGGTCCCAAGGGAGCGAGTGCTGTGGTGAGAAAGCCAGTCTTGTGGATGAGTGGGGCTGCCTGTGTGCAGCATGTATCCCTTCTGTCCCTCATTCTAAGCCCCTCTTTATTTCCTGTGCAGGCAGTGTGTTTGGTGCTGCTCTTTGCTGTGTTATTTGCCGTGTGCCTCTTGTATTCCAAGTGTAGGAATAGGAGAACGTGACCTGCGTGTTTTCAAGCCTTGGTGAAGGTAGGCAGAAGTTCACCTGTGCTCTTCATGGTTTGCTGCCTGGTTTGCATGAGCAGTGGGGTTGAGGACAATACAGCGTTTACCCCGTGGTGTTGGGAATGCGAGACTGGCATTGCTGCTCGGAGATTCTTGCGTACCTGCTCAGAGAAATGAAGTGAGAAAAGCACAACCTTGTGTGTGTTGTAGCTGAAGGTATGGCTCAACGCCCAAGTGGGCTTAAAGTGCTCGCATGAACTAGTTCTGCTGTAGTCTCGCAGACAACCCACCTTGTTCGTGCCCTGCCCACACCACCCCACCTCCCCTTCATAAAAGTTGACAAAGATTTCACAGTTCTTTTTGGACAGATAAATTCAGAGATAATACATGAAACTATTTGTCAGTTGTTAAGACCATTGCATATGCTTTTTATGCCTTTTTTGGCAAAGCATGCTAGCGCTGATGGAAGATAAAATTCTTATTTTATTCCAGAGACAGCTTTTCCTGCAGTGAGGGGATCAGCTCAGCCCGCAAAGTTGATCTGTTGGCTGCACTTCTGCCTTTTCTGTAGGCTGTTTAGGAAAGTTGCTGTGCTTCGCAGAGGGAAAAACAGATTCCTTCAGAGTGTTTTCCCTGTGTTTTTGTGTTGCTGGGGCTGCTTTCTGGTCTGCACATGCCTGAAGGAAGGGGATGGGCCAGGGCTTTTGCCCTGATTCTGCTTCTTCCCTAGGCTGATTGGCCACCCCAGGAGGATTGTGCAGAAGGTGATACTGCCGGGTGATAAGTTTGCAAACACCAGGACTACAAAATGATTCGTTCATTTTATATTTATATTTAGGCTAAGATTAAAATGATACAAAATATGGTCTAAAAAGGTGTCTGCAGAACCCATGCACTAACTCCTTGACTTAGGTTTCCAAATACAGTTTTAGGGACCTTAACTCCAAAAGCAATCCATTTTGCATGCTGTGCCTTCAGACCCTCTAAAAATACTGGCATCACAAGTGCGTCTCTTTTAATGTCTTTTAAATAATGGTATTTTGTGTATGAAATGCAAACCACAACTTTTTATTTTTTGTCTGTCCATTTTGTCTTCTTTTGTGCTTGAAAGGTTAGTATCCATGGAATTATTCTGTCTAAAAGCTATTGGAACACTTCAGGTCCCAAATGTAGGCGAGCTTCAGAAGTAAGAGAAGTATTCTCCCCCACAGCTCATAAGCTGGAAGGCTTAACTATTCTGTTGTCAAAAGAGCCAATTGTAACTGCATTTTACCAAAATATGGGAGAATGTGAAGTGTAAATATTTACATTTTTTAGGTAAAATTCTGAGTAAAAGGCTTAAATGTAAGCACCTCATTTTGTGCCCTTACCTGCATCATAGCAATATGGAACCAGACCCGTGGTATTTCGGTGAGGGTGCAAGTGAAAGAACAACCCTCTTTTACGTAGTCATTATTCTGCTTATGAGGATGTTTCAGTTTCGATGATTTAGTCGTAACAAGAATAAAATCAACGGTTTCAGCAGATGTGAATGAGCATTTCTATTGCGTGGTCCTTCCTTCCTCAATAAACAGGAACTTATGCTCCTTCGTTAATGTAGAACAAAGGAAAGGAGGCAAATGGGGATACGATGTTATAGGTGGAAGGTTGGATGTTTGCTTTGTGCTCATGCAGCTGAAGCAGTGATGGATTTCAGAGACAGGTGATGGATTCTGTTAATGCATTTGAGTCTAAAGATGGGCAGATGGTATCTTTGCAAAGGATATATGGTCTTTGTCTACAAGACAGCACTATGCCAAGCAATGGCTGGTTGTGCAAATTTGAACTTCTGCAGTCTCTTAATATCCTTGGTTTTGGGGCTATTTGGCCTAAGATGATCTTGTTTAGGTGATAGAGCAAATTCTGTTAGCTTTAGCATCTCTGGTGCTAATGATGAGATGCTGCAACTCAAGAAAATGAGCTAGAAAATGTAATTGTTCCTTTATACCATAAAAAGAGTTGTTTAACCAAATTCCACTCAGACATGCTTCAGCTGAAGGCACTGCAGGTTGTAGAAACTCAGGTGAGGAATGTAAGAGCTTTACTGACAGGGCAGTTGGGTGGATGAAGGTCTTGAGCCACGCAGGACCTTGTGTGGAGTCCGCCATGAGACTGCCTGTGTAGGACGAGTTGCACAACTGGAAGTCTTGTTTGGTTTAGATGCGAATGCTAAAGCAGCCTCATAACATTGTGCAAGGCCAGAAGGCAGGTGGAAGTATTCACGGACCCCATGATGTTATTTTTAGAGATATTTTTGTAGTAGATAAGTAATAACTCAGTTTTCTTAGACCATGAAGATACTTTCTCATCACAAATGCTTTACTTGGGGCTCCCTTGCACAGTGCTGGAGTAGTGTTGAAGTTCCATGGGCACCGATGTGTGATTCTCGATTCAACTCAGTTGAGGTATAAGCTTTTAATGCATTGAACAAATGCATTCTTAGGAAATACTTTGATATCTGTGTCACTAGGATTCTGTGCCTTGCCTTACAGACAGGACAAGGTTCAAGATTTGTGCAGTTAAGAGTAAAAATGTTATATATCCACACACACACGCAGTCCTCTCTTGGTGTTTGCAGAGCCTGTTGCCTGCCAGTTTCAAACTTTCTATCCTCGAAGTTTCTGAATTACAGATGCCATTAAAGACAGTGATTTTGGATTTGTGGCTTTATCATACTGTATGAATTCCTGCATTAAAGCTGCAGACGTGGTGGAATATAGCAAGATTCAAATGGGCATACTGCCAGCAAGGAAAGAAAATATTTGAGAGCTGCAGTTCCCAAAGCAGATAACCAAAAAGGCAGGGAAGTTTTGCTTCAGATCAGGATTGCTTTTAAGAAAAAAGAAAGGGACATAGTTTTGTAATAAAATTATGACATTTGTTTTCATTTCATTGTATTTGTGCTCTGCTAGGAGAGCTTTGATACTTCACAGAACATTCATTGGGCAAGAAAATGACATCTCCCATCCTACCCAAAACATCCTCTGAGTTGTGTAAAGCTGAGTTGGAGTGCTTGGCTCTGACACACTTCTGCTTTTTGTTGTGTGCCTGTTTTCTGCCAGAGTATGCTTTCTGGGACATGGACGTTTTGCCATCTGAGGGAATGTCTAACCATGATTGATAACATTGCTCAATACTTTAAATTAGCCTGGAGAGGGAAAAAAAAAAGGAAAATTGGACTAAAAAAAATGCACTGAACTTGTTTCTGAAGGAGGACCTCGAGGGAATAGTTAAAACCTTTCTTTTTTTTCTTGTTAGCACATTGGTAACCCTGGTAACATGGTTGATAGAACTAAACACCCTTTTGACTCTATGAGGAAAGAGTCATCCTGGTAAGCTCTGCACCAAGTTACCCTGTGATGTGAACTTCACTGGTGTGAGGAAACGAAGTCTCGCCAAGTCAAAGCAAAGCTCTGCCACCTCCTGACCTCGCATCTCACACTGGTGTTTCTCTTGTGTACAAACCAGGGACTGAAGTTAATGAACCTTATGAGTGTTAAGTGAGTTTGGGATTAAGTTTTTAATCTGCTATGCTGCGGGCAAGGGTTTGATTGCCAGCTCCGGCTGCCCAGGTGTGGTGTGCTGCAGCAGGAGGCAGGTGATGCTCCGTGTTGGCCATTTGTGCCGAAACTGCTGATTAGGGCCCGAAGGCCGTGTTCTTTACAAAGCCAGCCCAGAAGGTGTACTCTGTTCTAGGAAAGCTATTTTTAAAACGGAAACAGATAGTTCTGCATAACAGTATTTTTTAACAAGGATGTCAACCAGTCTCGACTAAGGAAATTACAGATGAGTTGGCGTCAGACCTCGTTCTTTAAAAAAAGTTCAGTGGTACCACTGCAAATGGCTTACGAAGTCTGCAACAATCTAAGAATTGCACAGAATGAAAGGACTGTAAACAAAATGTTACTTGCACTATATTTTCTGCAGACCAGGACTGACACAGTGATGACCTTGTAATTTTTTTACTGAATGTATCCCAATGACAAGAGTGCCCGCAGAGCAGTAACTGTTGTCTTTCTGGCAATTGGGTATAACCTCGGTAACTGGAAATGGAACATTTGTGCTATGAAATGCTTCTTATAGCTGAGGTACAAGGACTTCTTGGACGTATTTTCCAAAATAACATCTTTTTAATGAATAAAGTCATCCAGTTGAATACAAGTAGTATCACCTAATCTGCCTGCTGGAGTGTTTTCATGCTAATTAATAGCACCACCTATATATGCCAGTCTTACTTGTGCATTCCTAACTGGAATCCGTGCATGGCATATAATTTTAACATTAAATAGTCTGCTGAAAATTAGTAGGAAAAAGGTCAAGAAATGCAAAATCCATGTTCTCTCAATGATGCTGTACTTCCTAATTATATGATACAGATATTTGAAGAGCAACTAATTTGAAGCAAGTGTCAAGACCTGCAAATGCTGCCATTAGTAGCGCCTAGGAGGTGCTAGCAGAGTTCTGTGCACTTGGTTGTAGGCATGTGTTCTTCCTGTGGCTCCTCATGGGTTCCTTTTTTGGAGTCAATTATTAAAGACACTCCAAGGAGGAAAGGGATATTCGAAGAAAGAGGGTGTAAAGCAACAAGATAGGTGGGCAATGTTGAGGCCTGGACTTCAGCTTGAGCATGGCCCTATTAGGGATGTACTTCAGTGGCATATGGACTTACTTGTTTATGGACTAATATAATGACATTTATTGGGATTTTTGTTATTAACTGTATCTTCTATCCATCTCTTCCACGTCAATTTTCAGAGCGATTTTTTTTTCTCAGTATTTACACATTAATACTAGTCATAAAGTATTCTAGTGAGGCACAAGTGAAAACCATGATTTTTTCCCAGTCATCTAATCCAATTATCAAAGTATTTGTTTTCTTCCCTAAAGAAGAAAAAAACATATCCCTACCCACATATGTATACAGAAAATGATTGCAATTTAGCGAGGAAGTCCAGTTTTTTCAGCCCAGATTTTTCCAAGCTGCCACCCTCTGCTGTAAAGAACAAAGTCATCGTTGCAAGTTTGGTCTGGCTGACAGCTGGCACGTGGTTTTGCTGGGGACTGTGGGGACAGGGACTGAGGCTGAGTGGCTCAGTGAGCAGTGTGTGTCTGGCTATTCTGCCGGCAGCCTCTCTGCAGGCGTGATCTGTTCCTTGCAAAGGCATCAGGGTCTGTGCAAAATGGCTTTGCAGCGTGCTCCTCTGCCTTGGCACATGGTGGCTTGGAGGGGAGATGCTGAGACCTCTTCTTCCTGCCCAGTCCCTGACACGTGCAACTACAAAAGGGCCGAGTACATAAAGGGCTGGCAAAGTGCCTGTGCTCCCTAGAGAGATGTCACTGCTGTCACAGGAGTGTAGGTGACGTCATCCTGGTGAGTTGTTCTGGATGTCCCTCTTTGTACTGACAGTGCTCCCGTGTGCCTCAGGTTTGGCTGCAGCTACTGGGTTTTAACTTGAACGCTTGTCTTCTCCAGGATGAACCTGCATGGGGCTGGCTGTGCTGGCGTACTCCATGCTGAGCAAAGCACTCCCCTGTAAAGGTACCACAAAGATTAGCAGGGCAGCACTTGCAGAACAGCTCATTCAGTAAGATAATGTTTTCTGTTTCCCAAAGCAAAAGAGGGAATGCTGGTAACTGCCTGAAGCAGAGTTTGGGCTTTTGCCGGGACAGCAGCACTGGTCACAGACTGTCTGAGGACGCAGACGTGTAGGCCAGATGTCCTAGCAAGCCTTGGGAGGGAAGTAGTACTGTGGTCAAAGTGAAGGTGGTGTGACCCTCGGCACTGCTGGATTTTCTGTATGGATAGTTGCAAAGCTTCAAGTGCGATAACAAAAGAAATGCTGATGTAAGGGCTGCAGTAGCTGCTGGTGCAGCTTGCAGAGTTGGCAGGGGCTCACTTTTCTCTTGCTGCAAGGAGCTGTTCACCTTTTACCTTCTATATCACCCGGATTTTTTTCTGAGAGAGATGCTAACTGGTGGCACAGCCCCACTGGAGAACTGAGAGTGAGTGAGCTGGCTGTTTACACCGTGTGTTACAGGGGGCTGATGGAGATGTAAGGCTGGAGTCTGGAATAGAAATGGCACTGTAGGGTCATATCCTTGAAATCACCTAGAAGTCAGTGCACAGTTTAAGGCATGCATTTCGAATGCCTTGTGTATTTATGGAAAAAGGCCTAGAGAGAGAAAAGTATTGGAAACAGCAGAGAGCTGCCAAACAAGCCACTGCAAGCTCTTCGGCTTTTATTCCTCAAGCTCTTTTTTTCCCCTCCCCTTGATATGTTTAAATTGCTAAGTTCCTTTATGCTTCTTAAAAAGATAGCTTCATTCAAATTATTTTAATTATTTAGCACCCAGTAGAAATGAGCTGTAACTTTTTGCTGTTTAGTGTGAGGTGGAGTAAAAGTGCTGTGTGTAGTCAACCACTATCTTTTGGCTTGGAATCATAGGATCATTCAGGTTGGAAGAGACCTACAAGATCATCAAGTCCAAACATAAACCCGGCACCACCATGTTCACCAGCAAACCATTGCTCTAAGTGCCACATCAATGTGTTTTTTGAACACTTCTCTGGGCACCCTGTTCCAATGCATTCATTATTTCAGTGAAGAAATTGTTCCTAATATCTAATCTAAACCTCCCCTGGCAAAAGGTCAGGCCATTTTATCTGGTCCTGTTGCTGTTACCTGGCTAGATGAGGTCCATCCTTTGAGAGGTGGCTCTAGGTATATCAGCTTCACTGGAAGTTGATTATCATCACTGGCATGATGAAAATAGGACTATAAGATCTGCTATAGTAAACAAAGTGTTTGGGGTTTTTTTATTCTCCAAAAAGAGAAAGGAGTTGTGCCTTGAAAAATATTTCACATCACATTGGCTGTTGCAGAGCCATAAGATTTGAGCTAAATCCTCTGTTCAGGTGGAAAAAAAAAGCAGATATGAAGCCTGTTTGTGCTACCAGTGATGCCTGAAAAGTGCTGGTAGTTCTGGCTGATGTCCTGAGGACTGACAGGGTGCACTGTGATGCATCAGCCTGTTTGAACACCTGGTTGAGTGAGATTGTAGTGTGGCTCTGCAGAAGGGCCAGTATAATTCCTGCAGCTGTCACCTCCCTTGTTAGAAGCAGGATGGTTGGAAGGTGTTTGTCAACACAAATGCATATTTCTATACGAAAGGAGCTAATCCCTTAAAATTTTGGCAAGATATTTATAGAAGGTAATTAAAGGTAGGAACAAAAATAGGATTTTGTGTCATACTCCTGGAGCATTATCAATAATGGGGCTTGTTTTGTGAGTAGTTGCGCATTTCTTCAGAGGAGCATGTGATGCTCTGTAATTGAAATATTAATAGCAGATAATGACACTCTGGAATGATGGCCTCTTAAATGGAGACATACTTTATAACAGCTTTTAATCGGTGTGGTAACTGCATATTAAAAATCTTTGACAATTTCGATGAAGAGCAATTATAGAGCATGCACGGTAGCTGTTCTTCTAAGTTACCTAATTCCCTAAGTCTCATGACTCTGCACTAGATTAATGGCCTAGAAAATTTCATTCAAAATTAAGTTTTTTCACTGAAGAATAAAAACATCTAATTAAAAAAAAACCCTCTCAAAACAATTAGCTGTCTTTATTGCAAAGTAGTCGTTTTCCTGTGAAAACTTCAGTGCATATTTTATGAGGAACAAGAAAGATGAAAATTGAAAGAAAATCTGTGAGTATGGGATCACTCCAGCATATGTTAAGAGAAACGATTTTGAAAACAAATATTTTTTTTCCTAGGAAAGGACTGTCATAAGAGAATTAGGAAATTATATATAGTACAGTCTAGACCTTTCTGTACTTGCACATTCATACTCCATTTGAAACCTCTGACCTGCTTGTGTTATCAAAGAAGAGAAAAATGAATAAAATTCCATATTTGGAACACAAATGCTGTAGCTGTCTTGAAGACAAAACGTGCATGCCCCTTGTACCTTCTCATTCCAAGTTAGAACTGATTTTTAAGTAGTCTTGAGTACGAAACTGAGCTCCATCCAGCAGCTCAGAGGGCTTCAGTAAAACTCCTATCTTTAAAAAAAATAAAAACTAAAAAACCCCACAATGTTCCATCAGAGATTTTTGCTGCTGGAGGTTGGGTGACGGCCCCGGGAAGGTGGCGTGTGGCAGCAGAGGTTGGGCAGCCTGGTGCAGCTGGGACTCCAAGCTCAGGCACTGCCCCACAAGGGCAGCACCTCTGGGTGCTGTGCAGCTCTGAGTGTCCACCTCAGTGGCTTGCTCTGCTTCCACACAGGCCATGTGGCTTTCCTTGGGGCCACTGCTTTGGGGCGTGCGCCGAGAGGCAGAGGGGCACCTCTAGGAATGACAATCTGCAGACAGCTTTTGCCACTGTCCCAACTCTTCACCAGGTGCTGGCCAGATGAAGAAATAAATGTGCTGGCCAGTGGCTGGTTTGAAGGATGTGGAAGCAGGGCAGAGAGGGAAAGGAAGGGATGTTGAGACTATTTTCCGTGTTTTTATTAAGTCAGTAGCATCTGAGGTTAATCTCACATTAATGTCAATGCTGTAATGGCTTCTGATCATTAGTCGCTTCAAAAAATTTTAATAATATGGAAATGTGCTTTTTAACATTTTGTATTTTAATTAATTGCAGGTATCTCAGGGAAATTTTTAGTACTGATTGGTTTCTGTGCTATGTTTCCTGTTAACTAGATTTTTCCCAATATTCTCTGATCACCTTGTACCTCTCTTCCTGATTCTAATTACTAGAGCTTTGTATATGATAACAAGCACTTCAGTTCACAAGTGATTGCAGTGTTTTGAAGTGAACTACTCCAGAAACTTTCAATTACCTTTTAAGTTCTGTATACCAACTCGTCACTTCTGCTTACTTATTTGATGGAAATACTGCCACCTTGAAGCCGTGGGAAGCAAAGGGGACTGTTTGAGTGGCAGCCGAGCATTTTTGTCAGCTGGAAGAGGCAGATCTGAATGTGACCTTCAGCTGGATGCTCTTAAGCTTGATTGGGATATGGAAATTACGTTCTCTGTCTCTGGGAAGAGAGGAGACGCAGTTTAAACTACTTTAATGATCTTTCCAATGTTGTTTTTTTCTTCACACGCGCACACCCCTCACATTCCCAGAATCTCATATAGTAGGGGAATATTTAAAGAATCGACTTTCCCAATGTATTGGTTGCCCAGCTGTATCTTTCCATCTGTGCTGTGAGCAAGATGGAATGATTAATTCAATCTTTTAATAGCATGTGGTCAGAATAAGAGGTGTTGGAATTCACAAAGAGCGGAAGTAGAAGCTGTAAAGATGATATTGGGGATTGTGATACAATATAACCTGTACTGTCTAGGAATATGATGATACTGTCAATACTGTCTTGAAAATAAAAATTAAGATGTTTTGTCTTTCGAAAGGTATAGATCATAGTGCAAAGTAAAAATTGTTTTCTGTTGTCTTTTTAATTCCTCTGGTGAGATGCTAAAATGCAGGTAGCAATATTTTGCTTTTGGTTTGGATTTCTAGTTTGAAAACAAGTAGATCAGTGTTTCCAGTTTTACCATAAGTAACCAGATCGCTCTTTGCTTCAGTTTCTGCATATGAAAGTGCTGATGAATCATAGAATCATCGAACCATTTAGGTTGGAAAATTCCTACAGTTAACCCACACTGCCAAGTCCATGACCAAACCATGTTCCTAAGTGCCACATCTACATGTCATTTAAATACCTCCAGGGGTGGTGATTCAACCTCTTCCCTGGGCAGTCTGTTCCGATGTTTGACAACCCTTTCAGGGAAGAAACTTTTCCCAATATCCAATCTAAGCCTCCTCTGGCTCAGCTTAAGGCCATTTCCTCTTGTCCTGTCACTTGTTACATGGGAGGAAAGATCTACCCTCTCCTTGCTAAAACCTCCTTTCGGGTAGTTATAGAAAGCTGTAAGGTCACCCCTGAGCCTCCTTTTCTCCATACTAAGCACCCCCAGCTCCCTCAGCTGCTCCTCATCCAACTTGTGCTCCAGACCCTTCCCCAGCTCCATTGCCTGTCTCTGGACATGCTGCAGCCCCTCAGTGTCTTTCTTGCAGTGAGGGGCCCAGAACTGAACACAGGATTCAAGGTGTGGCCTCACCAGTGCTGAGTACAGGGGCACAGTCACTGCCCTGGTCCTGCTGGCCACACTGTTGCTGATACAGGCTGGGATGCCACTGGCCTTCTTGGCCAGCTGGACACACACTTGCTCACGTTCAGATACTGACAGCCGGGACCCCCAGGTAATTTTCTGCTGGGTCCTTTCCAGCCACTCTGCCCCCAGTCTGTAGCACTGAACGGGGTTGTTGTGACCCAAACTCAGGACCCAGCACTTGGCCTTATTGAATCTCATACCACTTGCCTTGGTCCATCAATCCAGCCTGTCAAGCTCCCTATGTAGAGCCTTCCTGCCCTCCATCAGTTCGACACTCTTGCCCAACTTGGTGTAATCTGCAAACTGGCTGAAGGTGCACTCGATCACCTCATCCAGACCACTGATAAAGATGTTAAACAGGACTGATGCCAATAGTGAGCCTTGGGGAACCTCACTTGTTACTGGCTACCAGCTGGATTCCATTCACCACACTCTGGCCATGGCCATTCAGCCAGGATTTTACATAGCCAACAGTGTGCCTGTCCAAGCCATAGGCAGCCAGTTTCTTGGGGAGAATGCTGAGTCTCAGCATTCTGAGTTTCAGCAGATGCTGAATTTCTGACTTTCCACATTTTCTGAGCTTTGGGCACTTTAAATGTTCTCCAGACTTCAAGGTTTATGATGGAACCTTTCTTCCCTGCAAGGTGTGGGGACTTGCCTACTTGGGTTTATTTCTACATTATTTGTCATTAAATCAAGAATAGAAGCTGCTCTTCTCCTTCTTCTCCTTCTTCTCCTTCTTCTCCTTCTTCTCCTTCTTCTCCTCCTTCTCCTCCTTCTCCTCCTTCTCCTCCTTCTCCTCCTTCTCCT
>VZTA01023738.1:0-25556 GCA_013398855.1 Mohoua ochrocephala | reverse complement strand
CTCCTTCTCCTTCTCCTTCTCCTTCTCCTTCTCCTTCTCCTTCTCCTTCTCCTTCTCCTTCTCCTTCTCCTTCTCCTTCTTCTCCTTCTCCTCCTCTTCCTCCTACTTTTCTTTTTCCTTTTCTTTTTCTTGTTTTTCTTTTTCCTTTTACTTTTTTTCCTTTTTCTTTTTTCCCCTTTTTCTTTTTTTCCCCTTTTTCCTTTTCTTAGCTCCCTTTGTTGCAAAATAACCACAATTTACAGTTTTCTGAAATGAGGTTTCTTCACTGCAGTCAGTTATGACATTTACTCAGTCTGTAATGGACTGACAGTGGCATCACGCTTTGCTGATTCATATTTTCTGCATCATTTCAAACTCACTGCCATTACCCTGGTTTTTGGTCAGAACTATAACCCAAATGCTAATTTTTCATAGTTAGACATGAAATTTTCAAACCTTAGGAATTTTGTGCCACATTTTGTGCAGACAACTGTCAAGTTTTTTTAGATATATGGCATGTGGTCTTTCCAAGGGAAGACCTTTTCCGATATTACTCACATTTCATTTTGTTTTGTATTTATGGCTTCTTCACTGAATTTATGAGCATGACTTGGAGAAATACTATATTTATTTGAGACTTTAGTGAGAGGGATAAGTGTCTTTAAATGGCAAATGTTTGGTTAAAAATGAAACTTTCCCTGTTAAATAGGGAATTACACTTGGGAAGGCTTTTGTATGCTCGGGGTATGTCTGAGAGCAAGGACTTGAAATGTTTTCTTACATCCTGAGGGATGTTAGGCATTGTCAGATGCAGCTGCATCTACTCGTTAGCTGTTTGGGAAATCTTGCAGCCTAGACAATCTTCGGTTCCTGGTAGAGAATGAAAAAATAATTCTAATGTCTCAAACTTTTGCAGGATGGGAAAATGCATTCTGCAGCTACTCGACTATGCAGAGCTATTTCCATTACCCCTATTTAAATCTCCTGGGATAAGCTCCTCTTTTTCATCTCTCATTTCACAACAGGAAAAAAATATAATTACATGATGACATGACTTGAAGAGCATTGGGAAGTTTTACATAAAATGACATTGCCCAAGGTATTGCAGAGTTACATTTGCCCAGAGGGAGGGAGTATGGGAGTAAGTATCAGTAAATCTGTTCAAAAGATAATAAGATGCTTCTTCTTGATTTAAAGATACACCTGTATATAACTTCCCTATCTTTAGTGTGACTGGAGTGAAAGAGAAGAAAGACAAAGAGTAAGACTTAATAGGTAAATATATAAAAGGAATGAAAGATAAGCAGAGCAGAGAAGAATCTCCTTCTTTATTCTTGTGATAGTATTTTCCCATATAAAAAATGATATGGGTAAACGAAGCCTTTAAATATATGCATATGTAGGGAAGATTAGTTTCTTCTTGGAGCTAGGATCGTGTTTCTTCTCCTGATATTTTTAACAAATCCAGTAATCTTTCGTATGCAGGCTGTGTCTGTTCAGTATAGTGTAAGGAATTAGTGGGATTTCTTCATATTATTGCAACAACCGTTCTGCCCTTATTTCACAAAACCCCACGTTAGATTTTTTTGTGAAGTGCCTTTTATGACTGAGGCTGGGACTGCTCACTTATCGATCACTGTCACTGAGCTGACGTAGTGCTTGTCAGTGACAGCGCTGTCCCCACGCCTCTCCTGCCCGGCTTCACGGCAGCAGAGCCCTCCCTTCCAAGCGAAGGCTGTGTTTCATGGCCTCATCAGAGTCCCCAGTTGGCATCTGTCCCAACACAGAATGATTGCACGGTGGAGCAAAACATGCCGTGTGTGGTGTAATGCCAGTGGGTAGTCAGGTGCCAGATATTTTTGCACAAGTTTGTCAAGACGTAGTATCAGCCTTTATCTGAAATATCCTGAAGACTAGTGTTTCTCCAGAAAAAAACAAACCAAACAAAGAAACAAGCAAACAGAAACTGGGTTAAGCCAGGAATAGCAAGAATATTTAAGACAAGGACTAGTGTGTGATGGCAGAAGTTGCTCGATGTCTGTTGGGAACTTGCAGAGCCATAATTTCTCTAATATAACTTGTACTTGTAGATCTAAGGCAGCTTTTCCATCTCTTGATTCCTTCTCTATCACCCCATGCCCCTCCCAGGGATCAAGTGCTCTCCTTTTCCTACACATTCCGTTGGGAACTTTACTCTCAAGAGCCGATTGTGGGCAAACTTGTATTCCTGATGAATTTTTAGCAGTTTTTAATACTGCACTGTGGTATTTTCCATCTGACTGATTTGTATAATGGTGTGTTCAATCTATCTACTTGGCACTCATAAAAAAATAGATTCAAATATCTTACCTTTAGATGAATTTTGGCAAAAAGAACAAAGTACTCGGGAATGTCAAACATGGCCAGAAGTGAGATTCAGGACTCGGGAACTGCACCCTCTCATCTACTTTTGCTTTCTTTTACCTTAGGGCAGCTCCATATTTGTTAGGATCAAATTTCCTAATATCTCTGTCAAAATCAGCCTGAACTTGTATTGTAAAAAGCTCACATATGTGCTTCATCAAACTATTTTTCCATGCAGCCTTGTTTCCCATTGCCTGAGAGAAAGGCAATTCAGAAATGGCAAGAAAACTTCCCAAATTAACAATCCTCTTTAGTTTTTTCCATCATCATCCTCTTCTTTCTTGGGGAAGAGGGGTCAACATTCACCTTTTTTTTCTGTGTATGATCAATGATCCTGATGCAAAAGGTCTGCATAGTGTTTATTGGAGGAAGAGGTTCTTCACAGTCAGAGTGAAGACAGCATAAATCAGTTTGGAAAATCACCGTCTATATGTTTTTTGAAAACTGCAACTATCTTTTTCTCCATTCAGCCCTTCTGCCAAATCTAGCAGCATCACAGAGCCCAAGACCAACATTACTGAGCATCCTATTGGACAAAGAAAGCAAAAGCACTCAGGCTCCAGTCAAAAGGTGTGTGAAAATGCCTCTTCCCTTGGCTCTTGTAACCAGGCAGGACTTCTTCACTTGCAAACACACCAGCCATATGCTCTGAAAAACAGGGCACTGAAAATACATGTGCAAGTGCAGAGGAAATATTTTTTTGATTACTTTGGCAATAGCTGTAGCTTACTTTTCTAGCAGTCTGTGGATCAGTGCCTTGACTTACCCCACCAAACCATGGTTGATTTGCATCTGTAAGTAGCAGTGCCAATGTCCTCACTGGACTCCTTTTTTGGCCTTGAGGACAATATCACCATGCAGAGATTTATGATTCAGATGTATTAAATTGCTTAGAGCGGTATCTCTTTCACCTAAATACCTGGAGGTGGGGGGAAGGTGAAGAGAGGGGGGAAAGGGGAACGAAGCACTTAAAAATGACCTCATCTTGACCAAAAAACCTTTTTCCTGTGTCTTTTTTGAAAGTCTAACACTTTCTTCTGCTTCCCCTTCCACACCCTGCTTTCCACACGCACTTCTCCCTTTATCTGCATTTATGCTGTCTTTCCAAGAATCACTAGAAGAAATGCAGATAGGTGTGTCATGCAAATGAAATTTTTAGTGTAGCTTTCCACTTCCCTTCCCACTGTTGCTAGAGAGATCTCTTTCCACAGGTCTTGGATTTTTGAGTGCCAAAAACTCTTTCTCTGAACAGCCGCCTTATTTAGGGTATTGTTATTTTTCTTTAGCAAAAAATATTTCTTTCAGGACTGTAATGCTGGCATCGTAACTTTCGTCTTACTACTGCACCAGTTTATCTTACATCTTTTCTGATATGTGGGGGCCTTTTTACTATAGTTAGGTCTTGCTGTGGATACTTGTGCTCCAAACTTGTGGCATTGGACTCTAATAATACCTGTTGCTATCTAATGTTCCCCAAAGTTCCACAGTGTGTTCATGAGTTGAAAATCAAGAGGAAAACGAGCTGTTCTGCTCATTTGTAGTATGATTTTTGCATGTATTAAATGAGATATCTAGGAACGAGTCCTGGAATGGATTTGGGGAGCTTGTATCTCAGCCTTCTGTGAAGGGCCTGTCATCTTGCCTGCAAATGCTATCACTTCATTCCTATAAGCAAGCTGGCATGCTTATCAAAAAGCTAAACAAATGTTATAAATTTAGAGCAGCCTTAAATTTGGATTTTTTTTAAAAAAGTTGTTTTCATTGGCAATTAAAAAAAAATCATTAGTCTGGCTCAGCAGATGTTTGCTGCTAACTCTGAAGAAATGTCACTTGTTCCCGTGTTGACAGTGTCAGGGAGAGATGAGTATACACATTAGCTCCTTAGCTGGCTGAGCACTCTGCTTCTCTAGTTGGTGCATCTGCCAGCTCCTCTGCTTTTGTGTCATTTGCTGCCTCGCTGCACTTTGGCCCTTTGTCCAGGCTTTCCGGGTATGTGGTGCCTTGGCCGGAGTTACAGCACTGGTTGGGTTCCCAGGTGTTTAGGCAGCCCAGACAAATTGCTGCTGCTGCGTGGGAGCTCTGCTGTGTTGTGGAAATGTCCACTTCATAGGGCACAGGCTGTGCACGCATTCCCCTGAAATACAGGGATGGAACTTCTGTGAGCTTCCAGCTTGGGTAAGTGTGAGTTGTTGTTTGTTGTTTCGTTGGCATGCAGCATTTCAGGCTCTGTGTGCGTCTTGCGCATCGGTTAAACAAGAAACTTAGTCTTATGTGTGCCAGGGGTTTGGCTGTGGTTTTGTGAGCAGTTGTTACCAGTCGTATTCCCTGTCAGTGGCTGCGTGGGAGCCATATTAAATTAGGTCTTCCCCAGGCTGCTGAAATTCTTGCAGCCATCTGACTGCTGCTGTTCCATTAATAGCACCTTGAGATACCTATGAGTTTGTAGGGCAAGGGACACATTTCCATGGTTTGGTTTCTCCTGCTATTCTGGTTCTTCAACACCTTTCTCTTCCCATGAGTATCTCCAGGGCCAGCCTCTCTCCGATACCTCCGTTTCCTCATGATTCCTAACAAAAGCTGGGAGCCCTGTCACCTGTCTGATGCAAAACTCCAGCTGTGTTTGGAAACAGATGCTCTCCCTGGAAAGATAAGTCTCCCTTACACAATGCACCCGGCCATTAGAGGTACGTTGGGCCTGCTGGCCGTGTGCCTGTGGATGTGCATGGCAGTTGTTCATCGGCGGAAGGCCCGATGGCCTCAACTGCTGAAGCCAGCAGGATACCTTTTCACAGGAGGACCAGTCGGGCTGGTTGCCACCTACCTGGTTTCCAGCCTTAAAGGCCTTCAATCTTGATTGCATATTGATGTTCATTGGGAAAGTGATTGGAAGCAGCAACGGCAGAAAAGATTTTGGTGTGCAAATTTGGGAAGACCATTTGCATTTGAAAAATCATCGGCGCAGGCTTAGGACAGGCTTGAGGCACACACAGTTTGTCTGGCTTATCTATCAGGATTTGAGTACCTAAATTGTCTTCTGTTAGGATAGTCCTGGCATGACTTTTGAATCCAGACCCTGTTTACCTGGTTTCTGCCAAACCAGAATTTTAGGGAGATGTTTCTGTAAGGCACACAAAAAAGGCTGTTGCTGAAAGCTGCGTGGGTTCCCCAGCAGTTTACTGATTGCCTCTCAGAGTGGAAAATGAATTATTTTTCTACATCTGCTTAATGGCTATAATCTCAATATCGCTACAGTATAAATTAGGGAAAACGAGTCAGAATATTTTGCAGTAGGAAAAACTACTCAATAATTCTGTGGTACTCTGAGCTATACGATTTCTCTAATCCAACAAGAAGAACTCGATTGTGCCTTGTCCTTTGGTGTTAGACAAGGACTGGAAATTACAGTTTGCCCTCTTTTTCTCACTGAGTGTTGCTATACAGGAATGGCTCCAAACTTGGGTCTTGTTATTCCGTCATGAAACTAAATATTCATTGTTGGTTCTTTTCTTTTTATTTTTTTTCCATCTGTGCTTCTGCCAGTTACCTTCAGGCCCCATATTTGCATGTAAATTATTCAGTTACAGGAGGAATGGAAAAAAAACCAACTGTTGGGATTTGTCTGTAGGGATCTCTCCAGCACAAATGTCACCAAAGTTCCTGCACTGAGTGGCCAGTTCAGGAGGTGCAGGCAAGTCCCAGCATGGCACCTCACAGGTGGACGTTGACCAGCTTTTTGGATGCCTTCAGCTGTGCTCAAGTCTTGCCTGAGAAGCACTGGAGACTGATTCAGACAATCTAAATTCTATCCTTGGCCTTCAATGTCTTAAAAAGAAGGTTAATGAGGAAATTAATATAAAGATATTATATTTTAATGTCCACATTACCCATAATGTGCCACCATGCACATATTGGACTAGTAGGCTAGGAGATGGAACTTTGTAAAAATTTGATGCAATTTGCTTTTAATAAACTTTTAATTCTGTTTTCTTCTTTTTTTTCTCCCTTGGCCTCAAGCACAATGTGCTGTAAAGGTTACAGAATACCAAAGCAAGCTACTCTTAAGGGAAGCTCTTCTGAGGTTTGCATTGTCTATGTTCACATAGTGCATTTCTGCAAAAAAAAGAAAGTTTAATGCCTCTGTTTTGATTTGGCTACTTCAATCTTCAATTTGACTACTCATCCCTCCCCCAGAGCTGAGATTTTGCTTGCAGGAGCTGGTCATTGGTACGGAATTGGTCATTGATATGAGTCTGCAGACTGTCTTACTTCTCTGCGGTCTTGGCAGTTGCAGAGGCATCCTGACAGCCCTGTTTTGGAGTCCCTTGAAAATTAGTATTTTTAAAAATTACAGAATTGCCTTACATTCTTTGTAGTATTGAATTTGTGTGAGGATGTCTCTGTACATGGAAGTTATTTATGATTAGGGAGAAGTATGTTTAAAAGGAAAATAAATATTTTTAAATAGCCTCAGATCAGGACATAATAAATCTGCCTTATTTTTCTGTTTTGGGGTAATCCACTTGCAAAGCAAACAGGCTTATGTCATCTAAATGCATTGGAATGCAGGCAGAACCTGCAGCCTGAGAGAAGCTTCTCTCAAACCCTGGTGTGATAAAGCAGCACCTAAGGAGCGCAGGCTGGTTTCTCTGAACACAAAGGGAAGTAACAGCTACTGCTTGGTCAGGGGATTTCATTAGCACAGGGCTGTACCGTTCTCATGTCCCACGGAGAGATCAGTGGCGTTACACCTCTGTACTTGAGATCAGTATCTACCTCCTTACCCGGAGCAGAGGCAGAGACAGAACTGGGGTGGTTTAAATGAGGTGCACGAAATGCCAGAGGGAACCTCTCTGGGCATCGCAAAGCCATGGGTCTCCACTGCCTCCTGCCTGGGGGGCTGTGAGCCTCCAACTGCTCTCAGCTCAACCTCTCACTCAAAATAAACCAGTATCTGCTGAAAACCAGGCTGAGCCCAGGTCTGCTTTGAAAATTTCATGCTGAGTTTTGTCATGGAAGGGGTGTTTTAACACTGAAAGTTGGGTGTACTGCAAACTCCACATAACATTGGAGTTCTAGTGGGAACACAGCACTACTAAATTGCCTTTCACTGCAGTTACCCCTGGCTCACACACAGAGCCTGTATTTGATCTTGACCACTGTTGCTGACATAAATACTAGCTGTGTCTCATTTAAATGGAGTTTCATTTTACATTAAGCTGACTTGATGGAAACTGTACACATTTTTAGAATTAATAACAATTAAGAGTTAATTGAGGGATTTATTTTCTTCCTGTCCCCCTCCCCTCTCTGATGTGTTCCAGTTTTTCTCTTTGCATTTCCCATTTTGACTGAAGTGAGTGGATAGACTGAGATGTGCCATGCAGTGTTATGTCTATTCAAAACCATGCTATGTGGAAGCTGTTTACTGTACCTCTTGTAAATAAAACAGATAATGGCCACTTATCTGTGTGTCTGCAGCCCTCATTTCTCCCTCCTTGGCTGCTTTCTTAGGTCCTTGGAGCTAGCTGCTACGAGCAGGCCTGTTTTAAACCTCTCTGTAATATAGGATCTCACAGAATACATTTTTACAGTGGAGTCTTTAAGTGGCCATTAGGACCAAAAAATTGTCCTTTTCTTTGCAGTCACCATGGACAGGATAGGACTGGACATCTTCTTTCATCTGCTAAATTGTGTCCTGTGCTAAGAACCACTTCATCACTTTGCTCTTCTGACTTCCCATTTTTCTTTCACATCATTGCCCCTTCCCCAGTCCTAACTTCTTTTTCTCCTGTTCTTTCATTAATTTTCTTCTAAGTGAATTAATTTTGCATTAAAATGTGACTTCTTATTCAATAGGTAGGTATAGTGGTGCAGTAATGGAAATGAGGGACAGCACCTGTATGCAACATGTGAAATCCAAATGTCAGGTCAGCAATATGGTGAGAGGCCAGAAGCAAGGGAGGCATTGGGAGGCAGAAGAGGAAGAGAAGGTACTCAGGCCCACAAGAAAGCATTTTCTCTTGAGGAGATTTGCACCTGTGGGCATTTAATTTAGAGATTGTGATTAGAAGTATTTTTGGCGGAAATTGCAGGGCTGCTAATGACTAAATTGAAGCCCCTTAAGAAAGCTCCTGGTGAAATTTTATTTAGCTCAAATTATATATGTCAGGACACCTATGTGCACGGATATCACTGTAATTGGAGTTAACCTTCAAATACCTGCAAACAATTCCTGCTCTGCATGGATAGGAAGAACCAAATCGTTACCTGAAGAGAACAGAAATTCATGTTGAATCATGTTGGAAAGAGCTATGTATTTCAGAAAAGGTGAAATCTGGGTCCTTTTTGAAGTTGCTATGAAGAAAGAAGCTTGTATCAGTGCTAGTCCTGTGTTTCATAACTATGTAAAATATGAGTTTCTGTTGTACAACAAAGCAATCCCCTAAAAACCTAGAAATCAAAATAGAAAGTCCTTTGATAGATGAAAGTCGGCATCTTTTTAACATTTGTTATCTGTAGCGTTGCCTACGGACACTGCACCCCAGCAAAACGAAGTATTCAGTTCCATTTTCCCTGTGCAAATACCTCGCGGCTTCTACTCTAAAGCAAATTAGGAACTCACCTTAGTCACCTAAGGACCACATGGTGCTTCACATGAAACATTCTCCACCTTGTCAAAAAAATTGTAGTCGATATTAGACCTAGTTCATGCCTTTCCCAAGCAGTTAAATTATATTGCCTTTGCTCTGCTTTGGCTGCAGGACTCCCTCCATGGTGGGGGGATGCGCTGCGCAACCTGTGCCCGGTGTGGGAGCTTGTAGTCGGAATGGCAGCTGCTTTGCAAGGGCCATTCCAGACACTTCTTGGCTCGGTTGGCAGGCTAAGGACTGCCCGGGGATGCAGGAGACACAGGCTATGTCTAAGCCACCGCTCTAAGCAGAGGGAGTTTGGGAGCATCCCCTGCCTGCCGGGCTGTGTGTGGGCCAAGGAGCACTTGGAGTGGAGGGGGAGTGAGGTTGACAGTGAGTATCGGGGATGCTGGCTTCTGTGAGAGAGGGCTGGTGTGGGTGGGAAAAGCAGGTGGGAGTTTTCATGCAAGAAAATTGCTTTCTCCTTCCTTTGGGGCTCAGGGCCCTGTGATTTTCAGAAGGAAGAGTGCTCAGTTATGCAGGGAAATTAGGTCAGGTGGTGTACTTTAGCTCACCTTTGACTGAGATCTTTCCTCTATGTTACTGGCAGAGGCGGGTTTTTGTCGTTCAAGAAATTTTCAGGCTATCATGGTGCCAAGTGAATTTTTATCCCTATACGCATAGAGAAAGCCATCCCTGAACTGACGTTACTTGTGTCACCTTGCTCAGTTACAAAGTTATGGCGGAAATTTTAAAGGTCAGATGACTGCAGGATGAAGAAATGCATGCAAATAGAAATGAGAAAATTTCTGAAGTGGGTGTTTGCTTTTCGTGTCGTCAACCTCAGTCTTTCGTGAACTGTTAATACTGGAAAATTATAGAGCAGTAAATAATGATGGATGTTCCATAGTTTTTATTTCCATGCGGAGTTTGCTTCTGAGATTGTTTACTGGCCTGGCTTGAGCAGTCTGTTAAGTGTACACTCTTTAAAATGCACCTTAACTTCTTAATCGTGTTACTATTGCGAACTAACCTTGTGTTGTTTCTTTTTTCCTCATATAGTTTTCCCTACACAAAATGGAAAGGTTGCTATAGTGACTGGAGGCACTAAAGGAATTGGTTACCAAACTGTGAAGCATTTGGCAAGACTTGGCATGCATGTGATAATAGGTAAAGTCATTCTTTTCTTAATATACTTTTTGTTTCAGAAAGTAATTTTTTTTTTCTTCTAAGTAGTATTTTCTCTCCTTACATATAAGTACGGATATGTCAGGGGAATGTAGGAGAATGTTTTGCTAGCATTTAGCACAAAATTAAATAAAGATTGATTTCTGTTTTGCTTTGCAAGTTCTCAAAAAAATAGTGAATGGGATTTTTTTCTGTAGAACTTGGAAGAGTTGTACTACCTTCGATAAGAAGTAAACAATAAAAAAACTTAAAAATATGAGTTTTACAAAAATATTTTAGTTCCTTGTTACTGGGGATGCATCACGTTAGGGTGTACATGTTCATTAAGTGGAAAACAAATGAAAGCCTTGAAGGAATATTACAGTGTTTAGTGGGGGGTGATCTGTGTTATAAGGGCAGAGGAAGCCCTTATAACTTCATCCATGTAAAAATTACACATTTACTTCTCAGTTTGTCACTGTAAGAGGCCTCTGTAGGCAAGACAAGGAAATAAATACCTTGAGATTCAGTCATGTCAGTCTGAGACGGACTGGGCAATTCACCTTCTGGAGGTGCCTGTTTCTCTCCATGGATAATAAAGAGTTTATAAGATTAGAGTGAGTCATTTGAAGTCAGGTGAATTTCTCTACGAGCTCAAAAACTGTCATGTGTGCACCATTTCTTCTTTCTTCCGCAGACACTATTTAGGAGACTTCCTATTTTTTAAAGCTTTCTCTACTACATATATAGATTTATGCACTATCATGTCTACTAAATCAGAATGTAACATAATGAATACTTATATGTTTAAAATGCTACGTTTTCTCACTTTATCTTTCTTTAACTAGATTTTTTACCTCAACCACTGTAACTTTTATTCCATAGAGTCACTGAAGATTGCTGTTTCATTGTGCAGTATCAACCCGGCAATGCCATTTTGTTCAGCTTTTATACAGAATGTGCTCTCTCTAAGGTTTTGTATACATATCTTTAAAAGAAAACAAACCCACTCCAAACAATGGATGAGAGCATAGTAGCCATGTACTTTTAGTGCAGTGAAGTCAGAAACATTAATGGAGTCGTCCTGGAATCGTACAGGTGTAACGTGGAACACCACTTACTCATGCATGTTTTAATAGATGTGTCAAACCCAAGCGTCTGCAAAATGCAAGTAGATGCTGCTTTATGTAGCTAAATGCTAGATGTTGCTAACGTAGCTAGATGTAGCTAATGATGTCAGCATTAATGTTTCACTAAAATTGCTTTTCATCTTTAAGGTGGGCTGTAAAAATATAGTCAGTGGGGAGAAAAAAAGGGTACTTTTCTTCTCTTTGCATAGGGTCATGGAAGCATAGAACATTCTTTTTTTAGGATTTATTTTATATCACTTAAAGTTTAGGGTATTCCATGTAACAAAATTTCAGTGTGAGTGTTTTGGGAATGGGAAGGCGAGGTTTAGGTGCAGAATCTCTAAGTCAGCTGAATTGTTTCAACTCACAATCACTCCCTCGTAAATCTCATTCACTCACACACACACACCTGTACTCTCATAGGCACCAAGATGTGTGAGCTCATGTGGTCTTGTGAGCATCACTTGAGTGTGGGAAAAGGTCATGCCAGCTACTGAATCCTTATCCCATCTCTGTGGTTCTTCTTGGCCAGAAATGACAGGCTAGTTTATGGTCAGAGCTTCCAGATAGGTTGTGCAGTCTCCTCCTCTGGACATATTAACAATTCGTCTGAATGCGACCCTGTGCTACTTGTTCTAGGTGAAACTGCATTAGCAGGGGGATTGGACAGAGCTCCCTTCCAACCACAACCACTCTGTGATCTTTCATACTGCTCAGCAGCTCTCAGCACGTTTTTCCTTGTCTGCAATATATAGGCTCTGTCTGTAGCCTATTTTTAGGGTGGGCTAGCAGGAAAAATAATGGTATGGGTATTATGCCATAATAACCTGGATGTTATTCTCCTGATGGCAGAGCACACGGTCATCTGCTGGCCAGTCTTCTGTGCTGTGGCCTTGACATGCACAACACAGGAACAGTGTCCTCCAAACAGGTCTTTTGTTTGTCAATAAAGAACATTCTTTTAACACTTTGCTCTTTCTTTCGGTGCTTCCGAACACCCACACTTCCATCCGCTCTACAATATTATCAATCTTACTGTTTGCACTATGAATCTCTACAAATGTAAATTAATGAAATTAATTATAGGAAGCATTTGATGAGTAAGATTTGCAGCTGATTCATTTCTTCCAAGCAAACCCTGACCTAAACACTGAGCCCTGTGAGTCACAGCTATCTTCTTTGCCTGTGAAATTCTTCAGACCAAAACAGCCCTGTCAGTAGAATGGATAGTCCCAGGCACTTTTCCAACTGCAAGATCATAACAGTCTCAAAAGCACATTAAATGCAGTGACCTTCCATCCTTGTTCCTCACTGTTGGGCCCAAGTGTCCAGAGTATGTTTAAAATATCTGCTGGCACATTGGCATGCATTAGCACATTCAGCTTCAGGCCACACAAGGCTCAAATAAGACAGCAAGTGTGCTCAAGCTTTCTCCTCTACAAATGTTTTCACCCCATGTTTGTATATAGACATGAACTTCAGTGAAAAAGGTGTGGATGTTAAGTGAATTTGGGCTTGCAAGAGACGCTCACACGTAGCTTACAGTCAATCATGCTCAATCACTGAATGCTTATTTCCCATTATAGGAACTGTAGCAATAAAGGATGATATCCCTGCAGCAGGCAAATGAGTCAAGCCTGAATGTCTGATGTGAAAAATGATTCACCATTTGTGATGGATGTGGTTTTGATTCATTTTGACATTTTAGAGGAGTAAATATTTGAAGCAACCTACTTTTAAATCCAATCCACCAATGGAATGAGGAAAGCAAATAAGCAGAAAGCATGTTACCTTGTGGAACATGAATAGGCACTGTACGAAAAGGCAGTATGTTCACTCAGAGCCCTTACAGCAAGTGGTTTCATAGTTCTTTTACATCTTCTTCCTTTCCAGTCCCAGCACTGGTTCACAAGCCTCCATTCTCCCATTGATGGTTTCCCTCTGCAGGTGCTGCTCACCCTGCCCTCTTCCTGGGAAAGAGGTTGTGATGAATGCTGAAATGATGAAAGTAATTTTCTGTGTGTTTGTTTGATGGATTTCATTGAGGCTTTTTTCCAGGCTGCTTTTCCCAGTAGCTTTACTCCCAGTCAGCAGGGCTTTTACTTCAGGAAAATCTCATGGCCGACATCAAACCCCTGGTAGGGAAAACTGGTGGCTGTGGTGAGTCTTCGGAATGAAGCCACACAGGGTGCTCCTGCTCCCTCCTGTGCGATTTACTACTTGATAAATAAACTTGCAATTTCATTTTTAGAGAGAGAGGTAAATGACACACCATATTCAGCAGTGACTGATATTGAAGATCGTGCTTTGTGGGCACTTAAAAATAAATACGCTTTTCACAATGAGGACATTGGAAATCAAGATATCCTGGACATTTCTATGACCTCCCCCAGCCCAGGTCATAAAACCCAGTAGGTTCAGCTCTGGTTCAAGGTGTTTGCCACAGTTTTGTGAGTCCCAATTTAGACTGATAAAAAGCATAAACTCTTCATATTCCTTCCATCCTTTATCACAGCTGTTTAATTTTATGAGGATTCTGTGAGTGCCTGTTAAAATTGTTGACTCAAAAAAAAGAGCCTCAATTTGATTTTTTCTTTTTTTTTTCTTAGTACATTAGTAAAAGAAGGCTGAGATAATGTGTGATAGCATCTAATACAGAAGTTTCGATAATTCTATCTGAAAATGGTGAATGAAAATCAAAAGATTTGCACCTTTACAATGTTACACATATGCTGCTTGGTATAAAACACCAGGTTCAGGACAGAGTAATCAATCTTTAATGTCTGAGTATATCAGTGTCACAGGTTTCTAAGACAGGCTCACACTTTGAAGGAAGCAATCTCATTATATTTATATATATGTACATATATTCAGGTGACTTATTTGAGCTCTTCAGTTTTGGCTTGAGCCCCGAAATTTTGGCAGAAATAAATGTACTTCCATCACCAGATTCAACATTTCTGTGTGACCTCGGTAAGCCCTGCAGGAGACTAAGCAAGAGATATTTCTGTCACCTCTTTCATTCCCATTAATTTCCAATTATTAAGCTGGATTCTCTGCACCATGAATCAGACAACTCTTATATTGCATAATACTACAGAGTGACTTTAGTAGGATAATTAAATCCTATCAAGAGGGCGCAATTGTTCATTTTCAAAGACAGTTTGATTTAATTTCAATTAATGAAAATTTCTATGGGTTACTTTAATAGTCCTTTTTTAATATACATAGATTTTTGAGATGCTTGGGTTATAATTTTTTTTTCTAGAAAAGTATTTATCTTTCTAATTTCAGCCAGGTTTTTTTAGGCCTGAACGAGTTCTAGAGTTAGTCAGGAAGTGTCAAAATTTTACCAACCTATAAAAAGTGGGTGATGATTTCTTTTTTCTGTATGAGCATGAAGGAAATGCATGCAGATTGCTTTTTAATTGTAATTCAGTTCAGGTTCTGTCATATCAGTGCACTGTAATCAGGGTTATGAAAAACTCTGTTTACAGTACTGTCTGTTACTTATGCACCATCCATGTGCACACAGCCACACACAGCCTTCCAAATATGTACGAATTTTGTCAAACACTTTAGTCCCTAATTTCTGTTGGAAGACTGTCACGTCTGTGCTTGTTTTAACATATGGTGCTTTCAACATGTAATTTTATAGGAGGAGCAAATAATGAAGTGACAAGTCCTTCGAATTGTATCAAACTACTCAGGGTGATAAAGACCAGGGATGTGTGAAGAATTGCAGGAGGACCATAAGAAGCTGAGTGTTAAAAGGCATGTGCAGTTCAATGTAGATCAGTAGCGATCATGGAGTGATGGATGTGGGGAAAAATCTTAACTCCAGAAAAAGACATGATGGATTCTGTGTCGACCATCATCACTTTGGAAGTAGATCTCAGGGTCAAAATAGGTCATTCTGTGAAACTCAGTGGTCCTCCACAGGGTGCAAAAATCAAAACAAATATTAGAAATAGTTAGAAAATGAACAAACTAAGCAGGCAATGTGAGTTGATTCAATTGTATGAATCCTTTGTGGGCCAGAACCTTAAATACTATGTTGTATTCTGGTCTGCCTATTTCAAAATGTTTTTAAAGGGTTTAGAGGAAAACAAGTTTTATCAGGGGGATGGAAAAGCATCCTTGTGAGGAGCAACCAAATGGGCTTGGAGTCTTCAATCTGTTCACTGTCTCTGAAGTACATAAAATGAGCAGCTAAAAAGATACAGAGCTTAAAATAGTATGGAGATTGTTACAAACTCAGTATAAATACAGTACTATACATCAAAAATAAATTAAAATGGTCTAAAACAGGCCACTGTGATTAAAACCAAAATCCATGAGAAGTCCAGTAAAAGTATTTCTGGACTAGTATCTGCTACATAGGGCCTTAAATCATCCTTGTTGAAGGAGAAGTGTGAGGTGGACAAATACAGGTGCTGGGCAGTTTTGGGAAGAACGTTGTGCATAGGCCAGTAAGTGTGGTTTTTATATTGAAAAATAAGTCAGATATTTTAAAAAAAAGTCGAGTTAAATATGTGTGGATGAATTTTGGAAGAGTTAGTGCATTTTTTTCTAGGCATTTGTTTAATTTATTCATTAAGCATTTGTGCTTAATGCTTTGAAATATTCAACAACTGTGTGAATTAATTTAATCCTGGTTTTCAAAAGCTTTTGTTAAGATTCATGCCAGAAGATTTAAAGTGGCTGGCTTGTCTTGAGATAAGAGAAAGATCTCTTGTAGTTTAGTAGTAGATTAGGAGGCAGTAAACAAAACTGAGAAATTATTTGTCAGCTTCAGGCTGGAGCAAAGATACTCCTGCTCCCATAGACATATGTTCAGTACATTTATAAAAGCTAGATACAGAATACAGGGTGAACAGTGAGATGATGCATTCTGTTTAAGTATGTTTAGGATAGTCAAATGAATTTGACTATTGATAATTAAAAGATTTGCCTTTCTGACATGTAAGGAGAGGCTGAGAGAGCTGTAATGGGCCTGAAGAGGAGAGAAAGGCTAGAGGGATCTTTTCCACTATATAAGTACCTAATAGGAAAAAACTCGGTTTTGGTTTTTTGTTTTTTTTTTTTCCATTGTGGGTGGTCAAACACTGGCACAGGCTGCCTCGGGAGGTTGTGGAATCTCCATCCCTGGAAACACCTGAGATCTAACTGGACATGGTCCTGGGCCACCAGTTGTAGCAGAGGATGGGACTGAGTGGCGTCCAAAGATGCCTCGTGAAATCTTAACTACTATGAAGAATAGGAAATAATCTCCCAATAGTGAATGACTACGTTATGAAGGGATGCATAAATACAGAGTGTTAGTAAATGCAAATACAGAATATGAGAAAAAAACAGCCACACCTATGTATTTACAAGAATAGGACCTAAATTAACAGCTACTCAATGAGTTAAATAAATATTGTGATTTACTGTTGAAAGCTCTGTGTACAACATCATCGATATTTCGTGCCAGTCATAAAGGCAAATAAAATTATATGACTTAGCAGGAAAGAAGATGAAAACAGGACAGAAAGCGTCTCTCTTCCTTTATAGAAACCATTGGTTGATCCTGTTGTGCATACTCAAAAGGAGTCTGGTTGAACTTGGAAAAACTAAAGAGTGATGGTTAGGAGTACAGGATGGCTTTGTACGAGGTGGGGCACAGAACAAAGGTTCTTCTGCTTCCAAATAGATGACTGAGGTGTGGTATCATACAATTATGAATGGTTTAGAAAGTGAACGAGAAGTGGTCATTCCCTGTCTTATTGTATGCAAAGCAGAGAACATCCAACAAAATAAAAAATGCAACAACAAACAAACTACTGAAGTACAACCTTTTGAATGTAATTAAGTGTGTCATTAAATCACGGAGCCTGCTGTCCCAGAACTCTTTGGCGGTCAAGCGCTTGAATGAACCGAAAGTGCAATTAGGTGAAGTAGTGCAGGCCGGGTTCATTGGGAGGCTACGTGTGACTTTTGATTCAGGAAGTCTCTGAAACTTCTTGCTTCTTGGAGGATGTATTGGAAAAAATCACTCCTAGACTTACTGCTGTCATATCTTTTCCTTAAGCATCTGCTACGGGTTATTGTTGGAAATAGGGCACTTGTCTAGATGTATTTTGGGTTTGATAAACAGGGTCATTCTTAACGTCTCGTTGGAACAGGTGGGTAGCTGAAACCTAAGGCAATAACGATGATTTCTTTTCTCTTTGCAAATTGACATTCTCTCCCTTGCTCATTTTTTGCTTCTTTTCTCAAAGGAACATTTGCAACAACGTTTTTACCTTCCACGTAAAAAAGGCATGTACTTAATTGTGACTGCTGTATGACAAACTCGATGACAAAAGACTTGTGGTATCTCTAGACATAAGGAACTTTGTATCATGTTCACAATTAATTTTTATAGCTGGCCACATCCTCCTGCCTAGCTTTATTGAAATCGATGCCTTAAATGTTTTACAGGTGAGACCCAAGATTTGTATTTCTTTTTATTAAAGATTTTATAAATTCCTTTTAAAACCTGCTCATATTTTATTGAGTTCAAATTTCTCATCCTTGGAGTTTTTCGGGGCAGGCATTCCTCTCTTTTAGGCATATTCTATTTCTTGTGCACGGTCGTAAAATCACAATATTCCTAACACCAGCTGATAGGATTTTGTTTTTCTCTTGAGGCACTGGGTGCCCTCACAAGCCCTGTCTTCTGGCTGGTGCTTCAAAGAAATCAGTTCCCCTTCGATCATAATGAGGATTATGCTACTCTGAGGAGGCATCTTAATTCAAATTTCCATTTGGAAACTTTTATATTCTGTTGCACAAAGACATCTAACCATCATCCTTTGCAACTCATTAATCAGATGGCATACACTTACACGGAATGGATTACTGTGCCACCGAGCTTTTCCTGGTAATGCACATATACATAAGAGTTTACAGGCACCACTTCTAAACTCGTGTTGCCTGAAGTCAGCAGTGGGGAGAGGGGAGGGCCGTGGGGCATGCTGCAAACGCTGCAAAGTTATCCATTGTTTCCCTGACAAACTTTTAGGTAAGCAAGGGCTTTTTGGATTTGTGGGTTTATTCTCTCCAGGCACCCTTAAGCTTTACAGGCTCTATTGTTGATCACAGACTATTTTAAATTTCTTTATAATGCCCTGAAGTACATTTCCTTGAAGCATCAAGATTGCAAATTCCTAGTTTTGCAAAACACCAGTTGGAAAAGCTCTTGCTTTCTTTATCAGGATCAATCTTGTGCATAAATTCAGTGTGCGAGTGGCAATTACTCTTTTGGAGAGATATTCACATAGAAAGAAATTAAAAATATTGTATGAAGAATGCATATATATGTATCAGAACCCCTTAACTAGCGACAGCGTGTTTTTAGCCCATGCTGGGTTTCTACTGGCTGTGCTTTTTTCAGCCTTATTCAGACTGAGCAATCTTTGTGATAATTCTGTTGAAATCCCTCAAATAACTTTCAGAGTTAGGATCTACTTAAGTGACTAAGATGACAGAGCCTGACATTTAGGATAAGATCCAAAGCCTATTGCTGCTGATAAGAATTTTAATATGTACTTCTCTGGTGTCTTTATATCAACTTGCTTTGACTTGTGGTGTTTGTGTAAGCGAATGGGGAAGAGATGAGTAAATTTGTTTGACTAAAAGTTGTATTTAAATATATTTTCCTTTTTTTTGCAACACAAGTTTCGGTATTTTATTAAGAATTATATTTTTTATGCCATTGAAATTATATCTGATTTTATATGGCTGCATCCATTTAGAATGAATTTATTTTTACATTACTAGTTTTATTTTCAGAATTGATCGTAGTCAGCATTGTTATTGAATCAGTCTCACCTAAATTTTTCACTACTCTGTGGGGACTAAGTGGAAAAAAAAACATCAGATAGGGCACTGAACGGCTTGCATAAACAGTTCTTGAGACAACTATATCTATTCTGAGTTCCCAATAGGCACTTTAAATTAGCATGAAAAGCAAGATTATTATGGTTTTGGGTACTTTGATGATCTAAGCTCCCAAGACAATGAATCCCTCTTTCTCAAAGCTTTTCTTAAGATTCCCTCACTGTATAAAATACGTGATCTGTCTTCCCTTGCTTACCCTTCCCTTCAAACCACTTGAATTCAGAGTAGGCAGATCTTATGCTGCAGATGCTATAACACTTGAAATGGATAAAATTTGGTATGTGGAACATATGGAAAGTATAGTGAATCACTGAAAAACTGTCCAGCCAGAGGATTATTTTGTGTATCACAAAGTTTTTTAAAGAATCACGACAAATATGCTACTGAGGATCTAAACCAGCTGACAGTGGTAAGAATTTGACCCTCGTATAGTAAACCATCCTCCTCCTGAGTTTAGGGTGCTGTATACCTGCTCAGTGCACTTGAAAGTTGTGCCCTTTAGTGACCCAGCTTCATCAGGAAGATGCAGATTAGTTTTGATTTTTCCTAATCCGAAGCTGACCGTGTTAGCTTGGTGATTTAAAACACTTTTTTTTTTTTTTTTTCAATTTTGAATAATTAATGTAGAACTTAAAAGGAGGTTGATCTTTTTGATCCCTAGCACTCACTTTGCTTAGGAGATCTCAGAAGGATGTACCAGAAGGGAAGCAGTGCAAAAGTCAGTGTCCCTTTCCTCTCCCACCCGCCCTTGGCAAGGGGGGGCTGATCTCCTTAACCGAGCTCCGAAGCCTAGATTACCCTCCCAGTTTCATGGTATCTGTCTGATCTAAGGGTCTTTGAACTTTTTGTAAGGATTTCGGTCATTTGTTCAGTGTCTTTATTCTTTCTTACAGGATTTTCTTTGAAAGAAGGATTTCAAAAGCCTCTGTTACTGTGGCATTTTTCACCGAGGTTATTTCAATTTTGCAATACTCCAGCCTTCAGCATCTGGTTTTCAAACTCTATTGAATCAGGCTGGAAACACACATCTGAAGTGACTGTTTAGAAAAATAATTTTTTTTTCCCCCAGTGGTCTAGAGTGAAAAATATGCAAATATGAATAAAATGAGCTCATTTGGAAGGCACTGAGCTTTAATGAATAACCATTTATATAACAGCAAAATAAAGCAAAATAAAGCAAATTAAAATTTGTTGTGAACACAAGCTCTTTTAAAAGAACAAATTAAATGAACATACTGAGAGTTAAATCAAGACACTGGAGGCTTTAATAAGCCTGATCTCTGCATGAGAGGTGCTGAATAAAAGAGGAATCCAATAAGACCTTCACAGAATTGGCACAAAAGTATTTTTATTTCTAGCATGACACTATCCAGCCTAATAACAACACACTGAGTTTGAAATCCTACTCTAGTACATCACTTGAGGTGAAACAGTGAGGGAAATTGATCTGTTGCCCATGAACCCTGTGCACAAATTTCCCCGGAAATGGCAGTTTCACTGGAGGGTTTGTTTGTTGATGCTGCATCTATATCTGGAAATTAGCATCAAACTGAATGTTTTTCTTCTCTACAAGGATGGATGGTTTTAAAGGGGGAAAAACAGCAAGAAGAAAATACTGAAAATGTCTGCTTTGTTGTTTTGGGTTTCTTTCTTTCTTTTTCTTTCTTCCTTTCTTTCTTTGTCAGTCCGAGCAATATAATTCCATAGTTAATGGAATTTATGGAGAACAGTTGTACACCTGTATGATTCTAGATTTTATGTGAAAATTGTTTTCTCTCCAGTATCTGGAATGCTAAATGTATTTATTTTGGCTAAATTTATGTAAATGTTGAGTTTTCTTGCATATCATGAAAACAAAGACCAAATCCTTTTTTACTGCAGAAGCACGGCTAAAACTCCATTCTCAAAAGAATGCATCTTAGAGTAAATACAAGAATGTACCAGCTAATGTGAACAGGGAGCCGAACCAGATACCTCCTGAGGTCTCTTCCAACTCCATCTTATTCTGTGGTGCTGTGAAAGAGAGAACAGGAGACTTGTAGGCCAGTGCAAGAAAAAGATATCTGCATAGAAACTTTGGCAGAATTTTATATAATCAGGAAAAGAAGGCGGCAACTTAATGAAGTTCATGAGAGATATCAGTATTTTAATCCAATTTGGATAATAAACAATAGGTATTTTGATGTTTCATGCTTTGGGAAATATTTGTGGATGGATGAATTGAATGCTAATTTTAAAAATTTAACTTGTGTTAACAATTCCAATATTTCTCTTGTGTTTATTTTTTTTCCTTTGATATGTTATAAAAAATTGCCAAACAAATGTCAAACCATTAGTAACCACCCACCTAAGCTGAATGGCTCAAAAGACATTTATGTGACGCTTAATCGCATTCTGTGTTAGCACTAAGAAAACTTCTCAGAAGCATTTGAGCCAGGGTAGTCAGGACTTTTCTTCAACTGAAGAAGTGGAAGTCTTCATTTTGGAAAAAGAGCCAGGGGAAGTCTGCTCTAAGCTGTTGTGAATTTTTTGCAGAATCTGGATGTGATACAATTCACTTGCCTCACAGACTCAAACCTCAAGTCTGCTAGCCCAGTAGATAGTCCTATTTTGTATGAAAAAATGAGATGAACTGTCAGAACTTATGTGAACAGCAGTGCATTTGTGCAGCCCTCTTTGAAAACATCTGCTGCCTGACAGTAAGGAAGCACACCTTTCCACCAAAAGCTTCATACTGGTTTTACACTGTGGTTAGCACTTCATAGTGGCACTCTCTAAATTGATTGCATTGCTAATTTTTCATTTTCTGTCTTTTAACAGCTGGAAACAGTGAAAGTGATGGCCAAGAAGCGGTGAGGAAAATAAAAGATGAAACTTTGACTGGAAAAGGTACCATATTATATCCTTTCCTTTAAGAAACTCTTTTCCCTCTCTTTTTGCTGTCATCTCCTTTTATATGAGATACCCTCATGTACTGCTAAACATTTTTTTTAAATATGGGGCACTGGAACAGGTTGCCCAGAGCAGTTGTAGATGCCTCCTCCCTGGAAGTGTTCAAGGCCAGTTTGGATGGAGCTCTGAGCAAACTGGTCTAGTGGAAGGTGTCCCTGCCCATGGAGGTTTGGAACTAGATGCTCTTTAAGGTCCCTTTCAACCCAAATGATTCTGTGATTCTGTGAACTGAATTCCTGAAATAAATCTGACTCAGGGGTAAAATTAATAGGATATTTTTTAAAAAAGGTTTTCAGCCTTGTTTGACTTTACTGTTTGTCATTGCAAAAGGGCTGCCTGCAAGTTACCGTCTGCCTGCGTGTGTGCATAAGCATAATGATTTAATAGCTGGCAGACAATTCAGAATACCAGCAATTTTTGCTAAGGGGAGGATGACAGCAGGTAAGTGTTTGTGCTCTTTTTCTTTTCTTGTTTTAGGAGGTACTAGGTTTTGAAAGATCAAGGCTGCTTGATTGGGTTGACACATGTTAAGAGCTTGTAATACTTCATAAAATAAGACCATTTTCTTAAGTATAAATGGACCTTTCATATCAAGCCTAAATTCCTACATTTTTGTGGTTTTTCCCTTATTTTCCTGATCTGATGATCTATCATGTTTGTGGAGATATAAGGAGAGCATAGCTTGATAAGTAAGAGAAAAGGCACGTTCCACACTGTCCTCCCTGTGATTGTAATTTGCAGTTTGGTGGAGGTTAGTGCAGCTCATATTTTTGTCCCTGGGTTTCACTGGGTGTAGTTCCTAATAGCGTATGATGATTCATTCCTGCCACTTTGATGTATCATTTCTTGGCAAAATGATAAGGCAGTGTTGCTAGTCCAACCTATTTAGGATCTTCATGGCTTCTTCTGAGATCTGTTTCTGTTTTTGTGCCTCTAATAATTACTGTTATGATGATCAAAATGCATGTTAATTATTGTGTTAAAAAAACCTTTCATTAAGATTCATCTTTTGACTTAAATAAATGTGCATCCATTATAGCCTCAGGATACATGTATGCTGGTTGAAAGCATCATAAATTACGGCATAGTTAGAAGGATCATGAAAGGAAAAAGGTAATTATTACATCATTAAGCTCTTTTGCTGGAAGTTTCTGTACAGAGACCAAAACCAGTTGGAATTAATTACATCACGTGACTTGCATGAAGCTGAATAAACCGAGGTCTGTCTTATTTTCTCCCTTCTGTGTGATCACAGGCTTTTCTAGCACCCCAGTCTTTCCTGATTTTTCCAACCAAGTACAGTTGTAGCCCTCAGTTATAAACTGTTAAGATACAGATGGCAGTTTGAGGAAGCTGGAAGTGTATTTAAAGTCGACTGAAGTTGTTCCTCATTGTAATTATTTTGACTGAGGCTTTAGTAATCTCAGGCCCCGGTAGGTTTGGCCTAAAAATAAATTGGAAGAGTATTGCCTTTTCAGAATTTCTCACTGATTGAGAGGCATTTGTACTTACGAGTGCAATGTCCTGTACAAAAGACTTGTGCAGAACTGAGTGCCACTCCTGTTTTACTGTTTAGCAATGAATTTGCACTTTGCTTTCAATAGGATATGGGCGTAGATACTGTGACCAAGACGGGGCTGTACAAGAGTATCACCTTTTCAAAAGCTACAGTTCAAGATCTGTCTAGTCACTGCATAAAAACATTATTGGTTGTCTTGACCCTTTTCCCCTGCTTTTTCTTTGAGCATTTTTCATGGCCCATATGAAAATACTGCTTTACAGAAACCATTCCCATCATGAGTATCAGACTCTTGAAGGAGAACTACTCAAAATAATATTGTTGGGCAGCCAGCGGGGTCAAGGATTGGGACAATATAGCTATTCTGGACAAACAACATGAGTGGATGCCATCAGTTTGTTATCCAGATCTCAGATCTGTTAGAACAAAGATAATCTCCTTGCTTTTTATCAGGTTAGACAGCAAAAGGGAGCAAAAGACCTTGTCCTCTCCTTGTTGCCTGGCTGAGCCATACATAGCACAAACATCCCCGGAGACAGCTCTGGGAAAATGCCAGGCTTATTGAATGCAAGTAATTACAATGTTTTTAAGGCACTGTCATCCTTCTCTGTCTTGGCCCACTCTCTGTCTGGGGCTCTGTCTGATATCTAAGGGTAAGCAGTTTTACTTGACATAATCTATACTTACTTCTGAGACAAGGGAGATTCAAAGCATGTACAGAAGTAATTCCTGTGAAGCAGCTGAGGAGCAATAATGTGCTAACAGTTTCAGAGGAGGATAAAGGGTAGTAATAAAAAGGCTATGCATGCAGGCGATGGGATTTTTTTTGCAAAAGCATGGCAAGACATGAAAAAAAGTTGGACAAAACTTCTGAATACAGGGAGGTAGGAAGCCTGCTTTCCCATGCTGGAGGCATGGAAAGCAGAGCCAATGCCAAAAGAGAGTAGAGTACTGGAGAGGAAAGCAGTTGCAGCCATTTGCCTACAAAGCAGTGATGCTAAAGGACTCAGAAAATCTGAGCAATGTATCACTTCACCTCTTCCTTCCACCCATCTTCTCCCCTGGTGCTAAATCAGAAACCTCCTTGGTTCCTCTCCCTGCTGATTCCCTGCTGATTCCAGACTGTTCAAGTCCTTGGTTTTGGGTCTCTCTTCTGAGTAACCTATTGCAAAGTGTAAAAAGGGAGGACGTACATGGGCAGTTGAGTGGAAGTAAATAAGCTACAAGTCCTTGGGGCATGATAGACCCAGTTAGCTTATGGTTAGCTTAACCATCAGAATCTCCTCCATAATAAAGAAATCACAGCCCTTAGATATCCAGAACAGGCCAGAAGTAGTGCTGCATTGTCATTAAAATTCTCACATGGGCACTATTTCCAAAAGACCAAGGGCAACAGATTGCTACGCCCTGAATCATAAAGCTGGGAGAAGCCAGGATGATGTGGACGTTTATCTTGCTTCCATTTGTTAAATTGGGAACTTGTGTTGTTAATAGTAGCAATTATATGGCTGGGAAAATCGTTGATGGCTCGGGATTGCCACAGAGATATTCTAATTGGGTAAGTCTGTAATTTGCACGTAGGGTGTGCCTGTGTTAGTGTGTTCCTTAGATTAGGAGGGTGCTTTTCAGGCAACCCTCAGCTGTTGGCTGCTTGCTGAGCACAGGTTCCTATCAGGAAGGGCACTGCAGGTCCTGGCCTGGATTCCCTTTGGACGGGACTAGCCTGGGAGGTGAGTTGCAGCAGTAACAGAGCATTAGTGCATGGGAGCAAACTTAAGGGTTTATCTGAACTAAGCCTTCCACAGACTTGCAGGTGCCCAGCACAAAGTGAGCTCCAGAAATGGACTTCTA
>VZTA01023736.1:22963-36369 GCA_013398855.1 Mohoua ochrocephala | reverse complement strand
CCAGCTCCATTGTCCTTATCTGGTCTTCTTCCAGCATCTCAATGTTTTGCTCGGAGTGAGAGGCCCAAAACCGGACACAGGATTCAAGGTGTGGCCTTAGCAGTGCTGAGTACAGGGGGACAATCCCTGCCCTGGTCCTGCTGGCCCCACTGTTGCTGGTACAAGTCATGATGCCACTGGTTCCTTTAGCTAGCAATGTGTTTTACAGAGAACAATGGAGACATGAAGAGGAGTAAGTATTTGGTGCAATGAAGTTGTGTTGGTTTTTTGGTGTTTTGATAGCAATCTGAGGTATCTCAGGGAAGAGCTACCCCACCTCATGACATTATTTCAGCTAAATGAGAAATTTGAACAGTCCAAGAGGGCACCAGTGATAACAATTGGGTACTGCACAGAAATTCTTTAGCATAACCACACCAAGTTATATGGGGCTTTCTGCAACCTGGTTTCGTGAAAGGTGTCCCTACCTACAACAGGGTGTTGGAAACAGATTATCTTTAAGATTGCTTTTAATCCAAGCCATTCCATGGTTCTTTGATAAGCAGAGGTGGTAAACTCTGGCCCCTCATTTCAATTCCCATAAATAAGGGCTGGAAAGACAGAGATATTTCTCTGCATTGAGCACAAATGACCACAAAAGCACAAGTAAAGTATTGCTTTCACCAACTCTGTGTGCATACAGATCACAAAAAGGACTGAGGAATGCCTCTTTGTTAAGCTATAAACCACAGACCCATATGTCTATTGACATCCTTTTGAAACACTAATCGAGGAATACTATTACTGCATTTTCTGCCTCTCTAAATATGGATTATTCTCCTCAATGTGGAAGAGAACCCTCTGGCAAGAAATGTATGAGCTGTGTGCTAGGACCACACCACCCTTGTACAAAGATATTGTATGTAATATACCACGGGTATGAAGAAGATTAATTCTGGTCACCATAGCATAGACTTGTAAAGCCACAAGTAATAGCCCTTATTTAAGGAGAAAGATGTCACGTTTTACTCTAACTGTGCCTTCTCCCAGTCTCATGGCATACATCTGTTGTTTCTATCATATTAAATATACAGTACTGTCATTATGATAACAGGTTACTAAAATCTAACCACAGAATTGTAAATGTGACATGTATTTATAAAGTATTGGGGAGGTGTCCAAATTAGCTCAGAGCAGTGCAACATTTAAATGGTTTTATTGTGCACACTTAATTTAATACCTAGCGTTTTAGATATGAGAGAATTATATGCACAGCCTGCTACTGCCATTCAGTGGGAGTTACTGATACAACACTGGAACAGCATACAGAAAAGGGTGCCAACACTGCCAAATAGGAAGAGTTCCTGACAGAGAAGTCTGTATCTATTTCAAGGTCTTGAAAAAGGTTTAAAACATACAAAAAACCACCATAGTATGTGACAAGGTCGATTGCAAACAAAGAGAGTGTCCTATCACCAAGAGGTTTTTTCTCTCCCAAGCTTTCCTTGCCAGAGGGCTGCTCACAGACTCATTTCTTGGAAGCCATGAGAGTGCATGTTTCTCTGTTGGTATGGTAGCAAGGACCCACGATTAACCAAACCTTTTTGTTTAATCTTTACTGATCCCAGGAAGATCCTAGAGCAATGCAAAACCCCTGTGGCACTCTTTTCTCTTACCCCCAGCAATGCTGTAGATCAGACACTGCTTATTTCCAAAACACCACAAATGTCACAGAGAAAATTCTTTTGAAAAGTTGTTTTTTCCAGCATGTAGCAGAAGCCCCACTACATACCATAGTTCTTTCAAAATCCATTTGCAATAAAGGGTTTCCAAATCAAAGCTCCTGCAAAGCACAGAAATCTGTGCAGGAAGGATGGGGAAGAGGGTACTTCTGAGATAGGGAAAGGTACCCTTGCAGTTAATCAATATGGCCACAAATGATAGTCAAATGACTGCCACACTCTTCCTCGGTTTGGCTTCAGCTGGAGCTGATGTCAGTGCACGGCTTCATGTCAGAGACAAAAAAGATCTTACAACAGCTGTTGTTTTATCAAGACGGTCAAGACGGTCACAGAGGACAAAGGCGAGGAAATGAGAAATGTTTCCTAATGAGCATGTGCTATATACCATAGTAGACTGCAAGTGGTGATACACTGCACTGGTGATGCATGCCCCACCCATTTATTCATTTGACTCCAGCAAGGCACTGGCCTCACTGGTAGGAGTGTTGGGATGCTGAGAGACGGTCCTTGCCTTGCCTTGCCTTGCCTTGCCCTTCTCTCCTTTATAATGATTCTACTATGCTACCTGTAAATTAATTCCTACTCTATACTTCATGCACATGGCACTGGCATGATCAAAAATATGCATCTTAGGCACTGAAGTCATCCTAGTTTGAGGTCAATTTATCCTAGCTTCATGTATAAGTTTTCAAACAAGCAGCAACTTGCCTTCAACAAGCTAGTAGCCTACTTAGAAATCCTGTATGTCAGCCAAAGGATTTCCACACCTCTAAGTACCAGCAAAACAAGCATTTAGAAGTTTATCCTGCACATAAAGGTACATGATTCAAATTTTGCTTAGTCTGTGCTAAATGTGAGCCTGTGTCAACCTAAGGAGGTCTAGGACAGGGTGTTAGCAGTGTTATAGCTGTTTCAGCAGCACTTTTAACTGGAGTGGCAATGCGGAGTGTGAAACAGGTGCTGTCCCCTCTTCCCATGCCACTGTTCCCCTCACCACGCAAAACCACCAGCAGGCCAAAACCAGCTTCTGGATGGGCAGCGATGCTTCATGCCTGTCTGTTCCAACTGCAAGGCATGCTGCTTTGTCCTGCTCTTGATCTTGTAAAACACACGGTTAGGGGTGCAGCTAACACATGGTTAGCTTCTGCAGAGGAAGGCAGAATCCCTAAATCACTTTGCACCGGTAATTCTCCCCCAGGAAAGAGAGAAGGACAAACCTCTGTCTCACAAGTTAACATGTGTATCGCTGCAGCAGTATCATGAACATTGTTACTGACTCCTCAGGCAAAAGTCGGAGGGAAGAAACTCTTTTCCAGAAACCTTGGGAGCTGGAACTCCTGACTTTCAGAGCATGAAAGCCTGTGTGCAATTCTTCCTTACATCTGCAGGTGTCAGTCAAAGACCAGCACTTCTGACATTAATGGGGCAAAAAAATCAGCGTTGGATTAAACCACAGAAGTTTAACATAGCTTAACTCCATGACTGTAGGCTCATCACCTGGAAAACGTGCAGTTTTGAAAGACTTCAAAATATATTTCCTGGCAAGTTCAGAAAAAAACATTCCTAGAATGAAGCAGGCTGAACAGTTCAGCAGAGCAGTTCTTTTCCGCACTGATCTAATACTTTCCTTGGTGGCATAAAACCCCATCTCTTTCTCTTTAATTCCACAGGCCAGACACCTCCAGTTTTCCCATCCCATAGCTCCTTCCATGTGCCAAATTCCTAGTGTGTTTTCCCTTCATTTCCCCGGACTCTGCAGGTCCAGGCTCATGTTCTCTATCGGCACTGGATAGCTCTGCCGCATTTGTACTTTTCCACGCCAATTCCATCCAGCCACTCAGTGCCTCCTGCAGCCCTAAAAATTAAGGCTTCCCAAGCTGTTGCTGCTACTCTGGGCGCTGCTGGAGGAGTGAAGGAGAGGAGAAGCACCTTAGATACGGCTGTTTCGCAGTCCCCACACCTAGCCCAGGCTCATGGCATGCATCTGGCTCTTGCAGTCATGAAGGCAAGATGAGTCTTAAGGAGAACTCTCGTGGCAAAGAGAAGGGATGGATCCTGGTAGCTGTCCTCAGAGCACGTGATCAACTAAACAGCTGCACTCTCCATGGGGTCTGCCTGTGCATAATGCTGTGCTATTTGCATCTTTGTAATCTCCATTCGGGCAGGGTGCTCCTTCAGGAGACACAGGATACAGCACCCCCTCGCAGGAACCACCTGGCACCATTGCGGGATGTGTCCCGATGCACAGCTCCTACACGGGAGTGACAGATGTAAAGCACCTCTTTGCTGTGAGGGACAAAAAGGCATATAGTCCTTCCTAGCAGATCACTGCTCTGTATCATCCTAGCTGTGTGAGCAAATGTCCTGGTTTGGGACAAATTTTCGGAGGAACGCTCTGGGAGGAACTTCTCTCTAGCAGGCAGGTTACAGCCACCCCTCCCCCACCAGGTTCGGGAAAAAAATCATCGAAGGAAAGTGAAAGGAGAAAAAAACCTATTTATTTAACAAACACACAGGAAAAGAATAATGCTAAATAATAAAACCTCTCGCTGTGGAGAGAAAACCTGGGAATATTTGAGAGTCCTTTCCGTGGCTGTACTCTCCCTCTCTCCTCTTTGGAGCTGGGTCGGCTCGGGCCCCTCCGGGCCGAGGTGTGAGGCCTCCCAATGAGGTTCTGATGTTCTGGTGTTCTGAACAGCCCAGAAGAGAAGAAGGAAAAAAAAATCCAAAGTCTCAGGGAAACAAAGGAGTTTAACTCTCCGTCTCTCTCCTCCGAGAAAAGGAGCCAAGAGCCGGGAAAAGCAGGGAAGGTGCTTTCCTCTGCTCTGCAGCAGCAGGAACGCAGGGGAGTGAATGTCCTTGGAGCAAAACCGTTTTGAAAAGTTCATCTGGCTTTTTTCTTTCTCTTGCACCCAATTTTAAAGACATAGAAAGGCACAGGAATCATGTCTGGGCATAGAGCAGGCGATAGGGGATACACATCATAAAGTCAGCCCAAGATAGCAAATGCCTACTGATTCTTCATCTTTGAAAAACCCCTGTGTCACACACCCCTTCCCAGGGTGGTGTTCACACACTCCTCATCACAACTTCCCTGCAGAAAATCCTTTCTGACAGAGAACACACTGTGGTGTTAAATCACCCTCCCTTGTCAAAACAGAGCTACAGATCAAGCTGGAAGACAGCTACACGGCTGCTCCGGTCATTTCATGATGCAACTGAGAGTGACCTTGGCTTCAGATGACAGCAGTGCTGCTACCAGCTGCTGAGGCTGGCACAGTCCCAGCCAAGCCAGGGCATGAGGGAGCTCCTTGGACAAGCACACACAGGATGAGGTTGAGCTCCTTGGCCTCTGACAGACATGTCTAGAAGGGACAACTGGGTGCAGCTCTTTCAGACAGCCAGGAGCTGGGATTGCAGTGCTTGCAGGCCTGTGGCCCTTCAGAGGTTTTAGCACCGCAGTTCTAGAAAAACTAATAAAAGACGTGTAAGCATCTTCCCCCATCCTATGGAAACTCTCGCTTCTGTGAGATCTTACTTTCCTTGATTTAACTTTTTTTGTTTAAGGTTTACAAAGAATGTAGAGAATTCGAGAATTAGGAAAGAACAGACGTGGATGTTGAAACTCATGAAATAATGATTGTTGCAATTGTGATGCTGTTAGCATGTTATTGAGAGGAATAATTATGCATATGATCATTTCTGAAGTCTGAAATTTCTAGCTTGCAGGAGAAGGGGATAAGGTGCAATGCTTTGATCATGCAGGTTTCTTAAATGAGAAGATGGTCCTATGGAAAAACATGGGAAATTGTTCCCTGAGTGAAGGAAATAATATGTTAAGAAAATTTCCTGTTGTGCAATGAAAGTTAACATAATTTCTTGCTTTTTTAAAAAAAGTCAATATAATGTATGAATGTATTTATATATGCAGATATAAATATTATGCCACAGTGAAAAAATAATGTTTAAATCTGAAGTGTGGTATAAGTTTCCAAACAAAAATGACTGTTCATGAGATTTTACGTCAAGTGTAAGCAGATGTAGAACTGCATTATGCTAACTACTGTTTCTTTTGAAAACTCCACTTAACTTCCAACTGTTCAAAAATCCTTTGGATGTAACTGTGAGAGCAACCAAACCAAACTACAGTCTGCACAGACTTACATTAATCTGCACTATTTACTGTCAGTGAAGTAGTTTCATGCCCAACAAATAGTTCTGATTACTGAAAACCTCTCCAGCTGCCATTCTTCATCATACTCTTTAAAGCATCTACACAGTATTCAAGGGAAAAGTCATAATTATTTTATTGTATTGTCCCATTGAGCTAATTTGAGGTTTGGTGATTTTTTTTTATTTGGAGGAAGAAAGTTCCGTTAGAACTAGCTCCAATCCTCTTAGTCTGCAGATTACTCCAATTATGTGTTAGGAAGGAGAAACAAGTTGCCTCTAACTTCTCCCTGAGGTTGTTTCTGAGCCCTGCAGCTCTGGTCCTTTGTGATGTTTGAGCTTGCACCTCCAAACAGTGGCCACCTGTGTGCAGGTGTTGAGCTGAGCCATGGAGCAAACCTCTGAATCTCCAAGCAGTGCACAGCCCTGTCACACCAGCTGGCTAGCTGGGTCAAGGTAAGGCCACTGTGTCCTGCCACAGCTGCACCCATGGCAGACAGGCAGCAGAACCCTCGGGTGGGAGGAGCGTACAGGAGAGAGACAGGGAGGCACTATCGCTGAGCTTCTGCCTCCGGGGAGGAGTAAAACAATTTACTGGTGTTTGCACGGGGCAGGGCATCTTGAAAAGTACATTCAGCACTGCCTCTGCTGCAGATCACCCTTGTAGCTGCTAGTGTTTGCTGGCATCTCAGCAAGTTGGTTAGAAATAAGTATTTAAGGATTTATAACTAGAATTCTATTTAATTTTTTTTTCTTTGTTCTAGCAAACAAAATAAAACATTTGCTGTTTCTGTAAGGCAAATCTTGAAGATCAAGCAACTCTGACTTCTGCGTGGGCTGGCAAATACTGTGCAGCCTCACTTGTTGAATGGATGAGAGTGTTGAGATTTTGAGTTTTACTTCAAGAAGTTTGCTAAAGGTCTTCTGGACTCGGCACTTAATCAGACAAGGTTTCTTTTGAAGTAAGGAATGAGTTGGAATTTGTGGATTGTCTGTACAAATGGGGGAAGCAAATAGTAAAGAGTCCATCAACTACTTCTACAGATGTAGATACAGAACCATATAAAGTGTTTTGTAACAATATGGTGTGATTTATTTTGCATTCATGTTTTGGAAGAGTGTTCATACATGTATACCAGTTGAATTCTACATATTATATGTGTATGCTTTTGGATACACAAGAAACTAAGTGCTAGGCACTTTCTGCTGTGCTCAGCTTCTGGTGTTTCTTTTTTTCCAGATATTGTAGTTATTAGAAGGCAATGATTTAATTGATGTACATGTGTGATGTCTGTCAGAAGGATCACGCACGATGAGTTTGCACCGAGTTGCTGCCAACAGTGTGATGATATGCGTGCTCAGAGATGAAAACACAGAGGGAAATCTGCTACCATAGTAGCAAAGTACTGGCCAGAAGCTTTCTTTTTAGCAGCATTCTCTAAATGCAGTAATGTTTGTTACTGCCTTCTAGAAATACCCAAATTATTTGGCCTGTATGTACCAGATGGACACTTTTTGCTGTTTTTGAAAGCAGTGGAAGTACATTTCAGAGCTCCGAAAGCATAATGCCTCAAAGTACTGAAGGAGCAAGGGGAACGATAAAAATTAGGGTTGCTAGCTTGTTAATGGAGATGTTTTTCATGTTAGGCATTCACCAGTGTGTGAATCTCCCCTTTGCTGAAAGTGTCCTGTGGCTTTTCCTGATGAGAATGCTGCATCTTTTGCACTACATCATAAGTAAACTATCTCCTGCTTGAAATCCTACAGAAAAATAAATTTTTCATAAAAAGACCTCTCTAGTGTGAAGTGCAGGAAGGGCTATCAAGCTCTTCTAGGGTTTCTAGGGTTCTTTGCACTCTTTTTGAATATGCAAAGAATGAAACTGAGCATTTTCATCTGAAGTCATACATCACCATGCAGTTATCTGGCAATTTGTACGATGCATATCTCTATAGTCAATCAGGTGTAAGGAAACACTTCCCTTTTTAAGCTGCTCATAAATATCAAAATACAACTCACACACCACTGCTTGGGCTGGATAGTCAACTTGGTCTGATGTCAGCTGTGCCCCAGGCATGTTCAACACAGATGGCATTGCACAGGAATGATGTTGTGCACCAGAACGGAGGTACCTGTCAGGGCCACCGCTCAAACAGCCAGCATGGCAAGCCCTGCCTGACCAATCTAATGGCCTTCTATGATGGGGTGATGGCATCAGATGTCATTTATCTGGACTTCTATAAGGCCTTCGACACAGTCCTTCATAACATCCTTCTCTCTTAAACTGGAGAGAATTTGTGATCACGTTACTCTCACCTATGTACTTAACATGCAGCTCAGGTCTTATTCTATATTTATTCTGACATCTCTTCTGCTCAAAGGGTTTTGTTTTTCAGTTCACGTTTGTGCAGTGCCTCACAATGTTCTCATGAGGCCAAATTATCAGGGGGGAAACTGCATGGGATAAAAAGGTGCCAGCAGAGTGTGAAACTATGGGTTGAGAAAGGAGGATTTCAGGCTAGTGGAGAAGACAGGAAGATTGATATTTATCCATAACTTTTACTTTTGTGAAGAATATTACCATCTTTTCAGACTGTTATTTAAAATGTGATGACTAGGAAGGTCATATGGAACCTTAAAACAGACATGTACTTCTATGAAAATGATGAAACTACTTAATTATCCACTCATTTCACTCACTGCAGAAGATAAAATACTCCTATGATCAAGTTTTTCCAAGGCCAGGGCTGAAGGCACAGTCTCCTTCTTTTTGCCTTGACCTGGAGCATCAATTTGAATGTCCATCTTGTTAAGGACAGAATCTGAATTCGAATGAGAAATCTGGGGGCCGGGGAGTTGGGGTGGTGTTACAAAGCTGTATTTTGCACACAGGCGAGTAGTTAGACTGCAGTGAGCATGGTGGTCCTCCTTTAGCACTGCAAGATGACTCCCTTTCATCAGGTAAGTTTGCAAACAGAGCACAGCAGAGCCTTAACATTAAATTTGTCACTAGGAGTTCAAGGTGTTTTGAGTTACATCAAAGGAAATAGCTCCCACAGTGAGATCACAAGTTGCACGGTCCAAAGCTGTCTTTGTTATTGCACGGCTGGGGAGAGATCACTGAAGTTATATTACAAGACAGTAACAATGCAACATTTAATTATTTGTCTTCTAGCAGTCGTCTGTAGGTATGCTTTAGACAGTAAAGATGGATACAGATCTGGTCCTCTGCAGGGAACAGAAGCACCGACCAATGGCAGAACTGAAATTGCGTATGGACTGAGAAAGCCCAAATTATAATACAGTCATGTGCTCTTCCCTTCCTTTTCCACCTGTCTGAGACCTATATGGAAGTCTTCTAGTTTATGTGCAGGTATTTTGTGTTAAAGGATAACAAGAAATTTCAAAGAGCTCTCTTTTTCCCCTTAAAAAACACTGATGCTTGTTGACATTTGCTGAGCATCATGAGTCTGAAGAATAACAGCAGTTAAAATGCTGCTTATCAGAATTCTACACAGAGCTCAGGTGTTTTGTACCTGAGAATTTAAAGAAAAGAGCGAAATTTCCAGTAGTGAAACCCCATAAAGTTCACAGGTGTGCTTTCTTGTGAGAGTTTGCTCCCTGTCACACTTCATGTAGATCATCTTTGCTGGCCTCAGCATTTCCAGTGGAAACGATCCAGGATTAAATCAGACATTGAGATTAAATGAAGCTGAAAGCAAAGCAAATTACAAATGAACAAGGTACTGAAGGGTAAGTAGAGACTTCAGCAGCTTTGGTAGGTGCATAGTCAAGGGTCAGGGATAAAGGGAAGAAGTATTCCCTTTTTCAGTAACCACGAACAGGACCTGTAGAGTTCAGGAGAGTGGATTGCAAGCAAATAGGATGGAGTCAGTTAGGAAAATGGAAAACAGTGAAAAATGTTGAAACCCAACAAGTACTGGATACTTTTTCTCTCTAAAAAGTATCTATCGCCATTAAGCAAATAACACACTGTAAAGGAGGATTAGTCTGCAATGTTTCCTAAGTGAGTTGTCTTATAAATAAACTCGCTTTCTTTTCAGTAATCTCCCTCCAGGAGATGGAAGGATGCTTTAGTTTCCTCACCTCCTCTTGCTCTCACTGGGCTGAACAGGAACTCTCTACCTAACCTTTTCTCATATTTCCTATGCTCCAGCTACAGCTATTTGAGTCATCCTTACCAAGAGTCATTCAACTATATTGATATCTGTTTTACAATCAGGAGTTAAAGTTGGACACTTATGTGCTGTTCAACTTGCAATGCTGCATGTTTTAAAGAAGAGTGCAGCAGCTTTAAAGAAAGAAGCTGGCTTTGCAAAGAGCATTGGGTAAGATGAGGGAAAAAAACTGTGAGAAAATGGTGAACAAAGAAGAGCAGGAAAGAAGAGAGAAATGAGAAGCAATGAGCAGAACTTCAGCCTGAGAAATAAAAAGCCCTACTCAGGATATAGGTAGGAATTGTTTCTTCTCGGGGGATATATCAACAAGTACACAGTTACTAAAAGGTGAAGTTGTGCCCTTTTTCCTGCCCCAGCTGCCCAGTTCTAGCTGCTCCTTCACTTGGATGGAGGAGCTGAGCAGCTGCAAGTGGAAATGGATGAGTGAAAAAAAGGAAAAAAAAGTTCTTTTCTCTGATTCAAACTGTGGCCATTTGCATGTAAGTGCTGGATCAAACGGGAAGGGACGGGAAAAGGGGCTAGGAAGGACAAAAGACATCATTTCTCTCAAAGACTACACTACTGTTTTAATTAGAGTATGTTTTGTGAGTTCACAAAACAGCAACTGAGGTTCAGATTAATCTGCTAACATTAACTTCACAACCCTTATAGGGTCTGTATCTTCCTTTTATGGAAGTCTGTTTATGCAAGGTGTCTTGGGAATACAGGGCAGGGAAACTCCTCACTGTGGATATGCATTCACTGGTATTTAGTCCCTTTCTATTAAGCTAGTTTCATAGCTGTTATATTTTTTTCATCTTTGTTTCTGTAATTAATCAGGAATTTTCCTCTTCTCCGTCTACTCATTTTCAGGCTAAGTTTCTTTCTGGCTATTTTGAATCCTTTTTTCTTATGCTTCCAGAGTTAATAATTTTAGAAGTTCTTTTCTTTCTGCCCTTGGTGTTCCCTTGTTGGGGTGTTTGTGGACAACAACCATATTGCCTCTCAGCTTTCATTTTGCCCAGTACACTGTGTCCAGCACCTTCAGTTTCTTCCTGCACAATGGGCTGCTGGTTCACTCTTTACTCAATAGCACTTCTGTGTGCCTGCTATAGGTTCAAAGGAACCTTCACCAGGATATCATAAGTTGTATGTGGAACCAATGCCTTTGAATATGAATATTAACACTCCTTCATCCCTGCAGAAGAGATTTTTCTTGAGGCCTCCTATGGTCATATCTGTCTCTATTACAGTTGTGCCACTGAGCGGTGATTGTCATCGGCAGTACTGCAGATTTCTTCCCTCCCCTCTTGTGAAGCCAGAAATGTTCTCTGTGAAATGTTATCTTTCTCTGTGCAGTCCTCTTGGTTCCAAGGAACTTGAGTCAGTCCAGTACGACCTACATTCCCTGCTTCTTCTGCTCCTGACTAAGAATACATTTGATACTGCTTGGATTTACTCATCGGTTCCTCTTAAGTCTTAAATTCAAGGCAGAGTTGCTGTGTCACTCATCCAGACAATGCTTTTGGTTGACCCACGATCCAAAGGAAAAATTACATTTTTTTCCAGTTTTCTGTTAGCTTGCTGGTTTTTTCCTGTGCCTTTCCTGCCTTGTGTTTTCAATCACAGAATCACAGAATCATAAAAGTGTTTGGGTTGGAAGGGAACTTCAAAGGTCATCCACTCCAACCCCCTGCAGAGAGCAGGGACATCTTTCATTAGATTGGGTTGTTCAGAGCCCCATCCAAACGGATCTTGAAAGTTTCCAGGGACAGAGCATCTACCACCTCTCTGGGCAACCTGTTTCAATGTTTCACCACCCTCATTGTAAAATACTTCTTTCTTATATCTAATGTAAATTGACCCTCCTTTACTTTAAAACCATTAAGCCTTGTCCTATAATAAAAGCATCAAAAATCCATCAGTCAAAAGCAGCGATTTTCTTAGATTATTTTTGAATGTCATCTTATCATCCACCAGGTCATTAATGATTTGTCAAAAACAAAAGTCTGTGTTACACCCTATGGTCTCCCTAACACTGATTCCACCTCCAGCATCACCACCAGCTGTGGTTCTACTCAGTGTTCCTAGGACCAGCCCCATCAGCCACACTTTATGTGTTTAAAACATCCCTAAATTTTATATCCTGAAGAATAATGGGGGTCTTTGCTAGCTTTTTTCCTCTGTGAATATAGAATCCATCAAGGGATGTAGTGGACCATAAGCTCTATGAAGTCATCAAGAACGAACTGACAGCAACTCCAGTTTGTAGAATACAATATCTTGTGGTGGAAGGGACCCACAAGTATCATGAAAGCCCAAATGCTGGCCCTGCACAGGACACCCCAAGAATCACACCAAGTGTCTGAGAGTGTTGTCCAAATGCATCTTGAACTCTGCCAGGCTGGTGCTGTGACCGCTGCCCTGGGGAGTGTGTTCCAGAGCCCAGCCACTCTCTGGGTGAAGAACGTTTTCCTGATATCTAATCCCTGACACAACTTCATGCCATTCATTCCCTTAGGTCCTGTCTCTGGTGACCAGAAGGAGGAGATCAGTGCCCTTCCTCTTCTTTGTGTGAGGAAGCTGTAGATTGTGATGAGGTCTCCCCATTAATTCACTTGGACTTGCACGATGTTGCAGACCAGGTGGTATTTTAGGTATGCATACCTCTGTCTGTACCATTTCTTTAACCAAAAATAGGCTCTGCTCTGTCACTCCACACCTATGGAAGGGCTTAGCCATTGACTTCCATAGAGACCCCTACTTTCCTGCAGAACCTTCGTGACCACCCTAACAGATGCCTCTTCTGAGGTGAGAAGTGCCCTTTAGTCTTCCCTAAGTGAAAATCTGATGATCTAAAAGGGAGACAGAGTTTGCACATGTGTCGTGAGGAGCTGAAGATGTTCCTGTGTCATGTAGAGTAGGAGATCTCCAAATCATGAGAAGCAATGCCAGTACAGCATTCTGTAGCAGCCTGCAATGAGAATGGAAATGCTCCCCAGAAGCATAGAATTAGTCAGCTTTTGCAATGGGACTGCCAGCCTCTGCATGCACATGTGGGTCGTGCATTTCAGATCCTGCAGTAGCTGGAGACATTTCTCCTTGAATCATCAGGGAGATATCAGTCTCCTGCACTCCATCTTCCTGTAAAGCAGCACCTAAATGTAGGTCTCCTTGCTCCGTGCATTAATGAGCATTCTTGTGTAGGTTTTCCCTGCCAGTATCAGCAGTCTGGCTTATGAACTGAAAATTGAAGAGCCCTGGGGTTCTGCTGATGTTTCTGAGTCCACTTGTCAAAACACAGACCTTCATCTCTAACCCCCACCTCCTAAGACAC
>VZTA01023736.1:0-14360 GCA_013398855.1 Mohoua ochrocephala | reverse complement strand
CAAAGACAAGGGAAATGATCCCAGTTGTGCCTACTTTTTTATATTAATATATTCCACTGCTCTAAACACACTTAGGTGTCTGTTTACAGTTAAAGCCTCATCTAAATTTTGGAAACGTAACAGACAAAGCATCTAACCAAGCTCTGTGAGATAAATCACACTTCACCATGATGTTTCTTTGTGGTTTGCTTATTTTAGGCCTGCCTTCTCTCCTCCCTCTTATGAAGACAGCATACATCCTGAAAAACTGGTCTCCCCACTGTCAGTTGCCTCCACACTAAAACAGCAAGAATTCATCAACATCCCTCCGCCTCCATACAGTGAAAGCAGTGCAGAGTTTGTCAGTGAAACAAATGAGCAGGAACAGCCACCACCATACACATTATCTGTGGAGCAGCAGCAAACAGCTGGCCAAGACCCAAACCCCAGAGTGGAGTTAAATTCTCATCTATCCATGCAAGAAATCAGTTGCCAACAGGATACAGACCTCCAGAAGACCTCGGGAAGAGCAACACCTGTCAAAACATGAGAGACAGGCAGCCAGTAAAATCCTGCATCTGTGAAGCAGGGGAAAGTGGAAGAAGAGTTGTGTCAGTGATCCCTAATAGTACTCTACTACTGAGAGTGTACCATCTGTAATAGTACACTACTATTTCCTGTGAAATTGCACAGGAAAAACACTGATCATTTGTGACTTAGAGTGGAGTTGGAGGGGATATGTAAAAGTGCTCCATACTGCAAATTAGAATAAATCTCCATAGAGATAGAAATGCTCAGGCTGCATCTTGTAGAAGTCACCATCTCTGGCAATAGGAGTTTCTTATGCTGCAAGATAAATGAAGCATCGTGGTGTTATCAATCTTGTCTTGTGCTTCTTAAGGAGTTTCAGATGAAAGCTGTCATATGTGGTTTTGAAACATTAACTGACTTGGGAAACCTATTAGCTCAGCTTTTGTTTGAAATTTGCAGGTTATTTGTTGCAACTGATTATTTTTGTATTGTATGCCTTTCGAGTTATTTGTTTTATGTGGGGGTAAAAATAACTGCTATTTTACTAGTGAATTCATGAATAAATTTTGTATTTAAAACAGATGCCTTGTATTTGCTTATATGATATGAGGTGCCCATGATTCAGGATAAGGGCACCATAAAATACACCACCTAGCTGCCAAACAGAGAGCTCTGGTTATTCTTACAGCTCCTCAGAGGGAACTAGCAATTGCAGGAGGAAAAATCATCTCTGACTCCTCTGAGCCAACTCCAAGAGCAGTTGCTTGTGTCACAGCTCGCTCGAGACTGTGGGAACTGAAAAAGGGACCCTGTACCCTGTTTCTGACACCAGCGGCCTCATAACTACACGAGAAACACCAGAAAAAGGACAGGCTTGGACTTGTCCTCCTCCTGTTACAAGTAACCTTCCTCCCACAAAATCACTGAGGGAAATTTGCATCCAGGCCACTGTCATCTACAATTCCAGATGACAAGAAAAATTTCACAAGGCTCAGATTTGAACTCGTAACATTTACTTTAGATGGCAATTTTCTTTTTGGGTTGGAAGGTTTGGATTAGAAAGGGCCTTTAGAGATCATTCAGTCCAAGCCCCAGTGAGCAGGTACATCTTCAATTAGATCAAGTTGGTCAGAGCACTGTCCAACCTGATGCCGAATTTTTCCAGGGATGGGGCATGTATCACCTCTCTGGACGACCTGTTCCCAGCTTTGTCACAGAAAAGCTAGCACACTTCCCAGACACTCACATACTGTAAGACTACAAGTTAAGCATTACGGCTGTACACGCGAGCCATGATGGTAGCCATGGCTAAGGCCAGAAAACTGACAGTTGCATCAGTTTTGTCTTTCAAAGAATTTCATCCTTTATGGGAAGAACATACTGCTCTTCAGTGGCTGTAAGTAGAAAGGAAAAGAATAAAATGGGGTGGACAAACTACAGAGGAAGAAAAATCCTTTCAAGACAAGTTGGGGATGAGAAATGTAGTAAAGTACCCAGAGGGAGAAAAATGAGTCCCTGAAAGAGACAGAAGATATAAATATTTTTCAAAGTGACTGAGAAGCAGCACAGCACAGAGAACAATAAAAGTCAGAGGAACACAGCACATTATTTCCAAAACAGCTGAAGAGAGGATCTACTTGAGTGACCTCGTTATGGTCTTACCTCCTAGCATTACCATACCCATCCCCCAAAATCTCTTGCTTCTTTACTCTGGAGTCCCAGATTCTGAAGGCAGCCGGCATTGCCCAAGTATCAGTGGAGGCATCAATCACAGCAGATGAGGCTGACTAACCAGCAGATATCCCACAGCAAAATGCTTGTCCTGTGCATGCTTAGCTTACTTTTTTTTCCTGTGGAAATCTAACTTTTCCACCAGGTGATATTAAAGCAAGACCAAATGAGTGGGAAAAGGCTGGGACTACAGTTCTAGGTCATACTGAGAGCAAGTACTGCGGGAGTACCACTGAAGTTTGCTCTTGGAGCAGTTCGCTATAGGAAATGCATTCAGAGCATTCCCACATAATTTATGAACAATCAGGAAGACCTAAACCTCTCTTCCTTTCTTCCAATTCCACGAGAGTCCCGCAGTGCCCCTTTTTAGCTCCAGCCCTCTGCAGATGTTGTGAGGTCGTAATGGATCCAGAAACGTGAAACTGAAGGTAAATGCATCTTCAACCTGCAGTATGCAATAAAGTATTTGATACAAAAAAGTTACTGAGACGAGGAGAACATTAAAATTAATACCTAACATTTTGATACAATCTGGTTTTATCTTTTCAGCAAATGAACAATTTGATTATGAACTTAATTGAAAATAGCATGGGCAATGAGCTCAAAAATGTCAACAATCTTAAAGCAGCAAAAGGTTTTAAAGACTTTGCTTTTGATCATACTTAATAGGATCAAATTATCTTTGCCAAGAGTAGCAGCTGGAAATTTTACATTAAAATAAATTTTCTTTGGGCTGAAGGATATGAACCAGTCAAACTAAAGCTTGAGAGCAGAACAGATTCTTTCAGTGCATTGACAAACAACTTCCTGACACTGGTGACTGAGGAGCCAATCTTGGCACTCCCAACACCAGAAGAAATGCGTGGGCATGTGAAGGCTTTTGCTGCAGTGATCACGAGACGGTGAATTCAGAAATTTGAGAGGAGGGAGAATAGCAAAGAGTGGAACCAAAGTTTGCAGAGCAGACTTTTAGCATCTTTAGAGTTGCTTGGAAAAGTCACATGAGTTCTGGCCCTGGAGAAAAGATGAGTCCAGGACAGCTGTTTGATTCCCACAGATCACCTCCTTTAAGCTCAGGAACGGTTCAATTGACATGCAGAAATCGAACAAAGGCAGAAAAAGGCCTTCACGGATGGCCAGAGAGCTCCTGACTAAACTCGGCTATAAACAGGAAATGTATGATAAGTGGAAGCAGGGACAGTAGAATTAGGAGGAATACAGAGCACTGTCCAATCATGCAGGGATGAGACGCGGAAAGCCAAAGCCCACCTGGAGGTGAATGAGGTGATGCGTGGTTTAAGACCAGCTCCAGGAAATTAAGCTCCTAGCAGCCACTTCCTTTCCCCCCACCTCCTCCACTGAGAAAGGGACAAAAAGGCAGAGATTATGGGCTGAGACAACAATTTGCTGGACAAATAGTAAGGAGACAAGGAAAGCAAACAGTAACAGCAACAATACTAATAACAACAATGTATAGGAGAGGGTGATTACATGCCAAAAATGCTTATGGAAGTCCAACTGCCCCATTTTTACCATGGCCAGTGACATGCAGCTTTTCCTGAGACAAAAGAGAAAAATGGCGGATGTTACCGCAGCCCTGGCGGCCATGCGGCTTTTCCCGAGACAAAGAAGAAAAGGGTGGGCATTACCACAGCCACCATGGGGCTTTTTATCCCGAGCCTGAGACAATGGAAAACAATGATGGACAAACCCCCCAGCCAGACCGTCTGCACCGCTCCGCCCAGACCACACCAACTGCACCACTCTGTCAGGCGCTTTGCTCCCACCGGTAAAGAGGGAACAAAAATGGCTGGGCTTCCACCCAAAGCCACGTCCCACAGCGATGTCAAGAGTTGCGTAGAATAAATCACCTGTACACATCCGTACGGCTCCAGCCTCTGTGCCCTTCCCACACCCCCACCCCAGAAAATACAAAAGCAACTCTGTCCTGGCCAAAACTAGGACAGGTGAGAAATGCGAAGCGTAATGGGAAAAGTTTCTACAGTTACATGAGTTGAAAGAGGGCATAGAAAAGCCCGAGGTGTTCAACGCCTTCTTTGCCTCCATATTTACTGGTGAAAGCAGTCGCAGGGATCATAGGCCTTTGAGGCTAGAGGAAAAATATGGAGTGAGGAAGACTTACCTTGGATGGAGCAAGAAAAGGTCAGGGACCACTTGAAAACACAGGACATACAGAAATCTATGGAATGACTTAGGATGGCATGCACAGAGCTGAAGAAGCTGACTCATGCCATTGCAAGCTACCTTCTATTGCCTTTGAAAGACTCTGGGTGGCTGGGAGTGGTCCCTGAGGCAAGAGAGCAAATATCACTCCTGTCTTCAAGAGACAGCGGATCTGGGGAGTTACAGGCTGGTCAGCCTCCCCTTAGCTCCTGGGGAGGTGATGGAGTAGTCAGTCCTGGAAATCCTTGCCAAAGCTTTGACAAAAGCCTTGCCAAAGCCAAGGACAAGAAGGTGATTAGGATCGGGGAGGATTTATGAAAGGCAAATAGTGCTTAACCAACCTGATGACCTTCTGTAATGAGATTACTGGTTTGGTGAATGAAGGGAGAGCAGTGAACGTTGTTTGCCTCACCTGTAGTAAGGCTTTTGACACCATCTCCAAAAACATTTTCATAGACTGATAAAACACAATTTAGGTAAGAAGACAGTGAGGTGGATTTGAAAAGCAGCTATGCAGCCAGCTGCTGTGATCACTGCTCCAAAGTCCATCTGGAGGCCAGTCACCAGCAGTGTCACCCAAAGGCCAATATGGGAGCCAATACTGGCATCATCCGGATCAAGGGGCAGGGCACATCTTCAGCAGTTTTGCAGATGATAAAACACTGGGAGGAGCAGCTGGCATTCCAAGCGAATGTGCTGCCACTCAGAGGAACCTGGAAACACTGGACAAATAGGCTGACAGGAACCTCATGAAGTTCAAAAAAGGGAAGTGCTGCCCTTGTGGATGAAAAAATCTATGCACCAACACATGCTGGGGCTAGTGGGCTGCAGAACAGCTCCGCAGAGAAGGATCTAGGGGTCACTTGCTGAACAAAAAGTTGTCAACTTACCAGCAACTCACCTGCACAGCAAATGACATCCTGGGCTGCATCAGGAAAAACAGCAGCAGCAGGTGGAGGAAGGTGATTCTTCCCCTCTGCTCAGCACTGGTAGAGTTAAGACATATCTGGAGCGCTTAGGGCCAGGTCTGATCTTCCCAAGCACAAAACAGACATGGACATTCCAGAATACCTCCAGCAAAGGGCCACAAAGAAAACGGGATGGGAACATTTGTCATATGATGAGACACTGAGAGAGCTGGGAGTGTTTAGTCTGGAGAAGAGAAGGCTCTTGAAGAATCTTACTGATTTCTAGAAATACTTGATGGGAAAGAAAGAAGTGCATGGACTCAGGCTCTTCTCANGCCCTTGTGGATGAAAAAATCTATGCACCAACACATGCTGGGGCTAGTGGGCTGCAGAACAGCTCCGCAGAGAAGGATCTAGGGGTCACTTGCTGAACAAAAAGTTGTCAACTTACCAGCAACTCACCTGCACAGCAAATGACATCCTGGGCTGCATCAGGAAAAACAGCAGCAGCAGGTGGAGGAAGGTGATTCTTCCCCTCTGCTCAGCACTGGTAGAGTTAAGACATATCTGGAGCGCTTAGGGCCAGGTCTGATCTTCCCAAGCACAAAACAGACATGGACATTCCAGAATACCTCCAGCAAAGGGCCACAAAGAAAACGGGATGGGAACATTTGTCATATGATGAGACACTGAGAGAGCTGGGAGTGTTTAGTCTGGAGAAGAGAAGGCTCTTGAAGAATCTTACTGATTTCTAGAAATACTTGATGGGAAAGAAAGAAGTGCATGGACTCAGGCTCTTCTCAGTGGCAGGACAAGAGGCAATGGGCACAAACTGAATCACATGAAATTCCATCTCAACACTCAAGAAGGTCTTTGGTCTTGGGTTTTTTGTTGTGTCGTTTTTTGGGGTTTTTTTTCCCACTATGGGAGCAGTCAATCACTTGAACGGTTTGCCCAGAGAAGTTGTGGCATCTCAGCTCTGGGACATAATCAAAACCAACTAGACATGGTCCTGGGCAGCCTCCTCTACCTGACTCTGCTGTGAGCTGGGACACAGAGTAGGTGATTTTAGTCCTGATGAACTAGATGGCCCCTTTCAACCTTGAGGATTCTGTGATCCTGTGGTTCAGGTGAGTAGTATATTGCCGTCCAAATTGTCTCCGAGCACAGAGAAAATCTGAGGGTTTGGGAAACAGAATTGTCCAAGTAAATGTTAGTGCAATCATAGCTGAGTAATACAGGAAATCTTGCAACTTCCAGACTTGAGGAAGCTGCTAATTAAACAATAGAACACAAGGGTGTGGGTCTCTGTCACAGTGCCTAGACACTGTGATAAGATGAACAATATTAATAATAGTTTTCTCTCTGCTAAATGTATGATCTGTTTTCAGGAACTTTGCATCTTTTTTTAAAGTTCATACACCTTGCTTTTTTCCATGCATTCATCTCTAATGTTAATAATTAAAAGACCTAAGGAAATGCAGCACACTTTATGAGACTGCAGCTACAGTCCTCTCCCACACACATCAGATATAAAGAGCTGTACTTGAGCCTCACTAACTTTTATTCATCTTCTTGCAGAGAAAAGCAATTAACTGGTGGAAAATACCAGTTACATTTTATCAGTATCACCCCTCACCCTTAAAAAAGGGATAGTGAGTGGATTTGGGGTTAGGCTACTTCTGCAAGTCTGCTGTTTGACAGCTATTCAAAACCACACACAAGCAGCCCTTTTCTCCATTTCAGTACACAGGCACAACTAACGTTTCTGCAGCCCAGGACAAAGTCAATACAGAGATTTTAAAATATGCCCTTTGTTTACGATGATTGCCTTCATGAAAGCAGACTGCCATCTACTGCAGCTCTAGTGACAGTTTTCTGATAAAAGCACAAATATGGTTCTTCACAGTCTTGATCTGTTCTTGAGTCTTCCCACTGCATCCTGAAAGACACCTGGCTTCAGCACATCTTTTCAAACTGCATTCTCCTCATTCCAGAAAAGCTTGGCAAATGGGATACTCCGCAGTATAAACAACTAGTTCACTATGTGATCAAAAATCATTTCATTGTCAGAAAATGCGTAAGAGATTTTAGACATTTTAGTGGACTGACTTTCGGAATGTTCTTTCACGCAACCCAGTAATGTGAACTGTCATAATCCAGACTGTGTCTATGCTTGACCATGCGTGATCTACCAGTTAGGAGCTTGCTCTCCTGCACCTAGAGAAGTTTAATCTATAATAAATATAAAATATTAGATAAACAAGGTTTCTGCGAAGATGAATGCTCTTACATTCAGAAGTAGACGTCCAAACTGTGTGAGAATGTCATGGTCATATAAAAGAAAAATCTTTATAAAAAGAACGAAAGTCTTAAAAATCTCTTTTGGTTTATGGGAACACTTAATCGTAAGGTAGGACGCTACGTGACAACATTCATACCTCATTTGTTTAGAGTCAATTAAGTAATAATGTAATTGTAATAAAGGCAATTTTATTAGGAATCTTGAAAGTGCAGGGTGTCTTGTCCACAATTATGTATTAAGACAGATATACAGCATTACTCTTTATTGTATACTAAGTGCTATAGCCATTTTTTGACAGAAGTGTTCAAAGAAATTGAAACAATTTCCTTTGCTGAGATATTATATAAATTGCACTAAAATTTGACAACCACAATGAATTGAAATACACTGCAAAGAGGCAAGCTGCACAAAGCCACCGTGACGAATGATACAAGTGACCACACTGTTTCCAAGGAAGCAAAGCTTTCAAGCAAATCACATGCATAAAGTGTTTGTGTTTTCTTCAGAGCACAGTACTGTAGCTAAAACTGCTGTATCATCATTTCACAAGCAGAAAAATGCTGATGTCCATATCCCCAACAGCCTTCTCAGACCTATGCCGGAACGTCTCTTGCAATCCCCAAATTTTTATTGCATGATCCACTGTTACCAAGAATCTAATAGAAACCGTGCCTAGAGGGTGAATCAGACTAGTGTTCCTATTCAGTTGATTAGTGTTTGTTTCATTACCTCTCACTCACTCACTTTGTGGTAAGTGGAGCATGAGTATTCCAGAGACTTAAAAAAACTTCTGTAACTCCCTCTTAAAGAATTGTTGAACTTGCAGAGAATACCTTTCAAACACAGTAAGCACCAGTATCATCTCCTGACATGAGGAATATTGCAGAAGACAGTCAGATTCCATACCCGACATATTGCTGGAAGGACAAAATCAGCTCTATAGCACAAAGGCCTCCTTTTGGAGGAAAACAACCAAAGAGTCAAAAAATATGGAAAATCTAAAGGCACAAGTCACATATGTTTTAAAAGCAGGGGTAAAAACCTATGGAATAACCCCATCTTTGGGAGCAAGTGTAAGTGTGTATACACCACTGCTGTCAGCGTGCATCTGTGAGCAACGGGACAGGCCGGAGAGGAGGCATGGTGCCAGGGGAGGAAACACACCCTGTGCAGAGCTTAGTGCATGGCCTTCCGACTCGGACATGCTCTGAACACCTCTTCAGAAACCTACCAGAAGGTGACGAGAATCCCAAACAATACTCGCCAAGCATGTCTTTGCTTTGCAACTCCTCCCTCTCCCTCCCTAACTGAAATTTCTCCAACTTTTATCATAGCATTCAAAACCAAGCAGTTGTCATTTTCTGCTACATTACTGACAACATTTGAACGTTAAGGCCTTTTTCTTTGGTTATACTGTTATCAGAAATTACGATATTGCAGGTAAAACAAAGAAGTCAATACACTATTGCATTTGGAGATCAATGCAAATGATTATGCTCAATGTTATATTGAATTTTTCTTCCCACCCTACTTCTCTCCCCAAGAAAACTTTTAAAATCATACAAGGCACAGATGGCTAACAAGTCTTAACAAGGTTCTGTCTCTTCCTTGCTGTTCCTCTTTTGGCCCTGGTTTAACAATCTTCCATGGCTTCAGGTGATGACAGTGGGTCCCTTTCGTCCTGTCCTCTCATGAATCTGAGATATTTTCAGTGCAATTGCTATAAGAGGACTCAGCACAGCCTGAAGATGAAGAAATACACTGAATTAACATGAAGCGTAAATATTGAAAGACATCTTACATTTATAAATCCTTCTTTTAACTGCAGAATTATACAAAAATAATAGTAAATAACTTAATAATATCAAAAACAGACACAGCTATAGCGTCTATTACTGTTACACTTGACTCAATGAAGTATCATGCTTTGTGAAGTGTTACACTCAGTGCATCTAAGCGATGCAGAAAAGAGAAACCAGTCCATACACACTGTACTGATCACGTCTCTGTGCAACAGGAATTGTGGAGCTCTTTGAAATCTGCAGTACAAAACAACCTAGAAACCACAGTGGCAGAATTGCTTCTATTCTGATGAGTGGAAGCCACAGAGATGATATTTTCTTCCTAAATACACTTAATATGTGATACTTAGGGTCAGAAGGTACTGTAACAACTACCTTAGCAGAATTCACAGACATGCATTTTGACTAACACCACATGCAATTGTATTAACAGGATAAATTCCAACAGAATGGCATGAACTTTCCAGTTTCATGCTACGGACCTTATTAAATGGCCATTTATATGCCTGCATGGGTGAGTGACAGATAACAACTACGGTAGTATCACACAAAAATCAAGTAAAGCACAATTTTTAAAATGGCAATCGGATCTTCTTTCAGTTAGTTAAATGATTCACAAAGATAAAATGGCAGAGCTGAGTTTTGTGTCAAAACTTCCTTTCCAGAGAACCATGTATTTGGTTACCAAACTAATTCTTTGACCCCTAGAGATTTCCCCTGGCTGCCCCTTTCAAATAAACTGATTCTAGCTTCACACGCATTAGGTTTGAAAATCAAATGAAACAAAACAATAATTCTAGAGAGCTGAAATTTACAGATATATATATTTTTATAAGCCTAATACAATCAATACTTTGAATCTGTTTCAGCCACCTAACAGTCTCTGACAGGATGAGGCATTTGCTTTATTTATGCAAACAGTCAGACAGTCACATCAAAAGAGTGAAGAGACTAACTGTGCAAGCAGAGTCATGGAATAACAGCATGAATGCCACTGGTGCCAAGCAAGTTTATGACTAAGCTCAGTTATGCACAAGTGTGAGCAGTCTGACATGTTATTGTTAAAAAAGCTCCATATTTGTAGATATCTATCTCCTGAATAATCATTGAAGCAGAACACGAGCCTATTAAAGCCAAACATACTTAGAGAAGATTAATATGCAGAGCACAAACTCACATCCGTGAGCAAATGCTGCAAAAGTAAACATTAAAATGTGCCAATTCATAAGGTCTGGATGAGACCAAAGCACTTGAAGTTTTCCAGCACTCCTCTAAGTAACCTCTTCCTCATTTCATCTAAAAAGCACAGGAAAAATTAAAAAGCAACTCTACTGACCTGCTTTACTGGACCCTGCTTTTTTAGGCAACAAATGCACTCCGAATTTAGAAAAAACAAAACCACAAGCAACACTTTACACAATGCTGGAACAAAGCACAGAATCAAATGAGTTTATGTGGCGTTCATTTACATAAACAATTTAGCTTGCCAAACGATTCCAATTACTACTAAGCATTTGGCTTGTTGCAATCATGCTTCTCAACAGAGAAAGCCCTTACTTAATTCTGTCTTTTCACACCTCAATTTAATTTTTATACTTTCTTCATCTAAAAGATATAAAAAAGGCAAAAGTGCATTATACTTGGAATGGCAAGGACAGGACAGAATAACAAGAAACTAGGACTGCATATGCCTTTTAAAAATTCCTTTACCTCTGCCATGAATAGCTTACATTTCAGTTGCAAGAGATAAATCCTAGCCAACAATCTTTTATCACTAATATTCCTCTAGAAAGACTTCTGTAGGTCAAGGAGATCTTTTTGAAAACTATTCTTCAATGGTTCTGTCTACTTGAGAAATTGTAAAACTTTACTATTGACATTTCAGCTCTAAATGACAATTGAAATTACTCTGTATGTTAAATAGCACATTTATCTCTTGGCAACTGTTTAGGACACATGGCATGTTACACTTTAGATAAAATTTAAGAATTGAAAATTAACAGAACTGACTTAATCAGAATCTTGCTTTATTAATCACAGATAGAAGTTATATCTCTGAAAAAATAACTGGGAGGAACGATTACAGGGAAATAAATCAAGCAAGCAGATAAAGATTAAAAGGCAATAAAGATTAAAAGCCTTTTGCTTGGGAATAATCTGTACCAGAGCCGTCAGACACGTATCATTCCTGCTTGGCTCATTACCAATTTTTCTCTCTGTGATCTTGCAAGACAATTCCATACGACGTCCTCTCTTCTAATCAAAGTCTCAGATAAGATTTGTCCCGTGATGCATCTGGCTTATCAAAGATTTAGGCAGGGCTAAAATGTACCTGCTTGCAGCTTAAAAACTCAGCATGTGACTGTACATCCTGCAGAGCTTCTGCCATAAGGGCTCAACACACGGCTCAGCACAGTGTGCCTGCTTTGGCCTTCCATTCCAAAAAAACCCAGAAGTCTTTGGAAAGGCTTATGCTACAGCCACCAGTCCTAAAAGATCTAAGCACTGCGGTTCATTGTGAAACAAACTGAACTGACTCTGTAACATCCACAGCACTGGTGGTGTTCAGCTGATTACCATGAAGAACACCACCTTCCACAGAAAAAAAGGAAACTGACCTCTCTATTCTTGTGCATGGTCTGCCTGTTAACTCAAACAAAATTACAACAAAGGTCAAGAAGCCAGTTGTTCTGCCTCTAGCAACAGAGGAGGGCAGGCATGAGAGGTGAAATAAACAGAAGGAAAATGTAAATCGAGTGGTGCACAAAGACACCCATGTTTGCACAAGATTAGTTCTTTTCTGGTATATCCAAAGAGCTTTGAGGGAAGATCAAGTTTGATTAACTAATTTCCTTGATTCGTGGAATATTTTATAATTACTGTCCCATGATTTATTTCCTCTGCAGTCCCAGTTGATTTAAAATTTGTTCACTCCATAGTGTGACTTGGGGAAGAATCTGAAGCTAAATTACCCGAACAGCACAAACATGCTGCATTATCTAAGAGTATGTGCAAAGAGATGCAAGTCTCCACATTCCATGTGTCCTCTAAGAAAATCTTATTAATTTTAATAGTAAAGGCAAAACTTTTATTATGGTTTAACTCCAGCTAGCAACTAAGTACCACGCAGCTGCTCGCTCACTCCCCTGCCCCTGGCAGACTGGTAGAGAATTGGAAAAATGTAAAACCCACGGGCTGAGATAAGCACAGCTTAATAACTGAAATAAACTAAGATACAATAACAAAATGAATAATAAAAGATAAAAGAGTGAGGAATAAAATCCAACCAAACTCCCACGAGTGATGCATAAAGCAGCAGCCCACCATCCACCAACTGACGAGCAGCCTGACCTGAGCAGCCATCAGTCCCTCACAGCTAACTCCCCCACAGTTAATACACTGAACACGATGTTCTGTGGTATGGAATATCCCTTTGGCCAGTTCGGGTCACTTGTCACAGCTACGGTCCCTCCCAGATTCTTGTGCACCTCCTCACTGAGAGAGCATGGGAGACTGAAAAGTCCTTGACATGGGTTAAATTCTACTTAGCAACAACTAAAACATCAGTGTGTTATCAACATTATTCTCATACCAAATCCAAAAAAGCACTGTACCACCTACTAAGAAGAAAATTAATTCTAGCCAGATGAAACCAGAACAACTTTATATGATTTTTATGGACCGTACTGTATGTTCTAATAGCTAACCAGAGCCATGCTAAAATACTCAGTGCCTCAAAAATAAACAAAGAGGCAATAATTGTCTAGCAAACTGCACTTGTGCTTAGTGTTGTATCAGTGTCCTGACAGAACCATAGAGATTCCTTTCATTTTGTCACAATTAAGTGATACAGAACCCAGGGCTTCTGGGTTCTTGATTTCAGTTCCCTGCTCTTGGACCATCTCACACCATAGACAATCACTTTATATAATCTCTCATATATACAATCACATATAACAAAATTTTTTCGTATACCAAACAAGATCCACCTGAAAATCAGGGAGTTTTTCCCTCTGCTGTTCGCTGTTCAAAACTCGTTTCAGAAATTCAGTGTTTGATGATCAAGACATATTTTTAACCTTTTTTTTTTCTTTTGTAATTGGCTTGTCTTTTTCAATAAAAACACAAAGAAACAACTCCTGCCACAAAATCTTCGCTTGGCTGCTGCTAATCTAATGATTCTGTAGCTAACTAGCACATTGTTTACTAGTCTTTGGCAAAAGTAATTGCAGCATTTGTGATTCACTGCATCCTGCTTAAAGAGTACCCAATACAGATGGCACAGGACTGAGGGATTTGGTTGATGTAGTTGCACAGCCCCTCTCCATGATGTTTGAAAAGTCACTGCAGTCAGGGCAAGTCCCAGGTGACTGGAAAAGGGGAAACCTTATACCCACCTTTAAGAAGGGTAGAAAAGAGGACCCTGAGAAATACTGACCTGTCAGCCTCACCTCTGCCCGGGAAGATCATGGAACAGATGCTCCTAGAGCTGTGCACGTGTAGGACAGGGAGGTGATTCAGGACAGACAACACAACTGCACCAAGGGCAGGTCCCGCCTGACCAACCCAGTGCCCTTCTATGATGGGGTGACTGCAGCAGTGGACAAAGGAAGGGCTACACATGTCGTTTATCTGGACTTCTGTAAAGCCTTTGGCACAGTCCCCCACAACATCCTTCCCTCTAGATTGGAGAGAGATGGATTCAGTGGGTGGAGTGTTCGGTGGATGGGGAATTGGTCTGACAGTCACATCCAGGATCATAGTGGTCAATGGCTCAGTCCCAGTGGACATCAGTGACAAGTGGTGTCCCTCAGGGGTCCATACTGGGATCCATACTGGGATCCATACTGTGTTATTTAGTATTTTCATTAATGACATGGATGAAGGCATCAAGTGCACCCTTAGCAGATTTGCAGATGA
>VZTA01023732.1:342176-423192 GCA_013398855.1 Mohoua ochrocephala | reverse complement strand
TTAAACATGGGAATAAAGCAGGGGGGGAGGGGGAAGGCAGGAGAGGAACTATGCTTCAATCTAGATAAATGTTAGCAGTTTTTGTGTGTTTTCTGCTTCTTTCTTCACTGTATCATCAGTGAGTTTTTTCCACATTGATCACAGGCAGCCTGTACTGAAATCAGTGTGTTATGCTGATTTAACGAGAGCAGCTTTTGTCCGTCATACTGGTATTCATGAAGAATATATTAGATATTGATACCTTGAAAATATAGAAGACATGGGATTTGGATTAAAGGGATGTCAACCTATATTTCCTTAGACATTCGGGTCCCTTTAAACTCAGACTCTTCCAATATATGCCTATCTATTTTTAAAATGAAACTATGGGAAACTAAAATGTAGTGTTGTAAGGTGACATTTATTTGACATGAGGAGGAAAGGCTATTAACCTGTAGCTGGAATAATTTTTAATGAAGAACTCAGGTGTGATAAAAAGATGAGTGGGAATAGGCCCCCTAAGATTAATTTGTGTGTTGAGAGCATCTTGAAAATGTTCTGTCTTCCTCAACCAAATAGTTGATTTGTGGATATGATGCCAGTAAAAATTTATACCGCAAGAAAAGAAAAAAGCCCAAACCAAACCCAAAAACTTATCATACTTCAGTGTGCTTGAAGCATCCTTCTTTATGTTTTACTTTTGAGATAAAATGTAATTTCACAAATTACTGGAGTCCATTAAGGAAGAACAAGACTGTGTGGTCCAGAGTCTCACAGGGATTCTGGTCTATGTTCGGGAAGCAGCTTATTCATTTTCTCCCAGACAAATATTTGTTACTTAGCCATTAAATCAAAGATGGGTCCACGCTGCCAAATAGATTTGAATTCAAACCATTAGAGAATTTTAGGTCACTCCCTTACAGAGCTTTGATTTGTGCCCATCTCTTAATGTGGTGAGGCTTTTAAACTTCTGATTGCTTTGCCAGCATTAGTTAACAGATGAAACTGTGTGAACATTGAAGGGAGGGTGGGAGGAATGGTGCATTTTGAAAGATTCTATTAATTTTCTTTGGCCAGACTTTGAGTTTGCTTCTGTCCCCTTTTTTGTCAAGGTCATGGTTCTCATGAATATTTGACTGAGCAGTTGAATTTGCATATGGGAGAACTTATAATGGAAGTGGGTATTTTGACTTGTTGCTAAGGATAAGTAACTAACACAATACGCATTATATATTTGTACGCTGTACTAGTAGAAGGTAATCATCTGCACTTAAAAGTTGCAAACACATTTGTTGGGTGAATTTGAGTAACTGAATTTGTTCCTGATCATTCTTCTTGCAGTGGAAGGGAACACGTTTGTCAGATAAATAATTAATTAAAAATAGATTTTGATTCTATTGGTCACCATTTTAAAAAAGAGAAACCCCACCTCTTGCTGGTTGGAGGCAAAATCCTTCTCTCGTTTGAAGGTAATCACCAATTTGAAATCTACCCGGTCACGTAAAGTCAAAAGAAGTTAGTTGTTTGTTTCAGATACCAATTAGTGTCTGTGCCACAGCTGGGAATCTCAGCATTTCTTGGGATCTCATCCTATGATAACGTACTGAGTTATTCCAAGCAGGTCAGTGCCTCCCATAGCCATTGGGTATGGGAGTCTCTGCAAAAGTTGAGCTGTAGCAGCAAACTGAGAAAGTTATAACAGTGCTATAATAGTAACAGCTTGAAGCAAATTAATTGTGCTTCTCTTGTAGAGATATCACTACTGAGCTTAATCAAAAGAGAGTTAAGAGAAAACCACATCCTTCCCACCTTGAAAAATATGGTGTAATCAATAGCAGAAAATAAATGGGTGATCACTGAAGATCTGTTTCGTTTACTGTTTACTGCATGGTTGCTAAGGAATGTCTTGGAAGATGGGGGCCAGGTTTGTGAAATTAAAGTTTTTTATCCATTACAGATTTTGTTCCCTGTGTGAGTCTGCGTCAGTAGCACATAGTGAAATTCAGAGTTATTCCAGACTCCTTCATTATATGTGTGCTGACTGCTACTGAAAACCTCATATGATTTTAAAATACATTCTACGCTACAGAACTCAAAAATTAATGCAATTATTTGAATAATGTCAATTTTTTGATGGGAAAAATAAACCAAAACAACCCAAGCCAAACACCATGGATTTGTTCCTTTTTGTTTACAAGGATATGATTGTGAAACATTACTAATAAACTTTTATTAACAATAATAAATGACAGCTGTGTGTAACATGTACCAAAAGCCTTTTCAAAGATTCATTTCTAGGTTGCATGTCATGTTTAAAGCTATAAAGTATAATGACCTTTTCAGAGATCAAAGCCCCATCTTTTTTTTTTTCCAAAAGAGATGTTTGAGGTTGTAAGAGCAGTGAACCCACTGAGTGAAGTTTCAGTTTCTACCAGAAGTTGATTAACAGAGAAGTTGAGAATGATAGTGCCAAGGGAGAATAAGGGGGACAAGCCAGGTAGACAAGCAGTTGACCACATGCACTTTTCCTCGTGCACCATCCAGTGGATTAATTTGCTCCCCATGGATCCTCCCCCTAACAGAGGACTCTGTAATGAACCCGCTGTAGGTGGATTTCCTTGTGTGCGTTGTGTGGCACAGAGCAAGGCTTTGCTGTTAGTCAGCTTGCTATGCTTCATCACTCATAACAGTGCACTGTCTCATGCCTGCATGGAAGCATAGCTAATGTGGTAGCTTTGATGCTCTTAGTCTTGTGGAAAGATTTCTAGGCTGGCTCCATTCCGCTGGTGTAAGCCTGCTAAAGGACAGCCGCATCATCTGGATGCACATTCCTGTATCTCCATCAGTATTGTCACAGGCCTTGATAGTACTCCCTGTCTATAAGGAGTCTTTACCGATGCGTGCTTCAGAAGTAGCACATGTTCTTCCTATGGCATGTACTATGCACTTCGCTTTTATTTAAACCAGTGGTTGTTCAGAAAGGTATTAAAAGGCTCTCATTGTCCTCAAACTTGGCCTGAAGTTCATAAAGTATAAAGCAGCAAACTGATGTGTGAAGGAGCGATGATGTTTGGAACCAGCTACCAGGACATTGCCACAAATAGGGAAAAGGATGTTTTGCTTGGCTGCGTTTGGCCTCAGATCTTGTCTGGAGAGGTCAGGCAGTCTCCCTACAACTGAAGCTTGCAGGTTGTCTTGTTCTGCTGTAACATAAAACAAGTAGCATAGATCATATAACACAATGTTGCTTGCCATTGTGAAATTCAGATGTAATTCTTCCAGGCTTTTCTCTGTTGTGTGAAGGACCATGAACCCTGTTATGAGTATTTTAACCACAATATTGCAAATTCCAGATAAAATCATTTTGTTAAAGTCTTCTGAGAAATAAGTAAAAATTTATGGTGAATGCAAAATATTTTTTTCAGCATTTTTTCTGAATGAAATTTTATATAAACCATTTCATGTTTTTTGGGAAGATTGGTATGGTCTTTGCAGAATTTCCATGGTAGAAGCTGTGACTAAGAAGATCCTTCTTGTCAATATTAATCGACCCGGTAAGGTAGGATTTCCCTCTCTGCTCTCTTTCGTAAATGTTGCAGCATCACTGACTTTGTCTGTAATTGGAAGTTACTGAGTAAAGATTGGCTTCTCAAGGAATGTTTTCAAACTCCCCACTCTTGTTAACTGTGCAGACACTGAGCAGATGTTGAAAAGGGTAGTTTCAGTGCTGACTTGTACTTTCACAATCTTTGGTCAATATTCTTACCATCTATGCTCTTAGGCAGCATTTTTCTGTGCTGTATTCATCCTTAAAATTCTTTAGCTGAGCAGAGACAGCACAGGTGGGGTTCATCATAAGTACCTGGTATTTCACCACCTTACTTTCACTCAGCATTATTTTAACTTCCTGGCAAACCTTTCCATAAGCCAGCTTCCCAGCTTCTTAGTTTGCTTACAAGTGCTGTAGAGAATCACAGGGAGTTTGCCCTTCTGTGCTTAGGCTGGCATCACCAAGTGTTTCAGCAGAGATATCTTAGCAGCCAGGTTTGAAGAGCTGCAGCTCAGAATGAGGGAAGGGGCTATTTTGAGTGGTATTACTCCATTGCAGACACAGAGACTGTGGATAAGCACATATATTTATAAGGGCTGAATTTTGGAAGACACCAGATACCGCAGTGATAAGTGCCATACAAGTACCTAGATAAACTCTTTTCTGGGACGCTGCCAATATATCATCAAATGAAGTATGGAGTTAACACCTTGTGTTGCGTGGTGGCCGTAAACCAGGGCATTTCATCCTGAAGAGGAGAAATTGATGACACTGTGCTATCAGCAACTTCAAGTTTTGCTACAGCCTAATAGAAAACTAAGTCTCCATAATCATGGCACCAGAAAAATGATGAGATGGCATTTTATAAAATGACGTTAAGAGAGGAGTCAATAGCAAGTACAAGTTGAACAGAAAATAACACATTTAGCTATGGCAATACATTGTCCACACAGAATTATTCTCTCATCAATGGCAATCCATTGGGTTCGGATCAGACTGACAAGGCATTGCAGTTCATATCCAAGCAAACAGATGGATACATAAGTAAGTTTTCAGAATCAAAGAAGCAACTGACCTAACCAGTACACTTTTGGTACAGACATAAAATGACCATGCAGCACCCTTATCTCTTGGTTTGGTCATAATATTGTGCATATATATTTGTGGTTCCTTTCTCTGTCTCTCTTTCTCTTTCCCCTACTTTGGTAACATTGTCCAGATCTTCTTTCCTGCCTGTGGGGCCTCACATTAGGGTATCATATTTTTTCCTATCTGGTGGCCTGCGGTTTGTCTGTTAGTCTATCACTTGAGTGTTTCTATTTTGGTGCCAACTTATAACATCCCAGACTTCAGATCAAGGGTTTTTAACTGAGAGATTGTGCCATGGACCTGCTTCCTTCCCATTTGTGAACATAAAACTACCCCTTTTGTTCACACAAAGCTCCTGCAATATGCTGCTCAGGGAACCAAGACCTGCCCTAACAAGGCAGAATTTCTCCTAGTGAAAATGGAATGATTACAATGGAGTCATCTATATGCTCCACACTTTTCTCACCCAGGCGTGTAGGAGTTGTGTCTGGGCAGACTGGGTACAGTTTCATTCTGTACTAGAATTAGGAGAGCAGATGGGTGATTTAGAGTCATATTTCCCTCCTATCTCTGATCCTGCACTGAATCCAGATCAAAATCACTATTTTCCATCTCATCACTCTCATTCTTTTCTTCTAGCTGGGCTAATTATTTTCTCTCTTTCCCAGCCTCCACAAAGAGATGGTTTTTTTTATTTCAACAAGAGACAGTTACCAAGCATTTCCTCTAGGCATTGTGAAAAGGATGAGTGTTGATCCAAAGCTAGAAGAAGGCAGGGAGTATCTTCTTCCCCACCCCACCCTCCAATTCAAGTAGGATGAAAGTAAACTTGTGCTAAAAGCAGAACTTAATTTTTTTGTTATCTATTTTAAAAATTGGAGAAATGGCTTGCTAGAGTACTCTTATATCCCAAGGATGACAATACTGTCTTAATAGGCGGAAGATGTTCTCTGACCAGGGAATTCAGCCTTCAACGTGCCTGCATTAAGAGTTCCCTCAAAAGTGTTGCTGCTGTTGCATTTCTGAATGCCTTTGACATGTGGGCAGGTTTCTGGCCATAACAGCTTTGATTCCAGATTATTCTTCATGAGGAACCAAAAAATATTTCTATTTTCACCTTTTCACAACACATTTTTCACCTTTTTGGGGCTCCAGTGCTATAAGGAGAACTGGGGTTGTTTTATTTTTGGCTGTAGCTCTTTCTTCCATAAAGCATATGGAAAGCCAAAGGGACAAAATGGAAATATAGAGCCTGCCAGTTATCTAAGCATTAACTGTGGAGACTGTTCCTTGCATCTTTCTATTGAGTGCTTGTTTTTGTCTACATTTATCTTTAAAATTTCATTTTAAAAAATTTTAAATCACTCTTTTTCCAATGCTGTCCAATCTTCCATCCGGTTATTTAAATCAGGTGCACTAGAGTGCAGCTCTTTACTTGGAATTGGTCTAGAAATGAAATCTCTTAAGACCTAGGTTAAACTTAATATTAAAGTTATGACTAAACAATTTAACAAGCGATCAAAAGTTAGTGAGACTCCTTACAGGCATTCCAGCATTCTCTAATTTCTTTTTCATGCAAAGCAATCTGTGCCATGTGACCAGTCCTATAGAAATGCAGCTGCAGTTTAAGGCTAATGCATTGCATAAGAGTATGCACTTCTGCTATCAAAACTGGCTTTTATAGCCTTAAGCCCAGTCCCTAAAAGTAAGGCTAAACAAGATTATGGTATCTGGGATATTGATGCTGTTGTTTTGCTCTGGATGCTAAGTCCTATCTCTTACCCCTTAGATTTCATTCCTCTATCAACCTTACTACGTGATAGTTTATTATTTCTGAGACTTGTTGTGTCTTACATACTTTGAAGCATGACCACTACCCTGAACTTCCCTTTTAAGGACACTCGTGTCAAGGGTGTATCAAATATGCCTGTGTCACAGGGGGACACCAGCGCTGAATAAAGTAAAGCAAACTGAGTGTAGAAGGGATCCCACTGACAGCAATCAGAGCTTTCTCCCCAGCCCCCAACCCGGCTTATTTCACCGAGCAGAATATAAGAGCATATGTACAGACAAAGTGGCGTCCCATTACATTCCTCCAGGATAAATAATTTTTCAGGACTGATGCTGATTAAGTATAAATGTGAAGAGTGTCAGGAATCCAGGTGACACAGTAGTGAGTGCTGGCTTTTGCCTCCAAGGAGTGCAAGTCACATTTCTCCCTTTACATCCACATCCTCTTTTGGGGACTGTTTGTGATTCTTGTGTGCTATTTTACTTTTGGGAAATAGAGCTCTTTTAGAAGAAAACAAAATATATTCACTCAGGCTAGTGTCATAGCGCACATTTAGTGCTAGAGCGTGTCCTCATTAGGAGATAATTACATTTGGTTGGATCTTCAACTCACTGATTTTATTCAATCCTCTTTATAAATCCTTCTATTTCAGTCCTCCCTCCTGAGTACATTTTATTCCTGAAGTTTTATATGTCTGTTTTAAAAATGCTCCAGTTTACTTCTGTCTCAAAGCCATAAGCTTTAAGCAGGTTAAAAGTTGTGTACGTGCACCTTTCATCAGATGGCAATCCCCACTGCACTGCATTGTTGTAATACAGGCACTGAGACAGGCCTTGGGACTCCAGTAGTTCACAGGACATTCAAATGCTAGATTTTGTAACACCTGTGGGGGTGTTGATGGGGAGGTTGTCAGAGTATCCAAGCCACTTTTCCACAGATCTAATCCAAAATATTCGTTTGGTTCTTTTACTCCTAAGACGGCAGATGCCAACTGCTGTTTAAAATTCTAGGCCTAAAATGCTGTGCACTGATGCAGAGTGCCTGAACTCTGCTGATAGCAGCTACTTAGAAGATATTTGTCAAATACACAGTTTACCTAGATCCAAAGTGTATCCCCTACAGAGAGGGCAAAAAGTCAGGATGGGAAATTGAAAGAGTGCTCACTTCCAGAGAGAGCACAAGCTTCAGCAGAAGCTTGAGCCACTAGTGAGTGGCCAGAGAGATGAGAGCTTTGACTAGATGTAAATCAGCAATGAGTGCAGCTGGAATGCACATCTGGGGCAATTAGTGGGAAGAAGGCTAAACCTCTTTTTAGACTCTGCTAGTCAAGGAACTTGAGCCTAGTACTGCCAGGCTCACTTCTGATACACTTCATGATGTGGCTTGGGTCATCCTTAAGTCAATCCTACTATGGACAGGAAGGAAAGTGCCTCTAACGCACTGGAGTATTCTCTGATGTCAGATGGAGGCATGAACACAGTGATTTTTCATAGCTGATATTTGCTAGATGGTGTGCCAAAAATGCACACCAGTGGAATCTCAGGGGAACTGGCCCTTTTTAAAAGCAAGAAAACTAGCAGGAGATGACACATGAGTTGGAAAAATTGTTAGGGCCATTAAAATATTTTTGTGTCCACCAAAAAATTACTACCTGGGCTCTCGGCTGTAAACTGCATCCCCAGATTTGATAGATAAGGAATTGGCTGGACAGACACAGCCGGAAAGTTGTGGTCAATGCCTCTGTATCCAGGTGGAGTCTGGTGATGAGTGGTCCCCTTCAGGGCTCTGTCTTGGGACTGGTGCTCTTTAATATCAATGACACAATGGGATTGAGTGCACCCTCAGCAAGTTTGTAGATGACACAAAACTGAGTGGTGTGGTTGGACAGGACAACAGAAGGACAGGATGGCATCCGGGGGGGCCTGGAAAAACCTGAGAAGAGGGCCCACAAGAACCTCATGAGCTTTAACAGTATCAAGTGCAAGGTGCTGGACCTGAGAGAAGTACTGGGGTCTTCTGGTGGATGAAAAGCTGGGCACAAAACAACAGAATTTATTTGCAGCCCAGGAGGCCGGTGGTATCCTGGGCTACATCAAAAGAGAGGTGGCCAGCAGGTAGAAAGAGAGTGATTCTCCCTCTCTCTTCTTCCCTTATGAGACTGCATCTAGAGTGCTGCATCCAAGTGAGTGGAGTCCTCAGCACAAGAAAGACATGGACCTGTTAGAAGGGGTCCAGAGGAGGCCACAAAGGTGAGCAGAGGGCTGGAGCAGCTCTCCTATTAAGACAGACTAGAGAGTAGTGTTGTTCTGCCTGGAGGAGAGAAGGCTTCAAGGAGACCTCATTGTGGCCTGCCAGGACTTGAAGGGAACTTGTAAAAAAAAGAGGGAGCATGACTTTTTACATGGGCAGACATTGACAAAATAAAGGGAAACAATTCTGAATTTGAAGAGAAGAGATTTAAATTAGATGATAGAAAGATATCCTTCAAGAAATCCTTCACTGTGAGAGTGGTGAGGCACTGGAACAGGTTGCCCAGAGAAGTTATGGATTCCCCGTCCCTGGAAGTGTTTAAGGCCAGGTTGGATGGAGCTTTGAGCAATCTGATCTAGTGGGTGGCATCCCTGCCCATAGCAAGGAGATTAGAACACTAGATGATTATTAAGGTCCCTTCCAATCCAAACCATTCTATGATTCTATGAAATCAAAACCAGATATCAAAAACAGTTCAGCATTTTCTTACAGAAAAAGAGAGACATGCCTTTCCTTATATTTACAGTCCTAGCATTTCTCAAAGTCCCTTTGGAATCCAAGACAGTCATCTCTTGAGTTACCCTTCTCTATTTCCCATATAGCTCCTTGTAAGTGCATTAACAAGAAATCGAGTGGCATGTGCAGAAATAACTTCCAGACTCATGGAAGACAAGCCAGGCAGTTGTCCTTTGACAGGGAATATTTAGAGTTAGGCAAAAAGAAGTCTTTAAACTAATGAACTGTTAGCAAAAAAAAAAATATTAAGAGTCATGTTAGCTAACTAATATAAGACTAATCATTACAGAGCAGAGATACGTAAGTCTTGCAGGGGTTTGATTAGATTTACTAATATTTTTAATCAGATGGTGTCTGCTCTGTTCCGTTTTCTTCTTGTGTTAAACTGTATTGACAGCTATGCTAGTGAAAGTATTCCAATGCACTGAAAATACCGGGAAAGACATAAAACCTTCCTAAAGAATAACTGAGAATAAATCCTGTAAATAAATATAGAAATGAGCTTAAAACCACAAAAATTCATTGGAGCTAGTCTTGGCTTTTCCCAAATATTAGGCACATTCAAATCTAAAGTCCTAGCCTTTCTCTGTTTCAAAAAATTGACTTTGAAAAAAAAGCCATCTGAGAGGTTTAAAATTTTCAAAATGTGTTGATGAAAACATGTTTGTTTTTCTAGTCTTGTTTTAATTTAACTTATCAAATCAAATATAATTCCACTTAGGTTTCTTTAAAACTGAATGCCAAAACAGTATTTTATATAAACAGCAACATTATTGTTTGAAACATTTTTTCCTCATGAAAACTGTTGGTACCATGCAAGATGTTTTTCTTTTTTTCTGGACAGTCTTACAATGCTAGTAATTTTGCCCAGCCTCTGAATTAAACAGCTGCTGGATTTTACTGTCAGTCCCCCTAATTCAGGTTTTCTTGCTTCACAGGATTTGATTAATCAAAATAATTATTTTAAGTTTATTGTGAAATGTCTGTTAAGTCTGGCAAGGGCTGTAGCCTAAGTGAAGAGTAATGCTATCTAAACTTAGGATAGAAGACTGCACGAAACATCTTGATGAAGGAAAAAATAGACTCAGAGTTTGCTTCTGAAACATATTCTCATTTTGGTGTTTATATATAGCAGTCATGTTCACCAGAGACAATTTAGAGGATGAGGAGAATACTGGCTCCACTGTTCATGTCATCTTGACAAGGTGTAAAGAGAGTGTCATTTCAAGCCAGTTGTGAAAAGAGCACGGAGCCCTCTTGGAAGAGGTACAAGGAAAGTCTGCATGCTGCACAGGAGTCAGTCTTCTTTAGAAACCTTTTATTAGTACCAAGCAATAAACTAACTCGTGTGTGTTCAACATCATGAGATAGAGTTTGAGTATTCCTCCCCCTGCTCAGAGCCTCACCAGTAGGAGTAGCAATTGTAAGCAGCACGCGGCTGTGGAGCCCTTCAGGCCTGACCCTGCAAGGTCTGCTGTTGACTGCAGCCTGTTACTCATCTCACTTAATGTGTAAGGCAGCTCGGGCTGGTGCGGCCAATTTACCTGATTTACCCTTTCTGTAAGTGGGAGGAGTGAGCGGTGAGCACCTTGCTAGTGAGACACAGCAACCTTCCGTGTTTCTGAGCACTTTGCTGGAGCTTGTGGCTGGTTCAGTCAGCCTCGGATAACAGTCACCCAATTGACTGTATATGCCACTGGCATTCTCTCAGAAGCCAAATCAAATACCTGCTCCTTGTGAAGGACTTGGATTGCAAAACCAGAGCTGTGTTGAATTCAGCATTTGAGTGGATTTGGAATGCAGTTTGGGGAAAAAAATAGAAAATAACGTGACTCATTCTAAGACAGCCATAAAATGCAGCAGTGTCAGAATCATAAATTGTCCGTGAATGTATCACCCACCTATCAGAGAGAGACTTCTGCCAAGAGCTCTGCCAATAAGAGATGAAGTTTTGCATAATTTTTAAGGTGGAACATGCTGGCTTTAATTACAGAACTAAAGTTTGTCAGGCGAAAAACATCATGGCATTGTTTTAGATTATTTCCTCTTCCATTCTCAGCAGCTCTACTGTGGAGCAGTAGCCTTCTTAAATATGTTTTGTGGACTTTAGGAGCAGTAAAGGAAATCCTGGCAACATAGTTTCCAAAGTTACCCAGAGGTCATTACTAAAATGGGACCACCAGCAAAGAGGCAGCATAGAAAAAATAAATCCATGCTTCAAAAAATGTCATGTCTTGACTTCACTCATACAGGATGTTCTGATAAACCCAGAAAAATAGTCTTATTTGTCCTTATTTGCTTAGTTGTCCCCTTTACTGCTTAAAAGTCAATAGATTCATACAATTGATCTCTAGCTGAATCACCCCAGTTACAAGGAGCAACCTGTATTTTGGCTGAGGTGAGTGCAAAATATAAGCAGTTAAGGACTGAATGGGATAGACTGTTTTAAGGGGTGTTACATGTGCTCGCACAGAAGAAGGAAAAAACCACACGTCCTATTCCAACCTTTGCTAGTCTGCATGAGGCATGCTAGAGAATGAAGACTGTGATCATTTAGAGCAGCTTAAACTCAACCATATTTTCATAGTGCTTGTGTTGGTTATCATAGTCTCTTAGAAAATATGGTAATTCTGGGAATAACAAGTGATAACTGTAGGAGGGACAATAAAGCAAGCCTGAGAGCTGATGTAAAGATTGCCAGCTTCTTAACTTTAGGGATGACATAACTGCTGTCACCACAATCCATCGACGCGAAGAGGCTGGAAGCAAGCTGGCAGAAATACAAATTTTTCAGAGAGATGACTGGTGGAGTAATTTATTTAACTGTCCTTTTGAGCAATGTTAGGACTCATATAGGCTCCCCATAGAGCACATACTGTATATCGTCCCTATGAAATATGATGAAGCACAGATCTTTTTGAGCACATTAGCAACCAGATCCAAAACAACAGGGCTATAATTTTACAGTTACTGTGCATGATCCATTCCCCTCATCCCCCCATCCCTTTTTTAGCTGTTACTTTTTAAACCATGAAATATATCCTATAGTGCAACCTTTCCTGAAAGAATATATTATCAGTGCTTCTGTGTAGTGGATGGAACTGTCTAAAGATTTCAGTTATGTTTCTAATTTTCCCAGTGTTTTTCAAATTGTTTTGAGAATGAGACAAGTCAAAATAACTTGAACTAGGAAATGGAAAAGGAGGAGCCACAGTTAAGAGCACTGCTATATAATAAGATTTAAGTGACTGTTAGGATTTTCAGTGTCTTAAAAATTGTAATGGGATGCTGGCTGAAGTGCTTTGGATGCAATGAAGACTGTAAATACTTTAATTGCCAAAGTTAAGCTTCTTCTTGTCTGTAATACAAAATCGCCTAAGGGAAGTGAAAGTGAAAGTTCTGATGGCCGATACCTCCTCAAGTATATAATTTAAGAAGCATTGAATAGGATATGGTGCTATCATCTTGCTGTATCACCACTGACATGGCTTAGAGAATTTGCATATTCTAACACAGTGAGGTGAAGTATTATTTTACACAATGTATCGGACTGGCAGGGTGCAGTGAAACACATTTTTTTTAATTCTCTTTTTTTCCCCATTTATTCAGGGGAGAAAAAACCCCCTAAAATTGTAGCAAATAGCCTAGAAAAAAGTTACCTCTCTCTTATACTATGTAGGAGTGCTTACATTCCTGTGAGCAGCCTTAGAAAGTGGGAAGAACTTCTTTCCATAGGATCTCCAGAGACTGACAGTTCTATTCTACTCCTAACAGAGTTTTCAGGAGGTGATAAGCAATACAATAGATTTTTAAGTAAGAAAGTATTAAAAGATTTGTCTATGAACCTTGCTGCCTTAGACAGAACCTGCCTCCTTTGGCTGGGATTGTGGTTCCATTTTCTTGGCGGTAAGTATGAAGACCATGGAGCTTGTGGAGCATGGGGGAAACTACAGCCTTAGTCCAAAAGCTGCAAAGCTATAACTTCTCATGTCCCTTAGAGAAACTGATTGTTGAACAGACCTAACATTGATGCATCTGGGAAAGGAGTCTGACAAGGAGCCTGCATAAAAATACACGGGATTTGTTGTTTGAAATGGCAGATGGCCATCTGACTCCAGCTCCTCCATGTCACAGGCAATGGGGACACTGCCTCACACAGTTCAGTGGTTAAAATTTCAAAAACAAGCCGTGTGATTCAAGGCAAGAGATATTCTGATTTGTTGAAGTGCATTGCAAAAATGATCCGGTAGGAACTGGCCTGAAATTGGCTCATCTATCATTCAATATGTAGCGTGGTTTTTGCATTATGATTCACGCTGTCATCGTAATTGCTGTAACTATCAACTGATAGCTGACAGTGGGAGCCAACCTAAATCTCAGGGTAAACAGGGAGGGTAAACATTACTTTCAAGGGAGTTGTGCCTGCTCCATTCCACCAATTAATTTAATTAACTTCATGAAATGCCACATGCTATTCTTTGTTGTGTTGTGTTGTGTTGTGTTGTTGAGGGAAGATGGGGATTTTAAAAGATGTGCAAGTCTTTCCTCCCATTATGTGGCATAAATCAGCAAGTTGTGTGCTCCAAGGGAGAAAATAGACTCCTACAGTGAAATCCGGGTTAGTGCTAGGATCTCTGCTTGGATGAGCGGAAGTCTCACCTCCTAACTTTCAGAATTAGCAACCAAAGTATGAATGAATTTCTAAGTTGTCAGTAAGGATAATCAGTTACAACTAATCTTTACATTTCTGATGAACAAAGTGAGATAATTGCTTCAGGAAAAAAAGGTAAAATGACATTTCTCAAGGGTCCACTACTTGAACGTGTATCTAGTGTTTACTGTGTTTTCTTACTATGCTCCCTTTTTGCACACAAAACCTCTGTTCTTTGTGGGAAGAATTTTTGAAAGCCCAAAGAATACAGGATCAGGCAGAAGTTAGGCATGGACATACTGGCTGTGTTTTCAGAATATGATATATCATCCCCTTGCTAGTTTCTCATAATTCCTGGCTCAGAGAGTACACTTTTTTCAGAGAAAGCAGTGTAGCTGGTCTATGTCGTTGGGACATAGCCCAGATGTGTGTCGGGGACATGCAGCACACAGCACTCTGCTATTTGTTTTCTGAGTGCTTGTATGTCATCGTACTGCCCGTACATAATTCAGATGTAAGTGAAAGCCACTTTCCTGAGCTCCCTTGTTGATCCATAGGGTCTTTTTAACTTTGTAGAAGCTTGCAGTGGCAAAGGGCAGAGCTAGTTAGAAATGCCCTTGTCTGTTCTGTAGGTTGCATCTGTTTAAATTTCAGTTCCTAATCTGAGACAGTGTTCTCAGAGCCATATCTTTTAAAACTTTCCAGTAATATTAATAGGCAATGAGGCTAACCTGTGTCAGTTTTACAGAGCAAAGGATTTTCTTAGCTGAACTTTAAAGTATATGCAGCACCATTTTCTATCGCTTATCTCTGTAGCATATTTGTTGTATAAGAATGATATCTTTTCATTCCTCCCACTGCTACCTTTCATTCTTTGCCAGTCTACATAATGATTTTGGAGGATGAATGAAGAAGCTCTGTCTGAGCTCTTAATGAAAGCTCCCTTTTTATCTTACCTTCCACTCTCGAAATAACTTTCTGATAACTTTGTTTGTTAAAGAGGGATAAACTGTTTGCTTCAACTTTGGTTTAATTATGATACTGAACTGTAAAAGAAAAACTTAATGAGAAAGTGCTAGGGATTGCTTTATATGTAAATCTAGGAAAAAGTTTATGGGCAGAATATTTGCAAAAAAGAGCAAAGTTGGGAAAAACTAATTCCATTTGGTTCTGGTTTTAAATAGCCAATCTTATTTATGGTTTCCTTTTTTGCTTGCTTGTTTGTGAAGTTGGACATAAGAAATCCAGTCATAAAGGAGTGCTCTAGTGTACTTGGTGCATATGTATGAAAACAGAGAATCACAGATTAATCTGAGTTGGAAGAGACCCACAAGGATCATCAAGTACAACTCTGAAGTGAATGGCCAACATGAGGATTGAACCCCAACCTCGGTTTTACTAGCACCATGTTCTAACCTAGATGATGATGATCCCTGCCACTACCAGTCTAAATTTAAACCTATCCTCTGTCTGGAAATCTCTCAGTATTGTGTCATTTTTCAACAGAAATCTTGTTGAAATGGAAAGACTTTGGACATTTGTTCAGGGTGTCTGAAGGTCCCAGATGCAGTATGTGTGATCAGTCCGTGGGGCATGTGGAGAGCACAGGCAGGTGCAGGCTGCTGGTCTGCATTTGTCTGGTAAACTGAGCTCAAATCACTGATGCAGTGCATTAGGGACAGGTGTTTTGGAAGTGTTGTGCATGATCCACTAAAAGCAAAAATAAACATCCGAACCTATGGAGCCGACATCTAAGATACCGCATCAACAAGTGAAGCACAAAGAGTGACTTGCAACAGGCAGTTCAGAAAGAATCTTCATCTAGTCAAATGGTGAAATTTATTCATGAGCTGAGAAACAACATAGTGTTTTGAGAATTGTTTGAACATTGTTCAGAGGATTGAAGTGATGCATATGCCTTATGCTGGTCCTCCGCAGAGGAATGATATTCATCCAGTGTGAATACTTTTGAATAGAGAATGAATATTTAAACCACATGGAGACAACTGATGAATAGAAAAAGAGGATAAATTATCAAATTAATTAATATTAGTAGTGAGTGCTTACAAATAGTGCTCATCAAGGACTAGACCTTTTGTTGCTCTGACTGGGTGGGCCCTTGCTGGTTTGAATTATCTTTGTAAAAAAATGATCATCAAAGAAGGCAAAAAATATTTTAAGAAACTCTTTTAATACAGCATAACTCAGAACAAAATATACTATTGTTTAATAAAGCTATTATAGGCACAATTCAGAATTTATAAAAGTTAGCCTCTTGGCTTGAAAGCAGAACAATATCCTATTCCAATACATTTCTTTTACTTATTTTGAGGAGTTTTATTCAAATATAATGTATTTGTTTGTAATAACCTGGAACATAAGTGGCCTATAAAAGTGGAAGAGAGAGCAGCAAGCCAAACGCTAATGCTTAAATTCCGTGAAGAAGTACTAAACAACATATTTATTTGGTTTTTATCAGTATCGTTATTAACACTCAGATGCAAAACATACAAAAAACAATGTAGAAGTTCTACACTGTTTGTAGAAGATTTTGATACTTCCATGTGTACTCTTTCTGAATGTTACGCAACCCTCTCAATTTTAATCACTTTCAGCTTCTTTAATGCATGACATTCTCACTTTTAAATTTTGAGATTTAGTGTAATGCCTGAAGTCAATAAAGAGGAGCTTTTGGGATATTCTAAATAATTGTAAATATTTTAAAATTTGTTGATGAAAAACTTAAAAAATGTGTATGCATTTTAAGAACAAAGCATATATCATTTTTCAACCATAACCAAACACTTCTGCAGTGAAATATTCAACCATTACCTCTAATAATTTCAATTTCAAGGTCTGTGTTGTTTCATTGCAAAAAATCTTGCACTTGCAGATTGTAAATGTTTACATTTTAGCAAAGATTTTTAAGTATGTAAGTGTCCTCAGATAATTAGAATATTGCATAAAAAGAAAGCCTGCAATTTTTGGTTTTATGAACCTCACCCGAAAAAAAGTATTTCCAGATGGAAGTATTAGGCTTATTTGACTTAATTCTTCACTAAATTAAGTTAACTGCCCCCTGTCCTTGTCTCTCTCTAGGTTTCCCAGCTTTAGTTTTGGTCTGTCTTCCTTAGCTGACACCTTGTTGAGTATAACTTCGTTTCAATGCATTGTTTAACTTATACTTACATGATCTATACTAACATCACAGTTTTCGGGTGTGTCTGCTACTGTCCCAGCTTTATTCCCGTTGAAGTCACTGATTCCCCTTCCTCCCAGCCTTGATGTCAATGGCAACAGTTAGGCCAGAATCAAATATGATGAGAAAATTTGGTGTCTATCAACTCTACACAGTCAGAATAGTTATCTTATCTGTGATATATCCTACAGTAGTCTTATTTGAGTTCAGTATAAATTAAAACTCGAATTTATGTATCTGCTTTCTTCCCAGTGTCAGGCCAATTGGTGAGAAGAGATCTTGCCTCTTAATACTTTCATTTTTCTAAACCAATTGCCTTGCACCTAGATTTTGAGTTTTAATACAAGCCATTGGTTTCAAAATATATCAGTGTCATCATGGTAGCTATTGGCATCATTAGCACTTTGGATCTCTTTGCAATAGAAAGAAAATCTATGCAAAATGTATCTTCTCAATCACAGAAGAGACTCTGACTTGTGCACTAAAAAGTTCACATGCTCTTTTCTAGAGGATGGAAAGTACATATACATTGCAAATAACAGGGTCAGAGGTAAAAAATGTGCTCTGAAGCAGCTGTAGCCCCTCCAGTAGTCTGGAAGGTGAAGCAGAACTGAAGAGACTGGAAATGTTTGCCTTTAACCTTCTCAGGGAAGAAAGCCTGGGAGCTAGCAGGGAAGTAACAGCTAGTGTGTGGATCCAAAGCTCCTGAAGGGACCATCATACCTAAGAGCAGTAACTACAACCAGAGGGTAGTGAAGGTTGATGTCCTCTCCTCTACTTCTCTCCCTCTGGCTGGGGGTAGCCTTGCCCCAAAGGCCCCCTGCAACTTCCTCACCCAGCTCAGGGATGTGGCAGCATCCGTCTCTCCTCGAGAGACAGAGTATGTCCTCCCTTCACTTCACAAGCTTCTTTTTTTTTAACCTGCTTCTGTTTTGCTCTTTTTCATCTTACTTGCTGACTTCATTCTTCAAAATTTATTTTTAATGTTCTACATTTTAATGCATTGATCTTCTGCATGTTGTAAGTCACATGCTTTTTTGGCTCTTCTTCCTTATTTGGAAAAGGCAGCATAGTAGGTCTCTGATAAGCTGATAGCCATCTGCGCTGAGTCAGTGATGTGACATTAATTAACCTGCATTATGCAACGATTACCTATATCAGTACAACATAAGTCATTCTTCCACAAATAGTGCAGACTTTCACCTGGTTCTTACCTTAGAGTTTTCTGTCATTTCATACTCTCGTTTGGGGTGTTGTCTGGTTCTCGTTTTGACACATCGTGTTGTGAGACTCTCTCAGATATACCTTTTTAATTGTCTTCCTAATCCTTCCATTCCTTGGAAAATTGAAAAGTACAAGCTTATACAGCCAAACTTCTAAATATTCATGATGCAACAGATAAAGCTTTCTCAAACAGTTATAGAAATCTTCTTTTCTTGCAAATTGCATTATGACTGCTTTGAAATCCAATGGAAATAATTAAAAAGTGGTGAGAGCATTTGTTGCACACCCATCTTTAACATATTAAAGCCACTCCTGAAACAATACTGGCTATGGACAAAAGGTAGTGTTTCAAGAAGAAAATACACAAGAAAATAAAGAGTTGGCCTGCCACTCCCAACACATGCATGCACAGCCTGCCACAACATTTTTGTAGATTGTCCCATTTTTAAATCACCAGGATGCAAAATAGACACTTGTTTTATTTTCCACATTTGAAGCAGCTAGATTATTCTAATATGAAGTGGACTCAACAAAAAGGTGAATTCAACTTTGGGCATCACTAATTCATAGATCAGTTTGCTGATATGGGATATGGAGAAATATTTTATCCCGAGCTTTTTCTTTGATATTTTCTATTAGTACAGGAACATATATATGAATGTGTGTGGCAAGAAAGCTTTTTTCGCTATGCGCGGAGCAGGCACGCTTTCCCAATGCAGTGCGCTACAATCCTTGCTCAGAGGTGTAGGACTTTCATGGGTCGGTTTATTAGCTGGAAGCTAATAGTGCCGTAGCTGGAAGACAGTCTATGGCACTGAAGTACAGAAAAAGTCTCCTCCAGTGTAAGAGCAAACCTATTCTTAATGATTTGTCTGTTAGTATCTGTGCCTAGTGAGATATCTTCATGGCCAGATTTAAAAATCAAGGATGTTCTGACAAGGTGAGAAAAAATTTTTATAGATACGGAATACTAACTGTGGACAGTAGTTTGATATTTCAGTCCTGACAGGAGAATTATCAAGGTTTGTAACTCACAAGTGGTGAAGCAGAAGTACTGTAAATTACAAAAATCCTATTATGCATATCTGAGCAGAAAAGTGCTGTATTAGCAGCTCCCATAAATTTCTGGACTCCATCTCTTAATGCTTTAAGTGCATGAATTAATTTTTACCTTTTTTTAATGTAGTTTTGTATATTTGACTAGTATTGAAAGCAAGGTAAGGAAAAAAAATAGCTATGCCACAGTGAGGCATATCACTCCCCGTGCTAATGTTTGGCTTTTTCTGTGATTCGCAGAAGAAAGATTACCTGTTTTCTCCATTTTCTCATCTCGAGTTGTTGGAGAGGTTTTTGTTTGTTTGTGGAGTTGGTTTTTTGCCTTTTACCCTGTGGGGGCATGAGATCACAGATATCTAATCCATATTAAAGAACTCAACTTCTTAACTTAACGATATTTTCCACTGACTCCTAAAAAGAGTCTGCAGATTAAGAAAACCCTTGAGTTGCCTGAGAAGGAGGACATTTTTATTTTTGTCTTAATGCAGCCACGTACTCTCTAACTGAGCTTTTATCTCTTTATGTGATGCCATTTCAAAGACATGAACAAGGTCTGCAATTGTGATCCTGTTGCCTTTAGGTGCACTTGCAGCTCTGAATGGAGTGGCCACTCCCCACAGATACAGACCTGGTCTGTGCCAGAGTTTGCAATTGCCTTCATTTCTGAAGGCAACCTGTGTCTGCACCTCCAGATGCATAGAATATTTTTGATGCTTTAAGTTTTTTTTTAAAAAAAATAAAAAAAGTGAAGAAGAAAAATCCTGGAATCTTAGGTTATGTATTTAAAACCAACAATCAACTATCCTCTTCCGTCCCTCTCCTTCACCCTTCCTCAGTTAATTGTTTTGGAGGCCATGTAAATGCAATAGACATGACTGATTTAGATGGAAAAAATGTGGATGACTTGCTCTATAATTTACTTTAAAGCAAAAATAAAGTGCCAAAAATAATATTATAGTATCCAAGATACTTTATCAAAGGGATATACTTTCACATTAATTAATGCATGGGTGAAAAAAAAAGGTATTTTTTACAGGACTGGCAGATAGTTTAACATAGTCCGCACATAATGACTTCTCTGAAATCCTGAAGAACACGGTATAGGTCACATTACACTGCTAAAAACACGCATGTGACCTTTACTGAGGCAGTTATTGAGACTCTATCTCATATAATCCCACAGTTTTGAGTTAGGTTGTTGATTCTGACTGTAAATGCTCATATACTGTTGTGAACACAATTTCAATTTCACATGCTACTCATTGTAATCATACCCAACTGAAAACAGGGAAACTTACCTGCCAGGTACACAATGGAATATATTACAGTTTCTATATAGATTCTGTGTAGAAACTATTCTGTAGATTCCTGTAATTAAAATGTAAGAGGTTTTTTGCTCATGACTGTTTTATCGGTGTGGTAATCCTGCTGTGGTAATCCGCAAGCAATGGGGATCTTACACAGAAAGACAGAAAGGATCTTATAGTCATGAAATACGGCTCTCCAATAACCATTTATGGACAGTTAATCACATTAGCAGACAATACTGTATTTCATTACCTTCTGCGTGTATTCAGTTGGGTAGAGTCTAGATTGAGACTTTACAATACTAAAAACAACAACAACAACAACAAAAAAACCAAAACAAAAACCAAACCAAAACCCCCAAACCGCCAACCAACCAAAAAAATAAAACCCAAAAACCAAATGCAAGAGGAATGAATATTCACTTCTCAGACCAATACTGATGTGACAAGACTTCATGACTTCACAAGATGAGATAGACTGCACATATCAGGTGCTGCATTATAGAAGATCAAATCTTATTTTCTGTTAGAGAATATATCCTGATTAGAGATCATCATACATAATCTCTATTGTTTTGAGATTTTGGACAATGGTCTCAGACACATTGTATGATTTTTGTGGTTAGCCCGTGCACGGCCTAGGAGTTGGCCTTGATGATCCTTGTGGGTCCCTTCTGTCTCAGGTGTTCTATAATTCTATGATTCTGTGATAATGAAGCCCATAACTGAGATGGACTGAGAAAGACACCATAGCTTTTGCTGCTGTACACAAAAAGAGATTCAGATTTGGTGGAGACAGGAGAATAGGATGGAAAAAAATGGCATAGTGGTGTCTGTGGATGGGTAGCAAGTCAGAAAAATTTCAAGGAGGGTCAACATGTGCTCCCCCTTGCTACCTAAAGGAATTTTGTTTCACCAGCAGCGATGTCCAAGGATTGTTGTCATTGTGGGTAGTGTTAGATATAATCCTGATTTGTTGCTCTCCTCTTCACTGTCCTAATGTTGGGAAATAAGTAAAATACTAAAGGTAACTGTTGGTGAGAGTGCTGTTACAGGCAGGATCCAGCTTTGGACACCCTTTCTTGGGAGTTTTTCATTGCTAAACGCAGGTTTCTGAGTAGATGTTTGTCTGAAAGAAAGACATCTCTTTAGATATTCCCAACTGTTTGGTTATTTTGCCTTTGAAAAAGAAAAGGTTGTACTAGACTGACCTTAATCCATCTCCCCACTCCCCTAAAAAAGGTGGTGCATAGAGGAATTGCAAAATATTGGCATTATCCATTTATCTTTAAATTCCATGTTTCTACAAAATGTATCAATTTTTCTAGAAGACTAAAAATGTACAGTGCAGGTAAATAAACAGAGTTTTGATCGAACTTCTTCAATTTCCTATCTATTTGAGAGTTGCTTAGTAGATTTCTTCTTTGATTTCTGCTGCTACTTGTGATTTTTGACTGTACAGAATCTGGGAACATGTTTTTCTCAGTTAGGAATAAGCAACTGTGAAAAGAATAAATACATTCATATCTTACATCAAGGAATTGGTGGGCTATTTTCTGTGACTATTTTTACTGTGATATTTTCTTCTATAATAAGTTTGCTGACAAGTTATTTTTCCCCACAGGAATAGTAGACTAAGGGATATTAAAGACGGAAAAGTCCTATTAGGTCATGTTGTCAATTTTCCTGTCAACACGAGAATGCTCCTTGCAAAGAGGTTTTCTTCAGTATTTCTGTCTGCTGATCCATATGAAGAGAGTCAAGAGTAGGCATTTTCTGATGTAATAACAGCAGTGAGAAATGAGGAGCTGCTATTTAAATTCTTTTTTTGAGGCAAAGGTGTTCAGAACAAGCTGGAAAGAAATTCAAGGCAGTTCTTGATGAAGTAAAAAATACTTAAAGGTGAAGTAGAAGTAAAGAGTGAATTTTACTAACTTTATCAGAAATTAGCCACTTTTGGTAATGATACTTTGTTATTTTTATTTGCAAAAAGTGCTGCACATACAAAATGTCCACATTGGGCCCCATTCCTCTGGCCATTGTTCACAAAAACTGTCCTTACTTAGGACATACCACAGATTGCATTGAGGCTTGTCATAGGAGTAAGAACTGTTTTACAACTAATAGTTTTCAACAGTGATTATATAAGCTGTGGGGGGAAGAATGCAGTATGGAGAGCTGGGTAGCAAATACATTTTTTATTCTGGGAAAATTTTCGTGTCATGAAAAATGTTCCTGTTGCATGGGGCTAGGGGGGCAGGAAACATCTTTAAAAGTTTTCCATCTCGCAAAGAAGATGTGGGTGTACTTGTTCACTAGCACAAACATGCAGATGAGCCAACTCCCCGGTGCTTGGGGCGCATATCCAGCTCTGTGCTGTCTTTTACCAGCCTCATGATGGCTCTTCCAGGGTAGAGCTCTCCTAGGCTCCTTCTCCTAGGCAGCTATGGGAGCTCTTTCTTGGCTTGGTTTTATTTTTTTTAATGTTAGATGGAGCAGCTGCAGTGAGAGTGAGTGCCCATAGTATGGCCTAGTTTTAAGAGTTTTACATAGTATGTGAGCAACTATCTGAAAAAGAGCTCTGAAGTCAGGTCTCACATCCCCAGAAACCATCTATGAGCTGTTGGCCGTCCTTGATCTTCATAGTTTCACACTGGGACTCCAAGGCTGTTTTTCCTTAGAAAATCCCATGAGAACTGGTATGTTCCCACAGTGTTTCAGCTTCAATGAACTTACTCTGTTTTTTCCATTATAATCTGTTACATTAAAACATTTGCCACTACCTCTATTTCTCCAGACTGCCGAGCCATACTGTCTTATAATACAATAAAAGGGTCTTCTAAAAAGGAAGGCAAACTACATGCTACTATTTTCAGTACAGAAACTCTGGTTTGTTCAAAAAGGCAAATTCTGTAATACTAAGAGACATCAAAAATACCAAGCAGGTCTTTCCTGACACTGTCCCTTTCCTCAGGTGGTATTTCTGGGTATTACAATATGTCAGTTTATATGATTTATTTGGAGGAAAAGGAGTATTAACTCTGCAGTGACTAGCTGTGCTCTCCTTGCAAAAAGTAACACAACTATGGATCTGGTTGCTTCAGAGAGTTGTCTCTGAATGTATTCCGAGAGCAATGTTATAGATAATCACATCATAACAGGTTTTTTCCTTACATATTTACCACTATGTAGTACTTCTACAACAGATTAGGAAAGAAACACATATATCAGACTGAAACCAATTGCTGCGCTTCTTCACTACTGTAACCTTATTTCTGAGTGTAAATACCTTTGGTTGCATCCTATTTATAACCCACTGAATAAATACTAAATTGCTTTGATTTGCTGGCCTTATTTAGTCAAGAAGACCAATGTATTATGGCATCATTCACAATACCATTTTTTCAAGTCTTTTTAATAAAATACATAAATTTTTGTTATTGGTTGTATTTCTTAGTATTAGCTTCTATTGCTTGCAATGGATTTTGCATCATAATGTTCACTGTAGCATTGAAGTATGTGTGGGATAACTCTTGTTGTTTGTCAGGGGATGGTTTGGTTTTGGTTTTATAATTTGTAAGTACATGACAACATTTATGATAATAAAACATACAGAGCGAAGTTCTGTCCAAGTTCCAAATGAAATGAGTATCAAAAGACATAGTGCATAAAAGAGATTGTAATCTTTGTCTAAAACTAGCAGCTGGCTTGGTATGTAAAAAATTCAGGAAACAGTGCAAATATTTGACATATTTATTTCTTGAGTATAGTGTGTCTCAGAACCGATACCTTATAAAGAAGATTGTTGAAAAGCAAGAATTACTGAGTTTTGCCTATGACTTTAACAAGAAGGTTTGATTTTGGAGTGGGGTTTTTTAGCTTTCACTTGGGGCTTTTAACCATTTTCTAGTTTTGAAAGAAGTTTTAAATTCTTGTTCTTGTCTTGCCATGCTGCTTTATCAACAAATATGCATTATCTGCCTCTGACTGCATATATATTATTCAGTTGCTTTGCCTCTGGGATCTCTTAAAAAGCTGTCCATAGAAATACAGCTAGAAAAGTGGCCTCTGTGCTTGTCTCACTGGTTAGTTTTTAATGCAGGGTCATTTTGAATTCAGTGGGAATTTCTTACGCTTTCATAAAGAAGCAGTAGCTGCTTTCTTCTAAATAGCAATGCTTGAACATGTGCATACTCATACTCTGGGCATAATTGTATTGTCTTTCAGCATTCCAAAGTATTAGATAACGTAAAATGAATCCAGATTTTTTTTTTTTTTTTTTGTGGAACTGCTAAGATAGACTTTGGTAAAGGGGAAGAAGCTAAGATTTGGTGAAAGGAAAATGCAGGAAAAGGCCACCCCGAGTCTAGTGAATTAAAAGTGCTAGAACCTGGCATACTAATGTTGCAGGTTTCATGGCTGGTTTTCCAGCCAAAAAGGGAAAAAAAATTAAAAAGGAGGATCTCAGAGTACAAAGTGGAAGGTCATGCAAAGAAAAGAAATGTAGGCTCAAATGTCCCAACCTGACAGGCTGACTATGAGGTGCCACTGGTAATGCAGTAACAAAACTAAAGCATGAGGTCTGTTTTCACTGAAAGAAGCATTTCTAGAACAAATGGTGATGGTGTAGTGCTATCCAGCATGTGCTAGTTTTGTCCTTGTTGTAAAGCTATGTAAACAGCTGCAAAGCTTTTTACACAGTGTTTGAGGGAGATGGCTCAAAATTAGAACAAGAGCAGAAAAAGATTGCTTTTTCCAGTCTGAAAAATCATAAACTAATCAGAAAATTTTTGCTAAAAATGCATGCAGTAGATAAATGAAGTGGAAAATAAAGAACCATGCAAGATTGAGATGGGCCAGAGAATCAATCATTATTGATTTATGATAAATTTAGGCATGGAATTAAGTCAAGTTTCCTGACCATTATGGCGCTAAGTCTTCCAGCTGGGAGAGAAGGTGCAGCTACAAGGGTTTGTTAATATGTAGTTACAAAAGTTTGTTACCATATCTCTAAGAGTGGGGGACTAGGCATGATGGTGCAGGAAACTGCTTTTTACCTTGTGTTATCCTCCTTTTCTCCTTTAAGAGGAGAGTAAGGCGGAGTTGCTGAGGAGGGCAGGAACCTCTTGAGATCATCTGGTCAAACTGCCCTGCTCACACAGGGTCACTTAGTCACCCAGGATTGTGTCCAGTCAGGTTTTTAATGTCTCCATAGATAAAAACTCCACTACTTCTCTGAGCAACCAATGGCAGCATTTGGCCAAGAGGTAGAAAAGAGGTACCAGCTAGAACACTCATGCAGGTGGAACCAGACAGGGAAAGCTCCATCAAGGGACATTTCAAAGTTTCTTGTCAAACGTGTTTATTACTTCCAGGCTTTGCATAGACTGACTCCAGCTCTTTAAAATCTGACCCATGGAGATGTTTGTGTAAGATGAAAAGATTGTTTGAGCTGTTTTATACTTCACAACACAGATTTGGGAGTTGGATGTGGATGTTAGGATTCATGATCCTACATTGTTTCAGGATTGACAGTGTTGTAGCAGTAGACCTTTAATTTTCTATTGGTCATTTATCATATATAAGATGTATGCTCAAAGCTCTATACTTAAATTAGTGAGACTCCAATTCAATGTAAAGCTAAGAACAAAAGAAGGGGGGAAAATCGTTTTTTATGACAGTTTTTCCCCCTGAAAAGTTCCAAAGCATGTAAAGACCAGCAGCTGTGTAGTAGTGGCATTTTTGTGGTCCATGTTTCTAACATGTGAAAGAGCCTCTGTTGAAACAACACTGCTGTGGTGACCAACTTGAATTTCATGTAGAATTTAGGTTGATAGCACGGAGTTCAGTGGAGTCATTCAGGGCCAAATCCTGATTTCCTTGCTAATGCAGGTGGTTCCTGTGACTTCCATGTGACTGTAAATTTAAAAAATGATTTTTTGATGATATTTCTTTCATCAACAAACTTCCAAAGAGGTATTTTAAAAAAAAAAAAGTCACCATATTTTTCTTCAAAACTTTCTGATCAGTAGGAGTGGTTCCTCAATTTACTCTTAAATCATCTTGTAAATAATACATTCACCTCAAAACTCTAGAATCTAAAGTGCAGTTCTGATGAGAATATATTTCCAAACTGAAAAGACAAACTGAATGCTTGATCATGTGACGTGCTGAGAAAGCTACGTAGAGGTGATTTTTTCCAAATTATTTCATTCAGGGTGAATATGCCTTGCTGACCTTAATGCCTCTTCATGCCCAGCACTTCAGAGCAGGACCCATTCTAACGGTCTTGCAACCTCACTCATTTCATACTGAGATCCAGAGAAAAGCTTTCTTAAGGTGCCATTGCAAAGTTGGATCAGGTATTTACTTTCCAGAAAACTTCTGTCTTATGAGAGGGAAGACCTGCTGATAACTTACCCAAACAAGCCGGGTAGGTATTCCCTTACCACTGTCCTAGTAAGTGTATTTACAAGGTCAGGTTTCTAGCAGAGAAAAGGAAGTTATCGCGTGTTGATAGTACAGTAGGTTTTTACAGGGAGGTATTGGATTTCAGTATTCCCCCTTCCACTTGCATTATCTTTTACAGATACCGAATGACAATTGTTTGCTGACATTTTACTGAAGACGGAGTGAAAGAATAAACAATTGAGGGGAAAATCCTTGTCTTGAGCAGCCAAAGTGAAAAGAAAAAAAAATAAATCTCATGGAGAGGGGAGGTGCTAGAAAACAAGCATGAAAATCATTATTGCAACTGAATGTTTTCACTGATACTTTAAAAATGTTAGTCATTGTAATTTTGCCTCATAGCTCGTATTCTGATCCCAATCTTCTGTTCTTTCGCTTGTTTGGTCTTTTGTTGTCATTGTTTCTTTAAAACTTGAGATTTGAGGCCTTATCATGTCTCAGGGTCTTATGAGAGAGTATTTTATTGACTGCGTAGAGGTCTTTCTAGCAGGACAAGGCCAGCTGAAAAGGCCCTGAAATACAAAGGCATTGCTGAGGGTGCAAAAGGCTTCCAGAAGACAAACTTTTAAATTCTGTTTTTGTTTTGTTCTGCTAGTTTACTTTACCATGGCAGGCTGCCTGGGCTCTTCTTTCACTAGATGTTCAAGTAAAGCTAACTTTGCATTTGCAGGCTGTCTTAAATGTTGGTCTCTGTTTATTGGCTGCTAGACACCTTACCAGGGCAATGAGCTTAAAGAGACAAAGCGAGTGAAACTGCAAAGGCTAGCTACAGAGAAAAACGTTTATTCTGTCACAAGAGCCCTTTGTTTTTTTTGCATTTGGACTGGGTTAAATGTCTGCATACACTAGTCCTTGTTAAATGTCTGCATACCCTAAACTTTGTCAAGGACAAAACTTGGTGAAATGCAAAGGTGTGTTTAAAGCTCTGGCTTGATGAAATAGCAAAGCCATGACCGGCTGCTGCTAGTTAAATCTGTAAAATCCATAGGCTAAACCCCTAGTCAAAAGAAGCTTGCTCTCTCATAAGACTGCTTCATCTCCCCTTCCAGTCCTGTAGAAACTAACATGGCCTATGCACTGTACTGTATCTTGACATACAGTAACATTTGGAATAGCTGATTTCCAAGAGCAGCTTCATGAAAAGGTGCATTGTATTTTAAAAGAAGTCAGAAATCAGGAAAGAAGATTTAATCAGAGTAGCAGGGGGGTAGAGGTCATCGGCATCTTTCTCAATATTACCCTTCCCCTGCAAAGGCAAACCAGCACAACTGAGAAAGCTGTGCACCACCTGTTTTTTATATTAATATTGCTCTTCGTGCCATTCTGTAGCTGTGAGCCCACCGAGGTCTGCACAGCTCCCTGACACCTGAGGCCCAACCCCTCTGCGGAGGTTTTGCTCTGCCGCTCCAACAGGATGAATCTGAATTTGCAGAAGAGACTGCAGTGTGTTGCTGCCAGTGGATGCTGTGTTTCTGCCTTGCTTTCCTGAGAAACAATGAGATTCGTGTGCAGGGAGCGTAGAGGAGACTTTATTGCAAGCACTGGGTTATGCTGCCTGACGGTGCTGTGGAGACAGCAATCCATGATCTTGGGGCTGCAGGGGTAGGAGATCCCTGACCTCTGCAGGTTCTGGCAAGCATTGTACAGCCACACTGGGCAGTGAAAACTGCTTCATCCTGCTACGTGTGGCATTATTACAGGGCCAGGTATCTCTGTTCTTTAGGATTTAAGTTTTTGCCATATCACTGCCTGGCTTGTTACTTGAGGTGACTCCCAGGATTACAGAAAAGAATACTTTCCTGCATGGCATGTCTGCTATTGATTTTGGATGTCCTATAATCTTCCTTCATCGTCATTCCTGTTGCTCTTACAAAAATGTTTCTTAGGGGAGAAAGGGAATCCAGTATGAAGACAATTTTTTCTGTAAACTGAGGCACTAAGGAAGCTAGGTCCACAGCAAAAACCTGTCTCCCTTTCCCTGTAGTTCTGAAGGGCTCTCCCACAGTATATCCAATATTCTTTTCACACCCCTTGAATCTGACCCCTCTCCTTTATCCATTATCCTGTATCCATTACCCTCTCCTTCCCTTATCTCTTTAGCATCCTTGAGTGTTTCACAGTGGGGTGCAAGGCATCAGATACTGCAGGATCCTCTGGGCATGAAGGAAAGAGCTTCTGGGAGCTTCTGTGGGTGTCCTTGCTGTGCAGGCATGACCAGACTCTTGTCCTGCTCTCCTTCCCACTTTGGATTTCCAAAAATTTATGAGAATCTTATATCTTTTCAAGGCCTACCATCTCCCACCTTTGTCAAAACATAGTTCAGACTAGCATAAAGGTTCAAAACTGGGAGGAGAGGCAGATGCACAGAGAGCATAATCATTCAAGCCTATTCCTCTGCAGAACTGAAGCTTGCAATACTGAATTTTCAGCTTAACTGGTGTTACATTTCTGGGTGAGGGGTTGGGTTAACCATTAATAGGGGAATGGGGGTTCATGTTCTTCCACCCAGGTTATTTTGCTCAGCTGTGAATGTTGTCTCTGCCTCTCAGAGACTGCTGTCAGGTGATTGCAGACAGCAGCACTGCGTGGAGCCCTTGGAAAGAACTCGTGAGGCTGCAATAGGGCTCCCCTTGGCATTTTTCCAATTTTGTTTCTGCAAAACTGGACACCTATGGAATTTCCATTACATCAATATAGTACTTGTTGCAGCAAAACACAGATCATTCAGCAGTGTTACAGAATTTGTTTGCACTGCCTTTTTTCTTTCTTCTTTTTTTTTTTTTTTTAGTTGAGTTGAGTTGAGTTGAATTGAGTTGAGTTGAGTTGAAAAAATAAGCAAGCTGCATGAAAAGGGTGAACATATACCCAGGAAATAGTTTGCTGATAACATAGGAGCCTTCATGTCTGCTGGGTGGTGCCTTAAGTTTTCTTAACAAAGAAGTGACTGTTAGTTCTTCAAATAGAAGTTACTTTTTGCACTCACATAACTGAGACTGAGAATTTCCAAGATGAAAAATTTTGCCTTTTATTTATTTTTCTTTTTTTATTTTTTTAAATGGAACATAATTTGAGTGAGATCTCCTCTCCCTCCAGCAAACCCCTACCCCCCGACATTGCCCTCCCCCTATTATTAGGATTACAGTATGCCAAAAACTCTTCAGTACTGTGAGCAAAGGAAACAGAAATGGCTTTGCATTATGAACTGAACAGAGACTAAGTTATTGGAGGCCTTGAAATAGCTCTTTCTCAATTTCCATTCCCATGAGGTTATCCACATAAAATTGCTGTTTAGTACCGGGTCAGTGTGATGAAATTTATTTGTTGAGTCTCTTCGGTGCCAAAGCTTTTGCCAACAATCTGATCTACCTGATAGTGGTACTATTTCAAAAATGTCCAGTCAGTAACAGAAATGCAGTATCTGTAGGGTTTCAAAGACAGCAGTAGTAAGTGGGATCAGAGCAAAGAAATCAAAACAAAAACGTCTCTCCTTTTAATAAAATAAATGCATATAATGATTCCTTAGACCATTTAAAAGCTATGAAAAAGTAGACATGACTTTTTCATTTCACATCCCACCCTTGCCCCTAAGCATTTGGAATCTTTTTTTTTAATATGGCTCCACCAGTGCACTGTATTGGATGTGCCTGTGTTAGCTGCTATATAAAATAATTAACTCCTAGCTGGCCCTTTCAGATAAAAGTTGATTGCAGGGGGAGGGTACAGGAACAAAGAGTTAAGACGGCACAGACTGTGGATTTTGCATATGGTGTCCATTTTTTTTCCTTTTGCTTTATTACATTTAAAGAGTTCTCGGCCTAACCATTTGCTATACTAAAAAACCCGCAGTACTGTATATCTACATAAATTATACATAAAATAAAGGCTTAGGAAATGAAGTCTTGCCATTTTAAGTACATATGTTGTAAAACTGTATATGCTTTTATTTAGTCTTCAAACTGCAAGGGAGCGTTGTCTTTCATTTTATTTTGCAAAACCCTTAATTACCAACATCAAATGAAATTATGATAATCTCTTTGTTTAGTCATCTGTGAAATGAGTTTATGGCAATGGTTTCCTCTAAGTCAGTACCACATCAAAACCCCAGAGTGTATGGGAGTAGTGAGGCTGTGTTAACTACGGGCAATTCAATTTCCCATTTTGCATTTTATAAGGAATATATATATACAGGTATAGGAATACCACAATAAACTTTCCACTCAGCAGCATGCCTTTATTTTGTTGAAGACTAATATGAAACCTTGAGAAAAGTCCATCATACCCTTGCCCACTGCTGAAGCCTGGCATGGATCAGCTTGAGACAACTGAAAATCACCCTTTTCAAAAGCCTCACTGCTCTGACCTCTGCTGTCTTACTGCCACACTAAGGTAATGTGATTTGACCATCGTGCTTTCTGCTTACATGCAAATATTGGCCAAAACTATTAAAAAAAAAGAAAAAGTCAATAAATTGCTTTTGTGTTCTCAGTTTCATGAAATGGGGCATTTGTAATGCAAAGGCCTGTTTTCATATGTTGCATTGCAAAATAAATGTCTGGCAGGAAGCAAAGTTAGCCATCTGTAGTTTCAAATTTCTACATGTCCAGCATAGTGTACCAGCTGATGACATTATGGCAGCTTCTTGGCCACTGCAGCTCGTCAGTGTGCTCTGACCTACTCAGAGGGTGTGTTTTACCTGTTGGTCCATCTTCGCACCAAGGGCTGCTTCTTCCTGACTGCCTGTTCCATCAAGGCTACTGCAGCAATCCTGCAAGACTCAGCCATCCGTCTGTAGGAGTCTCACAGCAGTAGCAGGGAACATAATTGTATTTGTTAAAGCTTAGGGTTAACACTCACTTGGTGAGCATGGATCCTGCCTGGTAGGCATGCCTTTCCTCTTTTCCCCTGGTCCTCAGGTTTTGGCTCTAGGAGAGCCTCATGGAGGCTTTTTTGCTCTGAGATGGTGTTTTCGAAATACAATACAAAGCACTTTCAACTGCCAGCACTTCTTGAAAAGAGCAACTCTGTGGCAGGACTCTTTTCAGGCTCAAGCAAGATAGGGTCTAGTTTAAAGGACAGCAGACTCATTAAGGCAAAATCACAGTGGTAATGGGTTGCTCTCTGTCCTTATTAAAGGACATAGGTCTGTGCAAGAGACCGAGCTCCCTGGCCTAGGTCTTGGGTAGCCGTATTTCCCAAGCTGCTGGTGTATCCTAGTTAGTGCCTTGAAATATTTTGGTCCTGATTTTTTCTTCACCCACAGAATGGCAAAATTTGGTGTTGCCTACATGGCTGAGAAACTTGAAGCTTCCCTTTTGTAAAGCTGCACATGTTCCGACAGCAGATTTTGAAAATAAGGTGGAGAATGTGTCAAGTGCCTGCAAGGTGTACTGTAACTTTGTTTAAGACAGGTTAGGGTTGAGGGTGGGCCTCATAGTCATGTTTCATGCCAGGACTGCTTGTCATAGTAGCAGTATGAGGAACAAGTACAGTGTTGTCAGTATTATTTTAGGAATTTAATCAAGGGCCATATGCTGACTCAGTCACAAGTGGATGATACAAATCTCTTTTGAGTTCTACTCTCACAGAACTTGTTCTCACTCTTTCCTCCTAGCCTATATTCCTTTTATATGCTAACCTCTGAATTCTGATTATATTCTAAATTTTTTTTTTCTCTTTCTGTGATGTCTTGATTGTCCCATTCTTTGTATGTTCTTCTGATTGCAATTAGAAACCAGGAACACTTAATTCAAACTAGTGGTGTCAGAGGGTTTGAAAAACCCACATGATGAATTAATTCACATATCTTTTATTCAGATAGAGAGATGTCAAGTGCCAAATTTAAAAAAATAAAATTAAAAATCAGTGTTTCAGGCTTTCAGTTTTCTGTATCTTACCAATTAACATCAGAGCAAGACAGCAATAAATGATTATAAATCTTCTGTTTGTCAGTCTCAGTATGGACATGGGTAGTTCAAATGCATGTCATCCAACCCTTCACCCCTTTGTCTTAATGATAGACTGTTTGGTATTTTCTCTTACAGCTTTATTTATCCTATTGTGTGTTAAGTTTCCTGTGCCAAATTCTCTAGGTCTATTTTCATAATTTACATGATAAAATAAACAGTATTTGTCTGCTGAGGAAGGTTAAATTGCCTGCCACTTGCTTTTTGTCTAAAGTGTTGCTTCAAATAAGATAGACCAGATACAGCACATGAATACTATCAGAAATTTATTTTTGTGGAATGCATATTGATGGAGTTTTAAAACAAGTAAGCATTAGTCTTGAGCAAAGGCTATTATAACTGTTTAGTTCCCCAGCTTATACTGTCCTTCTTGTAAAGGCTTCTGCAAACAGGCCCACATTGACCAGCATCCTAGGCTTGCGCTGAGCCAGTGCTCCAGTCCACTGTAAAGTGAAGAATGTTGGAGGGGCTGGGGATTTCCTGGTGAGCACCCTTGCCTACCCTGCATGATGAAACCCCGGGAAACAGCAGTAGACCTGAGGCAGCCCTGGGCAATATAGGGGAAAAGGTGATCTCTTCTGTAACTTGGATGTAGGCTTCAAAGACAGCCCAGGCACAAACAACCTGGCACCACGGGGCCAGGCATGCTTGTGGACTCACAGCCACCCCACCTGCAGAGGCAGGAGGTCAGCAGCTACGGATTCCTGGACCTGCTCCAGCTTGTCAGATTCCTCTGAGGCTGACAGAGAGCAGCCGCAGTCTTGCTACAGGGAATGGGGATCCAGGCAGAACCAGTGCCACCTTAGAGAGCTGGACAGAGAGGCCATACAAGGCAAATCTTTGAGAGTCTGAAAGATGAGTTGAGGCTGTTGTCAGACAGGTTGTTCTTTGGTCAATTCGGGGTTGTGTTCATAGTCCATAGGGGTGGAAAGACAGAGACAGTGTACACCACCAGATGGATAAGCATTAGTATTAAACAACAGCTATACAGCTGGAGTATGTTTCTCAGTAGAGATTCAAACTCTGTGAAACTGCAGCCCTCCAGAAGGGAAAGTGTGAGGTGGAGGGTGACTTGTTACGTTACACTTCAGTGCCCTTTGATGGGCAGCAAACCAGTGTGGAGAACTCCGCCACTAATATGCAAAAGAGCAATAAGCTGGAAAAACAGATGTAGGTAACTCTCAAAGGATTGTGTTCCTCCCCCTCTACATGCCCCCACAGCCCACCTCCCTGCATTCTCGAGCACCTCCCCAGAATGATATTACGTTTTTAAAAAAAAGTTGAATACTCAAAGTCCAGGTATTATGGCGTGACATTTCTCATATGAATGGGCTAAAGAGTTTTGTATCCAGTACAAAAGAAATGCAAGAAACACATGGAATTTTGTATTCATAGGAGAGTATATAACATAATTTGGATTTTTCAGTCTTCATAAAACTGATACACAGAATTAGTTCAGGAGGATATTGTGCACTTTTCCTATTGAAAGGTTTGACGTGAGTACTAGGAGGAAACAAAAATTGGGCAATGGAACAGGACGAAAATTTAGAAAGTAAAATGTTGGGTTATTCAAGTCAGAACCAAACAAATGGTAGTTACCAACTCCACGTACAGCAATGAAGGGCTGAATTTCATTAAAAACAACACAAACCAAAAAACCTCCATGCAGCTGTCTGTTGATAATTGATCATTTCAAGACTGCAGTTTCAAAATATTTAAGAGAGCTTTGCCCTTGTCCTGGCAAAAATCAGGTTTTTACTTCATTAGTATATATCTCACACTGATTTATTGCATTGCAAATGCTGTAGCTTGGCATGTATGTAGCTGAAGGCCATGTTTAGAATTATAGTGTTTAAATGTTTTTGTTTTAATTAATTTTGTGTTAAAATCATTTAGAGCTACTTGGCCCAGATGCCTTCACAATAGAAGACTTCATTTGTCCATGTGATATTTCCTGGTAAAAGAATGGTTAGATAAATAAACAACAAGAGAAAAAAAAAAAAAGTGCAAAACACCAGGCAAGTTTTCATACCGGCATTCCTTTCTAAGTTCTCATCATCATCAGACATCCCCTCAAGTCCTGCCATGGTATTGTTGATTTTGTATTATGAGAACAAGACAAGTGCCTGGAGGTGCTGCAGATAGCATAGCTGGATTAAAGAAGCCTGCAAATTGTGGCAGCAATTTCCATTAAATTTTTTTTAATTACCACATGGATCATGCCAAGGAACTATTGCAAAATATGGATAGTTTGATTTGTTTCATGTCTTCGGGGTGTGTTGTAAAATGGGAATCTGGGACTATTACCTTTAAAAAAGAGTAACTATTGTAGACAGACTCACACATGATGCTTGCTGTGCCAGTGGTATTCTCCTAAGTCAAGAAAAATGACTGGTGAGCCAAACAGTCTCTTGTTTTTTAGCAGATGGAGGGGCTTATTTCTCATTTACTAATTTCCTTCTCCTGCAGAAGCCCCTTTTTGGCATATTTGTTGTAGCAAGATGAAGCCATCTTCTGGGGTATCCCATGTTTCACTGCCTCACTTCATAAGAGAGGTATAATATGTGAGGCTTTTAAGGGGAGGCAGACTCCACCCTGAACTGAAGACTGAAGAAACATGCATATCAACAGGAAAGCAGCTGAGATTTCCCAGAAACCAAACCCTGTATGTAGTCTCTTCCTCCACTATACTGTGGTGGGCAAATACAGCTGGGAAGCTGAGGTATTTTTTAAATTGCATCTTTAAAACTTTTAACGTTCAAAACAGACTACATGGAGACATCTGCCTTGCTTACCATTCAATGAGTCATGGCTCGGTGTTTTGGTTTTTTCAGTGTGAGAATTTTGATTTATCAAGATTTTCGACCCTGTCACAGAACATTAAAAATACCGAGGATACAAATTTAAGGGTTATTTTGTCAGGGTTTTGTCATTTAGCTGTAGATTGGGTCCTGTTAAAAGGTTTTAAATGCTTCACATCTGCTGTGCCGCAGCAGAGAAAAACAGACTTTGTCTGGAGCTTAAAGTGTGGTTACAGTCAGAAAAGTGACTGTGAAAATGGCATGTTCTTAGTCAACAGATCCATTCCCTATGTGTATTACCACTTTCATATGCATGCTTGACTTGTGAGAGTAAGTTTGTCATTACATTTCAATCCCTTTGCCTGTGGAGTGCCTGCAGGCCTATGGGGAGCAAACTATGGAATGCTTTCTTGCACATCACAAATGGATTCCTTAGTGAAATCCCAGCGTCAAAATCTTTTGCCATAGAGAGGGTGCATGAGACAACCTAACTTTCAGAGAGATGGCTGACAGCGTAGTACTGGTTAACCTTGCTTCCGTTTCCATTCCCCCTCACATGCCTAAAAAGAAACAAACCAAAACAAACCCCAGCCCAAAACCAAGCACACGTACCATCTTTTTGGTTTCAAACCAAATAAATTTGATCTGGAAGTCATTGAGAAACAGTAAACATGAAACCCTACCGTGACATATTTACAGAGTGATATATTCAGAAAATGACCGCACTTAAATAAAATAAGTTCAAAGACCAGTAATCAAAACCAAATATGGTCAGTCCATCTTCCAAAGAAAAAAGACACAAAAAACTCAAAAAAACCAAAAAACCCTTAAACTAGCATTTCTTGAGTTGGATTAATACTTGTGTTTGACTGGTAGCGAGCAGATGATAAACTGGTAGGATTTGAAGTAGAAAAATCAGCATTAGAAGAACAAAAATCTTAGGTGAACAAAAAGCCTGAAGCAAAATTTATGTATTGGCTTTCATCGTTTATGTTATTACTTTTCTAGAAAAACCAAGGAGAGACTATCCCCTCTCTTCTCCTCCTTGGACTGCTCTCAGAGTTTGTAACACAGTAGTGAGCAAATCAGTGCCATAATTCAATCCTAGCGCTTTTCCTCTGCTACAACTGGCCAGCTCAGCTGAGGTTGCAAACTCATTTTTCATAAGTCATTTTTCTCAAGTAATTTTTCTCATCTGCATGCTCCTGAACTGCTCTGTCTCACAGGGGTAGGGGGAGTGGGCATGGGTTTCTGCAATCCCAGAGGTAAGTAGATGTGCTCTGCTTTGGGCTGTCTGCAATTACCGATGCCAGGCAACGTTTTAGTCTCTCACGTTCTTGCAAACTGTTAACTGTATGAGAGGTGACGTGTAGGAGGGTGAAAATTATATCTCTGGAACTTTCCAAGTGAATTTCCACATGTGGAAAGGCTGGAAGAAGCTGTAAATTGGAGAAACTTACATTCACTTAAGCCCTTTTAAACTTTCTTCTGAATTCATTCCTATATCCTATTAGGTGATCAAATTTGAAAGCCTCTTTTCTATGCTGACATGCTACTGATTTATCAACTTGTGTATTTTGAAGTGAGTGGGGAAGAAGGAAGAGGCTAACAATTTTGATTAATAACTTTCATCTTTCTTGCTTTAGGAATTATTACTCTTCAGCTGCCATGTGTTCTTTCCTACAATATTTCACTTGCACTTGTTCTGTTTTCTTCCTGTGATGGAAGTCTCAGTGGAAAGTACTATGTCATGTAAATAATATACACATGACAGTCTATTATTTTGTGAGGTTATTAATCCCCGTAGAGTTGAGAGCTTTCTGGTTTGCCTTAATGTAAAATCCATAAGCATGTTCCCACACAGCAAAACTTTCAGACTTGTATTTCATAAAGCTTAGAAAAGATCTTTTGTGAGATTTCCTGAGAAATTTTAAGAAAGTTAAAAACCTGCTGATAAACTCTGAGATGCAGATTAGGATTCAGACAGGCTTCACTTTTAGCTCTGTATAACTACTCACAGATATTTAAAAATTACTAAAGCCCTTGCTGTTTCTAAGTTTGGTGTGCATTAATGAAGCCTTGAAGAAATCAGTTTTAATTGCAGATGGCACCAAAACAAGTTGTCCCTCTCAGGAACAGTGAAATATTAATGTAGGGAATTGGAATCAAGCCATCACAGAGTACAAAAGAGGTGTTCCCAGCGCCTCATATCGATACATAAGTAGTGTCTAATTCCTGCCTCCTTTACCATGTATCCTTACTAAATTCTTCACAAAGCTGCTAAGTTAGAAATGCATGTGTGCTTGTACAGAGTTTTTCTTGACTTGGAATTTTCCTGAGAAAAGGTCTAAGTTACACCTATTTTACTGTAAATGCACAAAATTGGAGTTTCAAAGTATTGTAAGTAGACAAAATACAAAATAAAGTGAGATCTCCTTGCTGGGGTCTGTTTCCACCCCAGGTTTCTGCTTTCTAGCTGCTTCTAGAAAGTCTTGCTGTTCTAAAATGGAAAAGAGCCTTTTTTTTTTCCTGAGGTAGAATTTTCCTCTTTCCCTATACTTCCTCTCCCTTTATTTTTACAATCACTGAACTGTTCACCCTTAAAAAAAAAAAAAATTAAAAGTAATCATCTGCAGCCAGAGGTTCAGAAAATACAATCCTAGCTGTCTGAGAAATCTATCATTGTCTTGGAAGCAAGAGCTGTGCTATTCACTTCTTGTTATCATTTTTGAAGCAGTTCCTTTTTCTGCAGGATCTCTATGTTAAGAATCATAAAGTTTGTAACAACCATTATTAGATAAAGCTTGCAGTATCTCCCTGAAGGAAATAACTCAGGAGAAGTAAAATGAAAAGCCTGTAAAGCAGAAAAACTGAACAGCCCATTTAATGGACACTTGGAAAAAACCCCAAAATTACTTGCATGAGGTTCAAAAGAAGGAACCAGTAAATAGGCAGGGTGTGAAATAGTTTTACTTCAAATACATGTGATGCCTCATAACCTCTTAATAATTCTTTGGCATGCAAATAGTTGATTGTCAAAAGGCCTGGATTGCCCTCTGTCTTTCCTGTGCCATGCATCTCCAAGCTCTACAATCCTTGCAGCGAGGAAGGTCAGTCAAAGTGGTGCAAAACCTCGGGTGTTCTCCTTGGAGCTCAGCAGGCTTATCCTGATAACCCCAAAGAAGTAGTTAATATAGACATGAAAGAGGTTCCAGTGGCTCACAGCAATTCTCCTGTTTCCCTGCAGGCTGTCCCTGCGGCAGTGGCAGTCTCTCTCGCCATGTTCTCCTGTGTCCAACACACAGGTAAACGAGCTTAGGGCTATGGTAGCATCATGACTTGAAGGCCTGTTCTGAGCACACCAAGCAATCTCTTCAACGCTTCATCTGCACCATGCTGAATTCAACTTGAGAAAATAAGTTGGGAAGCTGAGCAACAAACACATTTTCAAGACTACTGAATCAAAGGGCAAATGCCTGAGTACAAGAAGCATCACAGAAATTACAGTGCGAAAGTCATGTCCAAGCTACTGGAAGTGGTCTTTGTAAACACTGAACCTTGCATCCCTGTGTTTTACAAAGATCACGCCGAAGCCAACACCACAGGGAATCTTAAAAACCAATTACGTTTGGGTTTACCTCCCAAGGTCTTCCTAGTATTATCAACTCTGATAAAGGGGCCAGCGTTATAAAAACAGTCAGTGTTGGCTAAAGCACTTGAATGCCATTAAGAAAAGTGTCCTCCTCCCTGGATTACAATCTAAAAGGTTTGACTATTTATTTATTTTTATTAAAAATGTAGTAAAATTATAAATGGCCCTCATAGTAGCAGTTGCTCCTATGCGTAAGTTGTATGCCATTAGCTGTGAACAAAACAAAAGAAAATTTTTTAAAAGTTTAATAAGAGTATTTACAGTTCATATCAATCAAGCTTTTAAATGTGGTGTTGTTTTGGTTATGTTAGGTTTGGGCTTTTTTTTTTGCTTTCACATTTTAACCTCTCTAATGAGAAGGAAGATGGTGCTGAAAATACTGGCGTTAACACCTGCTCTAAGTGTAAATGCCCTGCCCCTGGACACGTGTTCACATTTGTGTTGGCAGAAGCAGTATGAATTCTGCTCTGAACTTCTGGAATTTTGCAATTTTCTTCTTAGCAGCATGAGATCTTCAGGAAAGCCCCGCTGGGGAATATTTTTCCATGTTCTTCCCTCCTTTTTCTGCTTCTGACACCATCTGGTAAATTGGATTTTGGTACTTTTGCATAGCCACTTTTGTCATATTCTTATTTCATACTCTCAGTTTTTTCATTCTAACATTCCCGTACTCAGTGCTCTCCAATGCTCATGCAAGCAGACTGGAATTATTCTTTTTTATGGGGTTACTAAGCACGCCACTGAGGATGTTTACTAAGGAAGGAAAGCCTGACATGAACCTGATAGATTAATAGAGAACTGGTCCCAGATTTTTTAAGAGAGTCTGGAGGGGTTTATATTCCAGAATTTCATCTCTGGTGAATAATACACTGAACTTTAATTGATTCCTGCACAGTGTCTTTCACTGATGAAAGGGACACTTCTCAAAGAAAAGCAGCCATCAAAAGTTTCACATATGTATGTGCAAATGGTTTTGGAATGGTTGCAGTAAGACTTCAGATCCTGCCCCAGTTCCATGCTGACCTCCAAGTAAATGTTTTACCAAATACGATCAGCCAGTTACACCCTGATTAATATTCCTTACCTCAGACTGTATCTGAAACAGGTTCTGAGTAATACAGGGAAAAAGTCCAGTCTCATTCTCAAGTAACATTGAAATCCTGCATTCATGAGTTAAAACAAATTCATGGAAAGCTAACTTGTGGGCTTACAGAGCATACCTTTTTATTGAACTGGATAGAAAGAAATAACCTTTTATTCACAGTTGGGCTTTTTTCTGTATGAGACAAAGGTTTAACAAATGTGTTCATCTCTGCTGTGTCACAGCTGGCTACCCTTAAGACTATGGTCATGTATTATAGCCTCTTCTGCTACATCCCCTCACTGGGTTAGATATCTAATTTTTCTTTCCTTATCCTTGTAAGGAGACAAGAATTAAGTAACTGGTCTGTCTGTACCTGTCAGCCCTTGGATCTCTTTGCTCTCTGTTCTTCCCCATCCTTCGCTCTTCCTGCCACAAATTTTGTCATTTAACTCGTGGTCATGTCCAGCCAGGATTGGCAGGCAAATAGACATCTTAAAGATGGGTCTGTCTGTGCAGATTTCTGGGGCTGATCAGTTGAGTAGGGTAGTGAGCCCTGAAGGAAGGTGCAGTGAGGATGAAGCAGGAAGAACAGGTGCTGTGATCTCTGTCTGACAAGGCTGTCAGACCCCACTTCCTCTCTGGATAAGTGACATGTTCTCTCTGGTGGATAAGAGACACCATCTAGGGTGTTGGCGACAAAATGGGAGGGAAGTGGGTTAATGCAAGGGGAAATTCTTTAGGAGACAAAAGGGACACATATGTAAGGATGCAGGTTTCATTAGTTCAGCTGTACCAGAATGCCTTTAAAGTACCTCTAAAATTGACATGGGTCCTAAGTTCTTCAAAGAGTTCTTTTTTTCCCCCCCAAGATACTCAGTTGCTGGTTTTGTCTTTGCGCAGTGATATATTTATTTTAATTAATCTTCCTTTACCCATATGAAGGCTATTAACACAATCAAATACTTTGACTCAGTAGTTCCATCTGAGAGGCATGTATTTTTCTGTCAACAAGAAAAACAGTAGAATTCAAAACAGATTAGTTCTTCAGGATTACATTTTTTAAAAGATACCATGCTTTTGATTTTATGAATGAAAGACACATGCTAAAATGACATTTTAAAAGCAGCTAGTGTAAGGTTTAGGAAACGAGTCAGGATGACGATTTGGGAAAATAGCATCAAGCTGTAAGCAAGCCGTTTTCACCATGTTGATATACCAGTGCTTCTCAATTAGTGAAAATCCAAGAGGTAGCACATCCACTGGGATTCACTGAAACCCTCCCCTTTCTAGTAATATCACAAGAAAAACAAAACAAAATCATGTAGCACCATTAGCCTTGTGATGTCAGGAGTGGTGCCATATGCCATCTTAGGAAGAATTGCCAGCCAGTAATTGCACCCTGGCTATTATTTTGTTAAAATTGATTTAAACTCATTCCCTACAGACAGAAGTCTTTGCAACAGATTGTTACTACTTTGTTATTTTCTAGATGTTTTTATTCTTCAAACCTACAATATAATGAAGAGATTTTCACCCAAGACAAATTTTCATGATGCTGTTATACTTCAGTTAATGATTTTACATTCTGTACGTGAGATAGTTACTGTCAGTTGTGAACATGAACATGAATCTCGTACCGAAGAGCAGTTATTCACCTGGTGAATGGCTGGACTGATGGAGTAATGTCTAAGAAGTCAAAAGTCTGGTGTAAAATTTGCTGTAGAAATTTGTTTCTCCATCTGAAACTTTCAGAACCTCCTGGCATTTCTACTAATGATAAAATGGTGAATCTTTTCTTCTTTCCTTTTTGGCAGAAGTCTTTATGATTTTCTGTATTTGTATGATATGAAGTATTTTATGCAGTGAATTTTTTTTTTTAATACCTCAAACTGCATCTTTGCTATATTTCCTAATTTAGCCATGGTAAAAGTTACTTAACTTGTTAAAAAAGAAACTCCCTGCCTGCAAGTGACTTTTGATTTACTGTATGATTGTACTATCTTAAGATTCAGTTCTGACTATACTTAAAAATCTCAGTGTTCTAATTGGCAACCAGAAAACAGCCTAAGTTTTAAAAAGAGACTAGTTATATAAAGATGGGTCATACTTGGGATATGCAGTTCAAAGCATTCTCAGAGAAGCAGGGTTTTTGGAAGGTATTGTCCCTTAGGAATTTTCCATCCTCTTCAAATCAAGCATAAGACACTAGCTGTGTTGGAAAATTAAACCAATGGTCCCAATGGCAACTACAGGCAGACATCTCAAAAATTTCACAGGGATCCGGTACTTGTGAGGGGTTTTTCTTTTTTGCTGGATCCTATAGGATCAGGATATTCTGTCTCCTCATAAGCATCTGGGCATTGGAAATTTTTGTCAAAGTAAGGTATGAATTCCAAGGGTTTTTTTTAAATCTTTGTATGAGGTGATTGAGAGATGAGACTGCAATGAAAAAAAAAAAAAAGGGTATCATTCATAAAATAGTTACTTTTGGAGCAGATATGTCATCCTTATTGCTGAAGTCCTATTTTAATGTAGTGGAGTGCTGTTTTATTCTGTGCAGTGTGATTGTATGGTGTTGATTCAATCCCTGTGTCCACTTGAGTTTGACGCTAATCAGCTGTAATTGCATAATTTACAGATGATTACTGAGAAATCTTCTACTGGTCTAGCAAAGCCCTTCTGCATTGCTGGGCTCTGTAGTATCAGGCCATCATTCTTGCGGCCCTCAGTCTTTCACAATCACATTAGTTTGGCAAATGCCCAAAAACGTATTTAGTCATGAACTCATTACTGATACAACAGGCAACACAGGGCATGAAACACAATGCTACCCACAGCATTCCTCAATAATGTGTTCTGGAATGCTTATCTTAGATTCCAACTTGTTATTACTTTGGCACACTTAAATAAATGGACTTGTCAACAAATAACAATCAGAAGCAACAGGCAACGTTTCATTCAGGTTATGTCATTGCCCTTCAGATTTCATCGTCCATATGTGAAATGCATTTTGTTCTTGAGAAATAAGAAACATGGGAAAAAACAGTGAATTTTTATTAATATTTGACTGTAGTTCATGTGTTTGATGAGTAAAGGAGGCTGTGATACCAATCTAACACAGCAGCATTACGGTAGCCAAGACCAGTAGCTTCTACTCCATATATTACCAGTGAGTCAGTGCTTCGTTTATCCAAACTGCAGCTTGCCACCAAGAGAATCCTTTGACCCCAGTTTTTGTGCAAAACCAGCAAGAGGTGGCCATCTAGAATTTCAGAGGCAGAATTAAGGAAGCAGTCATAAAAAGTATGCTTATGATCTCTCTGTGTTTCCTTGCATCCTTTTGTAAATTATAGGGGAAAAAAAATCTCCATTTTTGTAAGCATTTTGGAACCTGCTTTATTCCAAGTTACTGAACTGCACGTCAGTAATAAGGACCAGTATGCTCTTCGCATCTATTGTGAAACAAGTAGAGTACAGAAAGAGGGCTAATTTTCTTTTTCAGATGGTTTAGAGATTTAAAGATTTTGGTGAGATTAACAGTCTGAGATTTAAAGTGAGCCTTCACAATATTTCATGCTTTAGGAAGAAACTATTTCAGTCATAGGATCTGTGTGTGGGAAGAGTGTGGGAAGGGGTGTGTGCATAACTGAGGGCCTTCTGAAAAGAGCAAGAGCAGTTCTTTCTTGGTTTACACTATTTTAAAGAATACAGTGTGGTTTTAGGGTTTTCTTTTAAAATGCATACAAGTACTTCTACTCTGGGCACTGGGAAAGGCACATAGAAGGGTTAAGACATTGAAAATGGTATGGTCAAAGAGAAGGCATAAGCAGGCAGTAGATAAGGCAGAGGCAGTACTGCTGATCATGAGTGGTGTGGAGTGTCATCAGTTGTAAGACAAACCAATAAAATGGGCAATCTGTGAGCTATCCTTCTTTTTCTGTCACTAGCATATCAGGCATATCCGGATAAATGCTATATCCTGATACATCCAAATACACTCTTCCAAAATAAAAGGCACTGTAATTAAATATTTTGTTGTTAGCATGGTGCTAGTGCTACTCAGCAAGGCAATCACTTTCTTTGTCTTGTATTTTAAGTGTTCCTGCATTGCTGTACTTCCCTCACCTGAGGCTTTGCTTCCAAGCGATACCAATTTTGCTGCACTGAATCTCTTTTTATGGCCAGTCCACTGCTGAAAGGAAGATTGACATTTTCAGCTATGCTGGGTATTTCCCATTGTAACAACCTACTGTTTCCATAGAAATCCTTCAAAGTGTTTTAATAGAACGTGATTAAGAAAGGAGTTTTGTTGACACATTTATTCTGCCAGGTTTTTAAAAACTTGATTAATGTCTCCTCAATATTCACTTCTTTTAAAAAACAAAAGCAAAGATGTAGAAAACATACATGATGCTGCCACAGCACTTTCACTGTCAATTTCCAGGACCCTTGAATTTGTTTCTCCTTTCTCTTTTTTTCCTTCCCATCACCCCTCAACCCTGTCATCATTTTGTCCCTGAAAGCCCTTTTCTACATAAAATTAGCACTAGAAAATCTACAGTGGTGACAAAACCCCCTTAAATCAGACACTGAGCATTTTATGATTCATCAGAAACTCTCCATGCCTCTGAATCAAGTTGCTTACTAAATGGTGCCTGCATTATGGGCAGAGCAAGATGTGAGTAACCCATGCCACGCATTGTCAGAACTTTTGGAGCCCGTTGGAGATACCCACGTTGAGCTGAATACATTTTGTTTTAAGGGGGTGTTGATTTAAATGTTGGATGATTCACTGCCTCCTGCTGTCTCCTGCAGTGTGGGCATAATAGTCGTACATTTGAATGCAATGCTTTTTAATTGCTTTCATTTAATGTCCATCCTCCTCATCTATGCCACAGCATGATGCCAGTTACCTTGTGAAATGTTCCAGCTACTCCGTTCCACACTCACTCCTTATCAGCCTCCAAAGTTGTACTCCAAACTTCCTAAGAGTCATAATTCTAGCTTTCAGCATAGTTGTTATTCCTGCAAGGTATTATTACATATAGCCGTGTGAATCCTTCTCATGCCTCTCCTGCGTTTGCTCTGTTCACATTAAAATAAGAATTAGTTGTCTCTCGCTGTTAAGTATGAACAGAAATAGATAATGCCGGAAATGACACATATTAATTTGGTTTTTAATTTGATGTTCTGACATCTGGAACTGAGGTTTTGGTGAGTCTGATGATGATCAATAGACTTTTTCTGTGATCAGCTGACACTATTCGTTCATGACAGCAATAGAATTATTATGAGCAACTTCTAAGTGTTTGCTCATGAACCTGAAGGATAATTTGAGTTTTAGCACAAAGTAAGTGGGTTCCCATTTTTTGTACCTATTATGAAATTTCAAAGATTTCAAGCTAATAACCTGCTAAGCAGAAATCCCTTAATCTTCCAGGCCCTACAATTCCCTCAGCCAGTGAAGCAAGAGGAGACTCCTTAACTAGGCATTTGTCTGTTTATTCATCTTAAAGTGTTTTTCTCATTTCTTACTGCCTCCAATTATTCTGCATTTTACACATTTTGAGATAAATTTCTGGGTGTTTCAGTATAGGTATTTTGTGTCTGTTCAGATGTCTTTAAGTATTTGGCAAATGTCTCAAGACAGAAGGGTGTATCTAAAATGGCACTAGATGGCTATACTTAAGCACCTGAGTCTCATGCCATGTGACTTTTTGGCCAACATTTCCCTCACTAAACACTCTATAAATCAGATAAATATAGGGCTCCTTAAGTGCATCTTCAAATGACTTGTGGTAGGTAATAAGCTACCTCTTCTACTTGGATTCCATTTCCATTGGAGTGAGAGAGACCCTTTTTATAGCTTGCAAGTCACTGGATCGCATTTCTTTGACTATCCTGTATTTTCAATGTTATCAGAATGAATTGGTGTAATTTGAACATAAACCCTTCTGTCTGTGGATATTGGCTTCTGCCTATCAGTTGCTAAATTCTGTTCGGTATACGTCAGAGACCAAAACTGCAGCTGACACCCATGATGAGGAGTGTTCTGTGCATGTCCCTGGAAAGGCAGGATTTTAATTTCCTTCTGTCACTTGAGTAAAGTGTCGCTATTGCAAGGGGACTTCCATAAGAGTAACAAGCCTACCAGATACCATGCAATCACTCTCTAAATAGCACCTTCATAGCACTCATTTGGGGTTTTCTCCATATGTCTTGCTTTGAAGGCTCAGCTGCAGTGATTAAATACATGGACTGCTTTTTAGTTGCAGGTAAACGAAACAATTTATGAGGAATCTAAGTGAGAGAAAGCGCAAAGTAGGAAAGCCTGAAAAACTTGGAGGAAAATTGAGAGTGTAACATCAGTGGAGGACACTAACAGCAGATGCAGGTCTGAAGGAAGGCCAATCCATTGTGGTTTCTTAGCAAACCAGGCCAGCAAATTTATGGAGCCATTAAGTTTAGAAAACCAGAGAACAAATAAGTAGGTGAAAGATAAGATATTGCACCTCCATTCCTGTTAAAGCAATGTTGCCCATTTAAATATTAAGCAATACAATCTTGTCTTGTACATGAACCCAAGCATGAATGCTTTTAAAGCTCTGATATCATAAACAAATGCTCGATGAATGGCAGCAAGTGACTGGTATTGTACAATGTAGTGGTTATGAGAGCTTTCAGAAATTGCCTTAGGGTCTTCTGTGTTGTCTTACAGCTATGCTGCTGCTAAAATTCTTTATTTAGGGGATAGAAACAGCTCATTAAATTAAATGCAGCTTCTTCAAGATGTGACAGAACATAATGAAGTTAATAGTGAATTGGATTAAGGAAATTTTGATACTGGTATTTTTGCTCTGACTGTTGGCATATATTGAATGACTGGATAATTTCTTTGCAATGAATAATGGATAATTTTGTCTAGCATAGTGTAACATTATGCAAATTCATCACGCACAGCAGCAGTACAAACTTTGCTCTTCCCTCTTTTTACATCTGGCCTGTGCTGAAATACGAAAGACTGAATTCAGAGAAGAGGAGTAGGGTTGTCCAGGGTTGCTGGGGTTTGTAACAGCTTTGCCATTAAGACCATGTTTAAATACAGAAGTTGTATGATTTTTTTGTCAGGTTTTCTGCATTCAGATCAGCATGGCATGCAAGTTTTTCCTGCCTTTTGTTATTTAAGCAAAATTAAGATCACGTTTAGCATAAGTACACAAACTTGCTTCAGCTGAACTACAAGCACAGTGTTAGTTAAAGCCTAGTATCTCCTAACACAGCCTGTGAATCTGAACATGCCATGAATTGTGCCATGCCTCGATTCATATTGCTGCAGAACTTACAAGAAGTATAATGCTTACCAGTGGCATTATTACTGAAAAGTGTTTTTATGTTGGTGAAAACTCACAATAGAAGTGAGGAGGATTGTTGAATTGTACAAAAATATTGGGAGTGGAGAGCATATTGATTCATTTTCATTGCCCGGGGAAAGATGATTTTGCAGAATTTCAAAGGAGCTATCCAGAAATGAATAGAAAGAAAAAAAGCTTATCCCCAAAAAGCCTTCACATGAAGGCTGTAATTCGGAAGCTCTGAGGAATGTCAGTTGTGAGTATACTGTGAAAGTGCAAAATTTTCAGGCCTCTTGTCTCCTGTTCACAGTGTGGGAACTCAAGCTTAGTGGAAGCTATTCCCCACAGAAAGGGAGAAGAATGGATCCAGCCACTAACTGGGATAATTAGATCCTTTCCTACACTACTTCATGGACTTACACATTTGACTGACCACATAAATGTTTCACCAAATATATAAAAATGGCTTTGTAAATTTGATGGTTAGATAAACCCTGCTGACTTTAAGCTAAAAGCAGGATATGCTTTTATGCATTTTCATATGTGGATTGCCACAAAGTTCTCTGATGGTCTTGCATGGAACAACTGCTTTCTGGAGTGTGCAGCACCCTGCCACAGAAATCCAAGTATGCACTGGAAGTGCAGCATCTTCAAATACAGATAGGCGTGTTAAGTATTTCATCTTCGTACAATGCTGAGAATGCTGATGCTACAGCTGTATTAGCTGACTTGCAGCCTCAGCAACTAGGAGGAATATAGAAAAGAAATCATCTGGAGAGGGAAGAACAAAAGAGAGAAGAAGATGGGAGCTGGGAAATTGTACTGTTTTCTGAAGGAAAGGATACTTGTGTTTGCACAGAACAGGTGGATAGACCTGTCCTTGTGCTTCCACTGCTTTCTTCGAGGAGAGTCAATTACTACCAGGGACTCACTGGGTAGTCAGGGACCATGGTCCTGGCTGCAAGAGCTAAGTGGAAGGAACGAGTTTGAGAATTGACCAGTAAACTTTGTTCTTAAAAGATTACATAAATGAGAGCTGTTCATTGAATTGTAAGCCCTTCAGCCTCTCTGCGGATTACATGTGTCTCCTCCTACACAGTGCAGCGCTAAAAAGGCTTCTGGGGCAGGGGAAAAGGCTGTCTCTTTAAAGTTTCCTCATACATCCCCTCAACGGATTTATTGCTTTCAGATGCTATTTCTCACTCTGTGTGTGTAATCCCACTCTTCAGCACGGCTCTGTCCTTTACTCGATACGATTCAGTTCTTGTCAAGCCTTGTGTGCTACAATGGGCCAAGACTGTTTTAGGAACCTTTTCTCTCGTGTTGAATCACAGGCTCTACGTAAGCCTTAAAGGAGCATCTTTGTCTATAGCCTTTTAGGACTGCAAACCAGTTTCATACTCCTGTTACTGTATGTCTTTCCTTCTGAGATGCCTATAAAGTCATTGCTGTAAGGAGGATAAAATGGTATAAAGAGCAGCATGAGGTACAGCAGATTATATTCTTCACATTTATTGTGTTACTGCAGATACGTTAGCTTTCTGTACAGTGTGTTTTACTTGCACCTCCTTTTTTATTGCTTTGCTTGCCCTGAAGTGGCTGATTTATGTGTTTTTAAATACTTGGTGTAAACAAATGAGTACATGAGACCTTTTGCAGTACTTGTGACACCCCTCCCAAGTCCATCTGTCCTTTGCAGTTGTTCCAAGCCACAGAAAGGGGTGTGTACATGTGCTTGTGTGTGTATGTAACTATATATATATAGCATAATAATAATCAAGCCTATACGTTTTCCATTAAATTGTACTTAAAAACACTCAGTTTCAAATACATCGTGGTTTCAATACAGGATTTTTTTTTTTTACCTTTTCACTAAAAATTTAAAATAAAAAAAGAAGGTGTCATGCAAAGTTGCACAGTTTGCTGAAGAAATATGAAGTGGACATAATGCAGGAAAGCACTGCTTTTTGAAGTGAGTTAGTTAAGAGAAGGAAAGGAAAATAAACAAGGACTGAAAATGGGCAGTACCTCCTTTTTCTTTTGCAGTAACTTGTGGTGTCAGAATTTCTTCTTAACATCTCATTCTTCTCATCCTCTCCCTCCAGATGTACACCCCACTCCAGAAATAGTACCTAAAGGAAGGTTTTTAGTTACATATAAATCAGAAAGTGAGCAAACTTCTCTTTATAGTGTGGCAGTTAGATGTGTTTGGAAAATTTAAAAATTTTCATTCAGATATTTCCTGGTCCCTTTGTTAAATCCATAATTTAAATAGCAAAGCCTCTCCAATATTTCAGATATTTAAAGCAGAGAGTTGCAACTGTGCTGAAATGTTTATTGAAAACACAGACCATTTTCCCACTGAAATTTTACTGCCAACGAAAAGTATTGCCACTTTTTTTCATCAGACCTAATGCCATTTTATTTAAAATTAAATGAGACAGCATACTAATGACTATTTGATGTATTGTTAAACATTATTTAATAGCTTATCTCAGCTGGTTGAGATTTTGAAGTTTGGGGGTCTTTCCTTGTGTGTGTGTGTGTGTTTTTAGTAAGGTGATTGTAAACCCCTGTTGAGGCCATACAACTAATACAACTAGTGGCATTTTGGGGATAAGACCTGAGCATCATTTAAATTAATACCCATTTTGTCATTGTTGTGGATGAGAAAACATGTCTAAATAAATTCTTCCACCACTAGGCTACACTGTTCTGAAGCTGGTGTTTAATGTCACACTCTGATTCTATGGTATTACTGGTTCTTTATCATCTAAGGAATGCCATTTCAGTGCTTGTATATGAACTCATGTGCAGTTTTATCTTCCCCATGTTCAAAGATGTGATGTGCAAGGTCTATGTGAGCCCCAGTTACGGACAACAAGTTAGGTTAGCTCCACTGAAGTATTCTAATGTATTTGTGAAAAGAGCTTCTTGACATTTCTTTATGTCTGAATAGCATGCAATGAACTGCAGTCAGTTTTATCTCTCCAGATAAATGATGGAAGTGCAAATAAAAATTTTGGGAATTGTTTTAATCGAGCATTTTCAATTCTGTTGTTATTGTGATTTTAATGGCGATACTTCTTGCTTCAGTTCTCCTCCCACAATGCTATAATTGAATGAAGCTTGGAAAGGCAGAGAGAGCATAACAAGAATTATATAAATAACTAAAGAGGTGAGGAGAGAAAAGGGAAAGAACACTTTAAAGAATACAAAGAGAAAAGAAATCCATGTGCAGTTTGATTTTTAAGGTGAGGTATTCATCTGTTCTTAATTTATCCACACTAATACAATCTTCCCTATCCAGCTCATCATCTCCTGATGAATAATGCATGGATAAATATTTCTACCTATGAATGCAAAAGTAGTTTATAATTCCACAGAAAGGTTTTATTAATAGTACAGTGTTAACCACCTTGGTCTGAGTCATAACTAATTGTTACTGTATATGTGTGAAACCCAAGGAAATGAAGACAAGAGGAGGCAGAAGACAGGAAAAAATCCAACTCTGGAGTTAGTTGTATTAAAAGAATAAATTCTTTTTAGTCTGAGCAGGAAGCTGGTAATACTTGTTAATGTAGTCATTCTTTAAAGTAGTCTTTGAGATGATTAAGTTAGAAATCTTCACTATGCTCTAACTATTAACAGAAACCACCTGAATTTTTGGAAGTAAGTCCAATGGAAATAGAGTTATAATATCCAGAAGCCTCTGTAATGGCATGCTAAGTTTTCCATTGAATGGTTTCAGCCCTCATATTCCCTTCTCACTTTTAAAACGTACTATTAAGGACAGGTTGAGAGGTGAGCATGTTTGACATCTTATCCCTTTGTTGCTTCACCACCTATTAAAGAGAATTATATCACTCAGTTTAAAAAGAAATACATCTAATTAGTAACATTAAGTTACGTGTTACGCACACCACTTACCTTGGGCTTCACACTGTCTCCAAAAAACTCACATCAAAAGGTGGCCCAGTAGATCACAAACGGGACCAGGAGTGAAACCTGAATGTGCAAAATATTACTCAAAGTCCCTGTATTCCTTCATCAGTGTGCAAACTTTATAGAAGATAAAGTCCAAGACAGCTCTGGCAGCAAAACAATTCTTTTCTGAGTACAGCTGAATGGATTGGGCAGGAGAGAAATCCTGGTAAACAGTGAAAAGCACCAGTAAATAAATATAAATTTAATGCTCTGAACTCCTCTGAACCCTGACAGTGGCAATTCATTCCCGAAGAATACCTATTTGTCATTCCACCCACTGCTGTGCTATAGCTGACACTGAAAACATATTAGGAAAGTGTATGTAATGTTCAAGGCATCTTCAGACTCTTTCAGATGTAGGAAAATCCAGACTGGTTGCTCAACCACCTTTTCTACCAAAACACCAGCTGGAAAGAAGCTCCTAATTATTTGGAACTCAGTGTGCTAGTATGAGCTTGAACAGATGAAGACTAGACAGAGCCAAATTGCCCTTTCACACCACCTTTATACTGGTATAATATCACCAATTTAAACACCATTAAGTGATAGATGAGTGGGTCTGCATATCTGCATATAGTGTACAGAGGAAAATTAAAACTTTTTCTTTAAAATGATCTTGGGAACTGTTATGGGCAGAGGAGAGAAGAGGAAACAAAACCAAAAAATTTAAAAAACAACCCCAAAACCAAAACCAAATTCAACTAGTTCACAGGGGAGGAGGCAGGCAGCTCACGAGGGGAACAGAATTCCCAGGCTGAGAGACCTCTGTTCATAGTGTGTTTTTCTTACTGTCATACCTGCAGTGTGCAGCAAACACGGAAAAATGCTGTGAGTATTTGTGATCAGAGATTTTTCTTTCCTGTGCTGTGGAATGTCCAGGTTAAGCTACATGAGCACTGGACATGCATACTGTAAGTAATAACAGTTTGTTCAGGAAGCTGCAGAGGTTTTGGCAGCTACTTCGAAATTAGCACAGATACTTGGAGATTTACGGGATCATTTTGTTCTCTGTGAGAACAACATTTCACCCTGTTATCACTTGATGTGAATTGGTTCTTGCAAGAATTTCCATTGAATCTATTTAAGGAAATAGGAAATTAGAAAATGAATCTTTCATGACTTGTAATGCTGCTGGTTTCACTTTTCCTTTAGCCCACTCTAGAATGTAATTGGCTGGATTTTAGTACTTGACTATTTCGACTAATACAGCTCTAGGCAAAATCTCAAGCAGAGAATATGTATGCCATCCCTGAGCCACTGATAATAACATTGTTAACATGACCTATCAGTCTTCGTATTTTTTAGCAAGAAAAGCTAAGAGAGTCAGACCACTTCATTAGAAGAACACAACTGTGAGCCTCTGAAGTGTAAATTAAATCTCTTCTTTCTGCCTTTATCTGTCTCTCCAAGCTAAGAGGGAGTGCTATCAAAACATTTCTTTACACTGCAGAATAGCATTACTCTTTGGAAGATCTCCAGCAGATGCTGCAATAAGCCCTTTAGGGGCAGCTTTCCACAGTTCATGCTGCTTTCTTCTCAGTGGCGTGGAGTCAGGAGAGGGGACTCTGCACATGCAAAGTTTTGTTATCCTCCATTAAAGAGCCTTAAAATTCCTCAAGAAGTCCCCTCTCCTCTAAGACACCCAAGAATGAAAGACCTAGTTGAATGAAACTGCCGATTAATAATAGAATCATAAAATATCCTGAGTTGAAAGGAACCCACAAGGATCATCAAAGTCCAACTTCTGGCCTTGCACAGGACACCTCAAGAGTCACACCATGTGCCTAAGAATATTGTCGAAACACTTCCTGAACTCTGTCAGGTGCTGTGACTGCTTCCCTGGGGAGACTGTTCCAGTGCCCAAATACTCTCTGGGTGAAAAACCTTTTCCTAATATCCAACACGAAACTCCCTTGACAGAGCTTCATAATGTTCCTTTGGTGTCCTATCACTGGGCACCATAGAGTAGAAATCAGTGCCTGCCCCTCATGAGTTAGTTGTAGACTGCAATGAGATCTTCCCTCAGTCTCCTCTTCTCCAGGCTGAACAGACCAAGTGACCTCAGACACTCCTCATATGGCTTCCCCTCAACGGCCCTTCACATCTTCATAGTCCTCCTTTGGACACTCTCTAACAGCTCAATATCCTCCTTATAATGTGGTGCCCAAAACTGCCCCCAGCACTTGAGGTGAGGCCGCCCCAGTGCCGAGCAGAGCAGGACAATCCCCTCCCTTGCCTGGTTGCCAATGCTGTGCCTGTTGCCCCCAGGGCACGGGTGGCCCTCCTGGCTGCCAGGCAGTGCTGACTCATGTTCAACTTGCCATCGACCAGGACCCTCAGGTCCCTCTTCTCAGGGCCCCTCTCCAGCCTCTTGTTCCCCAGTCTGTCCATACATCCAGGGTTGCCCATCCCAGGCGCAGAATCTGGCACTTGTCTTTGTTCACATAGTTGGTGGTTGCCCAGCCCTCTAATTTATCCAGGTCTCTCTGCAGGGCATCCATACCTTTGAGGGACTCAACGATTTCTCCCAATTTGCTATAACTGGCAAACTTGCTTAGTGTACCTTCGAGTCCTGCATCCAAGTCATTTATGAAGGTGTTGAAGAGCACAGGGCTGAGGATGGAGCCCTGCAGAACCCCACTGGTAACAGGCTGCCAGTCTGATGCCACCCCATTCACTGTAACCCTTTGTGCCCAAGCCGTGAGCCAGTTGCTCACACACTGCATGATGTGTTCATCCAGCTGGGGGCTGGACATTTGGTCCAGGAGGATCCTGTGAGAGACAGAATGGAAAGCTTTATTGAAATCCAAAAAGATTACATCAACTGGCTTCCCTTGATCAAGTAGGTGGGTTACCTTGTCATAAAAGGAAATTAAGTTTGACAAGTAGGACTTTCCTGTCATGGAGCCATGCTGGCTGTGACCAATGTCCTTCAGGTATTTTCCCTCCCAGGATAATTTTCTCCATAATTTTACTGATCACTGCAGACACACAAACAGGCCTATAATTTCCAGGGTCATCCTTCTTGCCCTTCTTGAAAACTGGAACAATGTTAAGTCCCTACCTGATCAGCTGGAACATAAAAAGAGTAGGGAAAAGGCTATTGTTTTTTTAAAGTACTGTTAACAGGTAAGAATGCGGCAATCTCTATTTTAGTATACCATCTTAGCGCTATAATCCTGCTAGCATTATACAATATACTTGTTGATTTGCATAGAAACAGTCTAGGTAGTGCACTGAATACACTATTCAGGACGCAAGAGTTTGTCACGTGGAGAACTTACAGCCCCCGTGTATGCCAAGAAAAAATGTTGTTAGTATACACAGAACTACAAGGAAACTTACATTATCAATCAGGCAATAGCATGTCATGTATCTCAGTTCATAAAATTGACATTTTTAATAAAAGGTGTTAGTTTAATTTAGAGCGTAAGCAGAGAACATAGGCAAATATTTTCCAATTCATTGGGCCACAGGCCCATAGCATGGAAATAAATTCTTCTGATGAGTCCTGTCACCACACTGTAATTCCAACACTGCCATTTTCTGAAATTAAGCAGACCCGTGCCACCGTTTGCTCTACTGATGTAGCTCCAAACGTTTCACGTGAGTTTCCCAGGGCTGGCTGTGATGCTGCATCGTAGTGGGAGCCATCTCACAGAACGCATGTGGGGAATGGAACGGGTGTTTTGTCCTGAGTAACTGGTTTAAGATTAAGTTTTGAACTTATGAATCAGGAAAACAAGCTATTTTCAGTCTGTCCTCTCTTCCATCATCTTGATGCCCACTCACACAAGCATTATTGTTCTGCATTTGTAGCACTATAACAAGAGCAGGGTTATGAGGATCTGAATATTAACTGTGGAAGCTGCCTCAACGTAAGGAAGAAAAAAGAAGAAAGTCCCAAGTAAGCACTGCAGCTTCTGTGCTTTTTGGGAGGGAGGAGTTCTATCATGTGCGGCCTGTTGGAGGGGTTTCCCTTCTTTATTGTGCCAACTGGCAAATCCCTTACTGAAACTTCTGTCAGTTTTCAGTATTACTACCAAAAATCAGTTGGCAGTTGTAATCCTTTTGTTTAGACAATTGCAATCCACTGTAGAACAAAAGATTTACATCATCTACAAAAGTATCCCAGTTTGTGGAAAGTGCATGGAATTTTTTTTGTTATTGTTGACATTTTCCTTTCTGCCATTCATATTTATAAAGGAGTAAAATCTCTTGGCGCAGCTCGCCTGGTGATTGCATTCAGGATAGACATTTAGAAACAAATATTGCTAAGCTATGGCACTGTTGATGTTGGTAGGTGAAGGTTGTCTCATTGGATGTGAACTGGTCAGAGGGGTGGGCACATCCCTTCTGCATTTCCCCTCTTTTTATGAAACAATCCATCATGCATTGTAGAATACTTTGTTTAACATAAGTTATACAAAAACCAGCTCACTTAATGGAAATGGAGCACACACAGCTTAACCACAAAGATAAAAAAGTACTTTTTTTTTGTTTTCAGATCTGGCTAATAATTGCACAGTGAATGATGTCTTTGTCAGACTCTTCGAGATATAATGTCTGCATGCTGGTGTTTAGGAAAGTACCTTTGCTCTCCTGAGACCCCAGTTGAAGTGCTGCATCCAAGTCTAGGATACCCAGCAAAAGAAAGATGTGGACCTTTTAGAGAGAGTCCAGAGGAGGACGTGAAGATGATCCAAGGGATCTCTCCTGCAAAGACAGGCTGAGAGAGCTGGGGTCGTTCAGCCTGGAGAAGAGAAGGCGCTGGGGAGACCTTACTGGGGTATTTTCAATATTTAAAGGGGGCTTATAAGAAAATTTTTACTGAGGCCTGTAGTGACAGGGAAGTGGGCAATGGTTTTAAACCAAATGAGGGTAGATTTAGTCTGGACAAAAGGAAGAAATTTCTTTTTTTAATTGTGAGATTGGTGGGAACCTGGAAGAGGTTGCCCAGAGAAGTTGTGGATGACCCATCTCTGGAAGTGTTCAAGGCCAGGTTGGATGGGGCTTTGAGCAGCCTGGTCAAGGAGAGGTGGCCCTGCCCACGACAGGGAGTTTAGAACTAGATAATTTTTAAGGTCCCATCTAACCCGAACCATTCTAATCATTCAAATAATTTTATCATTCTTTGAGTCCATGAAAATTTGACTTTTCTTCCATTTATATCTGCAAGATATTGGGTCCAAAGGGAAAACCATGTGATCCACCACTGGGCACAGTTGTCCTCCCTTCTACAGCCCAACTTCCTTGGCCTCAGTGTGAGAGCAGTCATTTTCTAGTGATTATTAGAGAAATGGTCTTAATTTGATATTAAGAGAGGAATTTTAATTGAGTGGAAACAAGAAATCAAGATGCAATAATTAAAGATTCCTGGAGAGTGAATTTGGAATTAATCTTCCAGAGGTTTATACTGTGTCTACAAAAAATAGCACCATATACACAAATTTTTCAGTTACTGTGTTTTAGCAACTAGTAATACAAGAAGATTTTGCAAAAATTAGATAATTTGAGTATACGTTTCATGTACTTCTCTCCTATGGTTAGGAAATGAAAGAAAGTTTATGTGTGAAAGTATTGTTTCCCACTATCTTTTAATGCAAAAAACCTTGGATTTGGTTGCTGAACAAAATTTTCAGATTCAACAGTGCTAAGTACTATGCTCATATTTTTTTCCTAAAAGGAAATATTGCACTTCAGGTAGATTTTTTCCTAAAGGTTTGTCACAAGAGCTTTTTAATTTGCTCCATGATTTCAGTGGTAACAGAAACATAAAGGTAACATGTCTGTGGTTCCAGTATTTATCAGTGCTATGTTAAATAATACAGTTATAATCCTCTGAAGGACTTCTTGCATAAGTCTAAATAGCATGACACACATAGATTCTCCAGAAAGTGTTGAAAATACAATAAGTAGGCTAACATTAGCTAGCCCACAATAGAATAGCCACTGAATTTTACAGTACTCAGCCTAATGTGAATATTATTTACATTCTTTTGTTACAGAAATAATTCACTATGGCTCCTGGTTAGCAGGATTCTTATGCGGAAACCTAATGCTTGTCATAGATTCTCACTAAAATTGGTGAAATTATGCAAATTCTTAAAGATCCGTACTTTAAAATATTTTCCTGGTTCAGATTTATATACCTTAAAGCAGTGGAAGTCTTTTCACTGATACTAGCAATAACTGGGTAGGAATACAAAGGGCAGTAATAACCATGTTTTTACCATAAGTGATATGTAGGAGACCCTACACTTGCCTTACATGCCTATATTTTGCTGTTCTATTCCACTTTTTTTGCAAACAAGTTGGTGTAGCTGTGCTAATACATTTTTTTTGTGGGAACAATTTCAAGGAAGGAGATCTTTAATTGTTCCCTCTTAAAGCAGTAATAGGTACTTCCATCTTGAAGCAAGGAATGTCTGGTTTTTGTTGGTTATATTTTTCTATCCCCTGGACAACATAAAACCTCAAGTATGCATAGGCATTACGTATAGTGATTAAGGTTTACATAGTAGAAAGCATGAGTTATATATTCAGTTTTGCCACAAAATGTAAGTCCTTTTTTGCAAAGGAATGTCTGCATTTCCCTATGCCAATCTGGTTGAAGAGCACATGATTTTCTGTAATTTATGTGTTTTGGTGCGGGTTTTTTTTTTAATTTAATCTTTCTGGAATAGTTTTTAGAGAAGCTTTTCTATTTTCTAGTTTTAAATACTTTCTGGGAGAGACTAATAGGATGCAAGAAGGAAGTTTGTCTTATTCAGTAGCCAAAAATAAATATAATTGGAAGTTTGTGGAAGGGCATCTTCTTGGTCTGGGTCTGGATCCAGATTTGTAGTTGTTTTTGATGTGGTGGTGTCTCCTGTAGCGTCAGGCAAGTAGGTGGAATGGGGCAGGTGGTCCAGCTAATTGCCTTAGTGTTTATCATGTCTTGCATGAGGATTTTTACATCAAGACACAGGATGAATGGATCATTAGGAGTTTGGCAAGAGTGTTTTGTGGGAAGAGTAGCCTAGGAGGAATACCACTGTAATAAGCATAGCATAAAATATAAAGATAAACAGAAGAGAGACCTCACAATGGCAAAACACACTGTTTGTATCAGCTTAAACTTCTGAACTCATAGTTTGGAGAAATTAGAGCAGTAGTTATTATCTGAGATCTGCTTGGGTCACTGAAATCTTTTACTACAGTCTGTGTGCAGACAGAATTGTCATTGCTTTTCATCTAATTGACAACAGAAAGGAAATTTTGGGCCACTATCAGGACATTTAGCTTGCTGGACTGTGTTCACTGAGGTGATTTCCCAGTACGTAATGTGAAGTAGTTGGTCATTTCAAATACCTTTAATTTCTCATTATCACTACTAATTAAGAGGTAATTCAGTCATTTTGAGGACTTCTTCTTCAAAAGATTTTGCATATTTCATAGTAAATTCTCAGCTCTGATTTTATCTCTTTAGTCAAGCAGTATAGAGGGATCCAACCCAAATGTCTGCTAGAAATCTTCTGTGGGGTGTTATGGATGCATTTAGGAATCTCCAGCTTAGCAAGATGTGGCAGAACTTAACTACAATCTCCATCCCTCTCCTAGGTGCCCATGCATGCGCCTCCCATAAGCCTCCGCAAAACATCTGCTCGCGCCACAGTTCGGCCGCACATATTCATTCCAAACTCTTGCTACCAATGTCTTCTTTAAGCATTATTCTCATGGTTGGTCAGTGGCAGTTTTATGCAATGTATGTCCATGATTCTAAAGAAGGGCATTGCTTAGTTCAGACTTATTTTTCCCAGAAGAACCTTCCAATAAATGCTGGAAAAGAGCTTCACTAGCAGGTCTTTCCTCTATCAGGAAATCCTTTATCAGGAAATTGTGCTGCCATGAATGTTGTTTTGTTTGGGGGAATCTGGGGTTGGTTTTTAAAAATCTTTTTAGTTACCTATTACTTATGGTGAGCATTCTTGCTCTGTTATTGTACACAGTAGAGTTTTGAACAGTGCATGCTGTCATTCTCAATATTTATAAAAACCTGCTTCTCAAGTAGTTCCTCATTCAGTTTTGAGGTTACATGGGCAGAACATAAAGTATCGTACAGCTGGGCCGAATATCCACTGGACTACTGGTTATTCCATATATTTAGGAAGTACATTGTCTGTGTAATCTCTAAATCGCTATTCTTTCTTCCTCTTTCGTCTTTTTTGCAACCACCAACTCACCTCTCCTAGTTTTGGATTTGATTAATCATTTCTATAATTTCTCTTGAAGACTTAAGTTTGGACTTTTTTTTTTCCTTTTTTCATTTCTTTTTCCCAGCTTTTTTGCTTTTGACACAGATCCTCTATTTATAGCCATCGACTTCATTTCATATGATTTTAATGAAACCCATCTTGTACAGCTACACAGGAGTATACAGCATTTATGACATTTTGACTTACTGAGATCATGAACAGTAACAGAGGTAGTAGACGTATCAATGCCTCAATGAAAACAAGTGGAAATAGGAGGAAAAACATGCAACAAACTGAACAACTGACTGCACTCCCCACCCCCTGTCCCTGGCCTGAGCTTAAGGAGAGGCAGAGCTAGTTCAAAACTGCAGTTGAACAAATAATTTGTGGAAGATAAAAGCAGTCCTTTGAAGTTATAAAATACAACTTATGCTCTCTTGTTTTCCTTTCTGGCTGTCTTGGAGGCAGTTCTCTCAGTTAATTGGAAATTGCTAATCTGCATGTTTTGGTATATGAATTTCTGGCAACTATGTTTTGCATAGTTATTTAAATGGAGAAAAAGGTTAACTGAGTAACTGAATGTAATAAAACTCTCCAATGATAGTAGACATTAGGCCCAAGCTGAGAGGAACAAATTAACTTAGAAAGCAGTTTTACACTGCTGGCATTAACATGTAGTCTGGAAAACACTGACTGGGCTCTGCTTCTTATATTCAGAGCAAGAGAAACAATGAAGCATCATGTTATCGGTGTAAAAATACTATACTCCAATTTAATTTTGAGGAGTATGATCCTAGTGAACAGAAATCAGGTCAGATCAATTTGAGACCAAAAATCATTTCACAAGCCCACCTCAAAATGTTAAAGCTGCCTTTGCCCTCACAAGGGTATTTTGGGGATTAATGTCCTGTCAGCACTTTGAAAATGTAAAGTGCTAAGTATATATTATTATAACCCTTTCCATTTATTACTTTTATTGATGGTCTCGTGGTTTCCATGACGCTATGTTGATTTGCACGGGATTTTCCTGCAGTGTGCATTTCATCTCATGAAGAGTGAAAAAACAAATAGTTCTTTTTAGGCCTTGTGCCTTGTTGGATAATATCCAGTTCTGGGGGACTTGTTTATGACCCACTATCTCTGCTGTGAAAGCCTTACTGCAATACATTATGCAGCTGTTTGTTTTCAACTTTGTTTTCTCAACTGTATAAGCCTCTGCTGCTACTGAGACCCATGTGCTGCTCCTAACTGACTCCTAAGGGGTTCCTGAGCAAAAAGCAGACTTACCACCCACTGAACTCCTATATTTTTTAGTAGTAGGTGCCTTTTTCTCATAGCTGTTCTGTTGTGTTCAAGGACTGGGACTGAAGCCAGGCTTGTCAATCACTGGCAATCAGGGAATATCTTGCTTGTTGAAGTTCAGTCCAGTTTTTTTCTGCCTCTTCTGGCATTGGCATTACAGCCAGACCTCCTGGTGGCCAAGCTTTTCTGAGGAAAATTCCAAACTTTATTTTAAAATTGTAGATTTACACTTTGGCTCTGCAACATGTCTGTCTAACTCCCAGCCAAGTCCCCAGGCGGCATTTACTTTTGGAGCAGTTTGCCTCCTCAGCTCTGCTTTCCTGCAGACTTCGGGGATCAAGTTAGGCCAAGAAAAGCCAAAAGCCTATGAACCATGTGTGCCTTTTGCTTCCTCCTCTGTTGAGAGTCTCAGCATGGAGGTTGGCCCTGATCTGTCAACAGTGTTCCCTCGGCTTCAACCAGGTGAGTTTTCCTTGGCCCTCATCTCCCCACAAGACATAAAGAGCTGTGGAAGCCACAGCTGCAGGTCAGCCAGCCCCTCTCTTGCAAAAGGTCATGTGACAGGGCAAAAGTGCAGCAGGTTGTGCCCAAATGCATGGATGAATTGCCATACAATGCAGACACCAAAGCTATCCAAGTCTGTGTTCTAGTGACACCTCTGTCATCTCTAGGGCCTGTATCAACTGCTTTGCCTTTAACTCTATCTCGCCACATCTTTTTCTCCAGGGGCCCACGGTGCTTGAGGGTGGAAAAAGCCAGAAGGTGTTGCAAAGGGCCTTGGACCTGCTACCTCTTGTAACCTTTCATGTCCCTTGCTGAATCATTTCACAGACTGACCTCTCCAGGAGAGACCCACTTTACTTCTGTGAAATACAGGGGGCTTTCTGTCACACAGAGCAGCAGACTAATGTAGGTTGGAAAGTACCACAGAGGATCATCTAGTCCATTCTCCTGCTCAAATCCAAGCTAGGCCCATTATGTAATAATCAGCCATATGGAGCATGCAATATGGGTTCTTAGCCAAAAATCTATCCTGAATATTTTTCTAGAGCATTTTCTTAGCTTAGTTTTCCTCTCTTGTTCAATTTAGTGAGAGAATAGAGTGCAGAGAGAAGAGGTAAGAGGAGGAAGAATCTAATGATGCAATCAACGAGGTTTTGTTTAGCACCTTTGTGGACTAGAGCAGGAGCGATCACTATTAAAACAACAAAACCTCAGATCTGATGATTCCTCTAGACAGACAGCACTCCAATTCTGTCAAAGCAATTCCTTATCTTACTGAGAGAAATCCCAGCTGCCCATGCTGGAGAAAAGAGTAAAATATTCTAGCTTCTTAGGATGTTGATTAAAACTAATCAAACAGCCAAAGGCTTGAACTTTATCCAACACAACTTAGAAGTGTGTAGTTCCTTGTTCTCTATGGGGAAAAACAGCAGGGTTTTCCTGATGCACCTAAAAGATGCAATTAATGTATTTTATGTGCCTAGTACCTGCTGTATGTCCTTCTCAAGGTGATAACCGCAGACTGCTATGGCCTCATGCTCACAGTATTGGTCCAAAAATGTTGCCATATCTATTTGGAACAGCTTATCTCCCTCCTTCTGTGTCCACTCCATATGCCTGTGATGTGGAGAAGGACAAAAGTCCAGACACTAGGAAAAAAAATGGGCAAAAAGGAGCCTCTTTGGCAGACTGTTTTTGGCATCAAAAAGGAGTGGGAAGTCAGTAAGGCAATGGCTGCCCAGGACACAATTCATTAAGATCTTTGGGCACTGCCCCTTCCACAGACATCAAGTGTCCCATCACGGTGCTCAAAGTGTCTGACATTGTTCCCACCCAAGTCAGACAAGAAAAATCAGCTTTATCTCCAAAAGGAACTGTCCTGCTTCTGATGGAGAATATGTCCTATCTCTGGGTATACTGTCTGCTGAGAGAGAAAAAAAGCACTAAGACATATACAGAAGAATCGTATTCAGAGGTAGCTTTCTTGCATAGCTTTGTGGACTGGCAACTGACCTCTTTGGCTGTCAGAATAGTCAACAAGAGACATCATGCAACCCATCTGTATCTTGTGACCTCACGGGTGAGTTGATAAATGATATAAAGTTCAGAAAGTTCCTTGGTCTATGTGTTCATAGTCCCATGTTTTCCATTATTCCTCAAGGTGATGCTGAAATAGCGAAGAAGTCGAGAGGTGATGCTGTTTATGCCATGCTGTCTCTGGGGTTATGACTGTCAGGTCAGATCAACAAAACATATCTTTAATCTTAGAAGTGCCAAAGAAGAGAAAAGGACCCATATTCCCTCTGGGACCAGGTAGACTTAAAAAAATGATTAAATGAAATAATATTTCTCTGTAGATCCCAATAGAACAAAAAAAAAAAAAATAAAGGAAAAATAAAGAAGTAGATGATGTTGTGGAGTTTGAGGTTTTTGTTTTGTTTTATGTGTACTTTTAAGGCCTAAAATATACTTTTTTATATATTGTTTAACTAATATCTTCTAACCAGTGGGATGAATTCTCCACAAACACACACGAATGCCTAAACAGAAATGAACAGGCTCAAATCTCTTTCAAGAAAATGACATTATCTACAACTTGGAACATTAAAGATTATATCTTTAGGATATTGTTCACATGTATCAAATCCTGAAATGTCAAAAAGACATTTAACCTTTTTTTGCTACCGAGAGTAGACTTTACAGCAGATAACTATATTTCATGTGCCATTAGAACACCTTCTCTAACAGGACTCTGCCAAGCACTATTAATTCTGGCACCTAACCTTCAGAACTGTAATAGTATTCATTCTTAAACTACAGGAGGACTATTTCTTGAACTTACCGAAATATCCAACTACAGTGCTTTACAGTATTATGGGGTTTGGGATCTACGGTACAAGAACCATGTTCCCCTACCATGCTAAGCAGTCAGCTGGCCATCAACACATTAAATGCTTCTGACACCACAAGGTAGTCAAAACCATCTCCTAATTTTTACCGTTTTTTTCTTGTCCTCATATTTTTTCTTTTTTTCCCCCGAGAGATTTTCATAAAATCTGCATTGCTTGCATGTCCATACATAAAAACTCTTTTCCACGCTTCCACATCTTTAGATGTGTGTATGAATCCAGTTGTTAAAAACTGTACATCCTAATGCGAAGGAGAATAAGGATATTTATCCATGTGCATTTAAGTATTTTGTTCTTCTGAAAAATAAGATTCTAAAATCTAACTTTTCACTGGAAATAAGTATAATCCTAAATAGAAATGAACACTGATGTCCAAGGACTGAAGTTTATCCTGGAGCAGAAGTAGTCCTTCATGCTTTTTCCTCTTAGTGATGCATTATATTTAACAAGATTGGTGGTCGGGGAAAATATATCGGAGTTAGCCCAACTGTGCAGATTACATCAATTAGAGAGAACGTTGGGAGGCAGGGGATCCTTGGGTGTTAATGCCTTGAACAGTCAAATTTTGTGCCTATACATCTAGCAGGCTGGAACCACCCCGTGGAATGGACTTTTATGTTGTGTTACCTAACTGCAATACATTTGGCAGCTGACCAAAGATTAATTGTCCTGTATTCTTTTTTTTCAGAAAGGCTGAAAAAGACCAAAAGATCATCAAAGACCACATTTATGTTGCCCAAAAATCACTCAGAAACAATCACTGTAACCATGTAAACCCTTTATTTCTGTAAAATATGTCTGTGCTAAATGTTAATAAAGTATTGAGTCTGAAAAAGTTTGGCCACACACTGGACTTTCAATTAAATAGAAAGCTTTGAATGGGCCAAATTTCTGTGTATTTTCAAGTTAGTGCAGTAGCAGAGGAGTGACTGTAGGTTTCTGTCTTACCCCTTACGTATAGCATAAAACAAAGTAATAAATGAAAATCTGACTTTCTGCTTTATGGCTATGTAAAAGCATTGGATACAGAGAATGAAAGGGATGTATGACAAATGCGAGGAAGATTACAAAATCATCACGTGCAATGCAACTTACTTTGCTGTTCCTTTTCCAAGGAAATCCAAGCAGGACAGCAAGACTGTCAAGTCTGGATTATAAAATAAATAGCATTAAAGGGAGAAGGTAACACTTGCCATTATTTCTGCATTCACTATATTTTTCCAGTCTCTGGAGAATGATCAAATCTCCTTCCAAATAATAAAATATTTAAAACAAAACAGCTTCAATATATGTGCCTGTATGTGCCAAGACAGGTCAAGTGCTTTATGAAAGGGATGCAGAAATTCACTATATTTTTCCTTTTACCTTACACATTGGAACAACCCCAAGTTATAGTGTCATAGAAATGGAAAAGACCTATTAAATGATGCATTTCCTTGCCAGTGAAAGTGTACTCTCAATATACAGAACTTTCCATCTCAGGCTAATAGGCACCTACCCCTTCATTTGAGGACTCTATTCTACAGCAAAATAAAATCAGTGTTGGAAATTTTCCCTACATCTCAGCCTAAAAATAGATCTGTTCTCTTGTATTGCCTTACTCACACCTGTAAGCCACCCTTTTATGTGCTTCCTTCATAGGAGCTCAGCTATCAAACTCTTGCAAATTGTCATGATATATACTTCAAACTCTGTGAAGCCAAACAAGTGCAGAAGGAAAGCGGGAAATCTGTAAGCTGAAATTCTGGACAAACTGTTTGCATTTACTACAGGTGAAATATCTGCCTCTCCTCTCTCACAAAATTTCTCAATCGTATCAGTTCAAAGCTCTTTGGACCTTTCGCAATGTCTTCCTGAACATTTGGATAACTCAGACATAAGAAGGGCAGTATCACTGGTACAGTTCTACACTTGAATTTATTTCGATACTATTGCAGATTGGACTTTAGAAACTGTTCAAGAGGAGTGTTTCTGTCATGGAAGTCTGCTATGGGCTCCACTTCCTCTGTTCATGGAAAGAGTTAACTTAGCAAGCAAAAGCCCTTGTGAGCATGTTGTGTGCTGAGCTGGAACAGGTTCCACCATAACTCCACATAGTAAATGTAGTTTCATGGGCTTTATAACTTGTCTGTTAACTCATGCCTTCAATCACTGCCTTATTATTTCTTTTCATATTTCAATTTAATTTGAGTGTTTCCCTTAAGTTCTTCATGGTAGGTAATGTGGGCTGTATAAAAATGGTTAAAAAAGACATTTGAAAGGTGCAAAGAAGATAAGAAGATAACAGGCAAACATTCTAAATCTTCTAGTTGAAGAAGGGCTGTGTAGTTAATTTAAAAAAAAAAAAAAAAAGGAAAAAAGGAAGACACCACCACTGGTTTGCATGGGAATTTGTGGGACAGCTGCCCATTGTTAAATTAAGTTCATCTATTCATGTCCAAGTGTTTTCACCACACTACTTACTCTACTTTTCGCAGTGGATACAAGCCAGGTTGAGGATCTACAGCCTTCTATGGCTACTCTTGCCAGCACATAGATCTTGAGAAGGTGTTCAGTGTGTATGAAGAATCATACAATACATCATACAATAATTTTTTTTTGCTGTAGGCATTCACTGCTCCCTCTTTCTCCTTTCTTTCTCTCTGTCTCTCCACCACCTTAATTTGTGTATGGACTTGGCTTCTTTGTTCTTTCATGACTAATATTACCATCTGTGACATTACATATCAAGATAGCAATGCAACATATTAAGCACAGGAAAACCCGGAATGTTTGAGCTCATCCAAGCATTTGTTGCTTAAATCTCCAGCATTACTTGGAGCCACCTGAAGCATCCCAAAGTTTCTAAAAACACATTGCAATAAATCAGCAGACTTCCATGTTGTTATTGAAATTGAGATATCAATTTCAATTTTTTATTGGAGCTGCCTTCTTGTAAACAATCTCGGCAATTTACTCAGAGTTTTATTTCTCCCTAAAAGCTCATAAAAAGAGCTTTCATTTTTATGGCATTAGCCTAACTACCACCTAGAGCAGCTCACTTTGGGAACTCCCCAACTCACTTTTGTCAAGATCTCCTGTTCTACAAGGGAAGCAACACTCCCAGGTTAGACCTATGACCACAGCCTATGTGTACTATGCCCTTATGGCAGCAGGGGCCCAGCAACCAGGCAGGACCACAAACAAGTGCTTACCTCTGCCACCTTTTGCCCTTCCAAAGATGAGGAGGGGGCAGCAGGTGTGAAGAGAAATGTATCAAGTAAAAGAATTTTGAAATGGACACGTCTCAGGATGCAAGATCAAAATCAGAATGGAGGTCTTTTCTCCTCCTGCTTCTCGTATAGTTCTACACAGATCCAAATCTTATTTACCTAATAGGGATTGCAGTAACCACCAATATCTGATATTCTGAGAGACAGACCTTTCCCTCCCATTGCTGATTTTTCAGACAAGGAGTTGCTTCACTGTTTATCTTGAAACCTGTACTTGTCTGCAGACATCAACCTGTCCAGTTTTCCTCTGCATTAATAATTTTCCCCTTCAAGTTCTAGTACCTTTATGTAGAATTCAATATTGAATAACTCTGTGTTTCACACTGTATCTTATTTGCATTATTGCATTCTACATTTTAAAAGAGCTGTATCTATAGCACATAATAGTAAAATAGTGAGTAATAAAGATCCGTGTAAGGTTAGGGGAGTTTCTTCACGTCCACATTTGAAGTCTGTTATCTCCTTTCTAATTTATCCAGTTTGCCACTAGCACAAGTGGGGTGGGAACAAGCTTCCTCCTCTTATCTGCTCCACCTGTAGCACCCACAGCTCCTAAGAGCTGAGGAGTTTATGAATCTACTCCTCATACTGCCATATACAAAATATGTGTGGGTATGTATATTATAACACAATTTTTATATACTATATATACTATACTATTTTTAATTCCCCTCTATCCGGACATTTACAAGTCTTTCTTGTCTAAGATGACAAATAATCTAGTAGTTTCCTGTTTAAAAAAAAAACCCAAACAAATAAATACAATTATTCTTTCTGTGTAAGTCATAGAAATGAGAGCAATATTACACAAGAGAGATATAAAAAGGTCAACGGTAATGGACTATGGTCACAAGATGTATCTTTTAATTTGATTCGGCATGATAGACTTAGAAAAATATGTAATAGCTGTATTATTCAGAGGAAGGAAAAAGTGAGCTGGAGAAAGGAGGAAACTGGAAGGGCAAAAAAAGGGCAATGACCGCTGAGAAAAAGTGTGCTTCAACAGAAATCCCCTCATCTTTTGCCCTGGGCCTGCAATCAACCTTGCAGGGCCAAAATATTTGCTAGTGGTGATGTCACTAGCCTGTGTTTTGTATGGATACTGGGTCATTTATGACCACTGTGTTGACATGTAAAGTAGTATGTGATTTATCACTACTGTAGGGTAAATGATCTTCCTCTGAACAGGAATTTAAGGATATCCAATGCGCACATTAGAAAAATGTGTGCAGACTCATACGTGTGCTCAAGAGTGCACAAGTAACACTAAAGATGAACACCTGTCTGCATAGAAATTGACAGAAGTGCAGGTGTTGCCCCAAGTGTGGATACATTTTTAGTCCATAGAACACATGTATTGAAATATGTGTGTGCCTTACTGTCGTTCTCTGCACTACAGTGAGAGATACCGTGTGATACAGAAAGTGTATTCAATATTCATTCGTGTATGTTGTTCAGCTCCTGTCTATTTCTGTAGCTGATGGCTTTAAACATTAAGTGCAAGGGAAATACTGATGGTATAGGCATAGATGACTGAATTAGACATGTGGTTAACTTCTGCTGGCCACCTGTGTGACCCCAAAACACCTTGGGGTACAGGTCATAGTTAAAGTTGACAGTGGCTTCTGTTTTTGAGCTGTCTTTCTGGTTTGGGTCCATGGAACCCCACCAGCTGAGATCTTACTCAAGGAGGTGGGGGCCGGGTGCTTTGCTCAGCAGGGTTGTAGAAAAATCTTCAGCAATCAACCACATCGCTCACCATCCCTCAGAAGGTTTTCATGCCACTGCTACCCGCTCCCTGTGGCTCCAAAACAGGGTTGATGAAGCACAGGAGGCTTTCCCCTTGCTGTGGCTGCTCCTGGCCCCAGGCACCCGTGGGGCGGTAGCAACCCCTGTGGAGATGGGGATGGGGAAGGCAGGTGTTGTTCCCACGACCAGAGCCCAGCTCCCAGGGGGGAAAAGTGGCGGTCAGGAAGTTAGCAAAGGTCAGCCAAGTCCCGCTGGCTCTTCTTAATCCTCTTTTCCACCCACAGCCCCTTGAAACTCCCCTGATTTCTCCCAGTGCGGTGTCTGGGGGAGTTGCTCTACTGCTGCAGGATTCAATTTATTTTTCTCGCTTCCAAACTATGCTTCTGCAGAGTCTCAAGTCAGTTTTGTTTCAGCTGGTGTCGAGCAACACACAGGAGAGATGCAGCTCTATTACACTGGTTTGTTTTTCTTTTCCTTCCCTTTTTTTAACCTTTTTTTTTTTTTTTTTTACTATTTTGACAGGAAATCTTGCTCCTTTTTCTCTTGCGTAAGTATGAAGTAACCCTGTGAAAACAAATACGATTACTTGTTGTTTACACGTGTAAAAATAAAAGGACAGTTTTGCTGATCAAGTTATATCTGAGGAATAGAGTTGTATAAAGGATTTATTTATTTGTATTTGTATGCTAGCCAAACATAAAAACCAACAACAATAAAAAAAATTCTTTTGGTCCACCCAGAATTAAAATTTATCAGTTTTACTGCCAAACAGCAACACACAAATTTGAAAGACATGTCATTTCAGGACATTTCATGTAGGCTTTTTAACACTGATTAAAGGTAAGTATAGGTCAATTTCAAAAGAAACCCGTAATGCAAAATGAGAACTGGAAAGTTTCTGTTTGAAAACATGAATATGATCCCTCTCGATATTTCAAAATGTTTCTTTTGACCCAAGAGTTTCATTCTGCTGTAACAAAGATTGTTCCTTGTAAGGAAATTAGAGCAAGCTTTTTGAGACCAATGATGCTTCCTTACATAGAACTGGAAAGGTTAAAAAGTGGTTAACTAGCAATCTTCTTAGGTATAGCTGGAGAATGTACTTTTTGGGTTTGGCTTTATACAAAGCATCCAGGCACGAAACCAAATTAAAATATATAGACTATAGTGTCAAGGGAAAGTTTTATACAAACAAAATTTAAATAAATTCATGCATTTCACTAGGTTAAAAAATCAAATAAATAATTTTGCACATACGTAATGCTCTCAAGATTTTGTAATTTCTCTTCCTCTTTTTAAAACAATAAGACCCAAATGTGGATAAAAACATATCACTCTTCCCACCCAAAGTGAAGAACTTTTTCCAAGTTCTTAAGCCGAAAAAATGTATTTCTTAGGAATTGATGATTAAAACTATATAGAATAGGAGTTTTAGTGATCTAGTTAAGGAAAAATAAACATCTGCATTAGCTAATCTGAGTTCAAATAAACAGATGCATAAGCTGGGCTATCTCAAAGCAATACAGAACTGAACAGAGACCATTAACACTCAAAACACTTCATAAGGTTCAGAGATTAACCTCTTCAAAGCAAAATGTGGCTAGGTCTTGTATGGCTGCACAGAGGGAGTGAGTAATAACATCCCTATACAGTGGCAAGCTGTAACTGCATATTTGCTGAGCACGTATGCTGGTACACAGTGAAGCTCATATGAACTTAATTTTAAAGATGAAGAGAGCAAAAAATGTGGTCTCATTTACTGTCTACTGCAGCCAGCAAAGATGACCAGACATAGCAGTGTCCAATGAGCTTTTGAGTCTTAGCAAAAAATCTAAATTTTCTGGAACTTTAACTCCCATGTACCACAAGAAAGCCCCTTTGAGATACTACCCAAATGCTGTAGCATGGTATTGACCCTTGCTTATTCAGCTCTGTGTACAAATGACTGGTGGCTCATGAAAAAAATTTTATTACTTTTAAGAAAATCTTGGCTATCTGTGCAGCTGGGTAACAGAGATGAAAAGCACAAAATCTGTGCTGTGGTGCATTGTGGATTTTCAAACAGATCTTGCCAGCTGCCCTAGTCTACAGACTATTTTTAAAAAACCAACCAACCAACCAACCAACCAACCAACCAACCAACCAACCAACCAACAAAACCCAAACAAAACAAAATTACACAAAAAAAGCCACAACAAAAAACCCACCATCAAACAAAAAACCAGAGCTATTTGAACTAGCAGAAGACTATTGTATACAGGTGTAAGAACACACAAGAAATGAGGGCCTATGCAATAGTGCTGATATCCCGACAGAAAGTACAACACCTGCCAAAGTCTTTTTCCAAGCACTGTCTTGCAAATGCTTTAAATTCAAATCAGCGTGGATTGCTTTGTATGAACTTTTGATTCAATCAGACGGCTTCATACTTATATAAAATAATTCAGAATAATTGTTCAACTTTTAATACTTCAGTTTATTGAGGGAAAAGGGGAAATATATAACATTTTTGGAGAAGCACCCAAACACGACTTTTTTCCTCAGGAGTCCAGTCCAGGTTTTACATAGACTTCAGTACAAGCCAGGCTAGGATTTTGGTGTTTTAGCCAGCACTATGTGATTATACATATAGAAATAATCAATAAAGTTTCTACTTGCAGAGGTCACTATTAAAACCTTTACAATTGCCATTTGCACATAATTAACATTACCACACGGTTTACTGTATTCCCCACACTATGAATGCTGCTGTAAAGATAATTAGGGAAAAGTTAGAATTGTAAAGATTTGAATTTGTGTATTCCTTAATACAGAGTCTCAATGCTGTGATTTAAGGAACTCCCAATAACTGCAGAAGCTGCAGGGGGCTTTGCATGGGAAAGGAAGAACAGTATTTCTTTTAAGAGCTTCTTAAAACTTTGTTCCACCTATGAAATCCTCTATAGTCTGTACTACTATAACCTAAATAATCTATACTATAGCTCCAAATTTACATATTTTAATTACTTAGGGTTTTTTCTCTTATATAGAAATGACTGTTTCTTCTGTTGGAAGAATTCCACTTGGAAATTTCATTTTCGGGATTCAATAAAAATAGCTGTAAGAACTCCTGATGGGTTTGAGGTCAGAGCTCTTAAGCAGGTTTTTATGTTTGCCAGGTTTTACAGCCCATTTAAAAAATATGTGCTCGTGTCAAAGAAGCCCAGCTGCACTGAAATGATAAACATGACATGGGATGCTTCAGACTGTGGATGACCTCTTCGAAACACAAGAATGAGGCTTGACTTCTCAGGCAAGAGAGAGCAGCAATTTCAACACCCTAGGGTCCTCCTGCATTGTTCTAGGTGGGTACTTACCTTCTTCCAAAATATGGGTCCAGGGAATGTTCGCTTTGCAGTAGGAAGCCATAAGCTATTTCAGCTGAGATGTGGTATCTCTGTGTCACCCCAAAGCCTGCAGTGTAGACAAGTCCTGAGTGTGTTTGAGCTGTATAAACATAACCACAAGCTAAACAGTTTCATTGTTCAATACAGTTTCGGGCTGTGCTTGGAAATTGAATTATAAATGCCTTTCCATAAAAGCACCCTAAGGGTAACAGATGCCTAAAATATATCGGCTCCATTATCAAGAAGTAGATTATCCAAGCTGAATACACAGTATCAGACTTTACCGATTTGTATATAATCTACATTCTTAACATTTTCCTGGAGTGCTGTTAGTTTGGGTTAGTAGGACTTACTGTACTCTCAGCGTTGAAAGATGAATGGGCCTATCAACTGAACAGCATAATAAATTCGTTAGGCTGCACATGTCGTGCTCCACCTCTCTGTCATTCTTCATTGTGTATAATGTAGCCTAATGCAATACGGCAGCTGTTAGCAGAAAAATGGTGCAGCAGCCATAAAAAAGTGATTTATGTCTTATTACCAAAGCAACTAATACTAAGAAGCTGGTGTTTGGGAGGGCAGCAAACAAGTGAAATGTGAAACACAGCATATATATATTCATGAAACATAGGAAGCTGTGAAATGTTAGACTGACAGTGAAATTCTCCCTGGGTATCTACTGTAAGGTCAGATTAATAAAGGGGGTAATTGGTGGTGATGGTTGTGGATGTTCGGAGTTGCCCACATGTCACAGCTGCTTATGCTGGAGTATCAGAGGTATGTTAAATGCATCTCCTGACATGAACCCAAAGATCCTTACAACCAAATGACATAAGAAAGGCTAATTTAAGGAGGCAGCTGGCAGAAAGAAAAACATATCAAGCAGGAAAGTTGTTCTTAGCAGCCATAATGTAGAGAGGAAACAGTGGGACGGGAGAAATAACGTGGGCCTCATTCCTCTGCTGCATTTTTCTACTGGTGTAAACTCACCAGAGTTTAAGGCTACGGTCATAGATTAGGGATTTCTCCCTGGATGCTGAAACGGCATCAGAGAAAATTCTGTATTTGGTTTACAACACACCGAATGTGACTAAACATGACCGTGTAACATCTTGTCAGTTTTGCCACTGAACGATGGAACAGATTAATCTAAGACACTGTGAATTGTAATTATCACATCAGATTACTCCTTGGTTTCTCTTCAACATACACTCTGTGTATATATACTAAAAACACACATATGTCTATGCACGCACATACTCATGCTGCTGCTAAGTGTGATGTTTTTGGTTCAGTGGGTGGCACTCTTCCTTCTCAGTCAGTACTGAACTAGTTCTTCCTCCCATGCTGCTTAATGAATAGTGGAATATGGTCGGGTCAGGGAGGTTAATAGCCCTACTTTTGTGAAAAGTGCCATGGAATCTTTCTTAGCAAGCAGTGAGAACCTCACATTAAATACCCTCTGAAAGAGCCTGTGGCTTGCTCAGAGTTACAGACTGGGGCGTTGCTGTAATGCAGAAATAGGGGAAACCATGCTACATATTTAAGTGACTGAGTCATCCTGCCCCCACAGACATTTACCAGATGCAGTGAAACTTTGCTTGTGTGGAGTTACAAAATAATAATGAAAGGCAGTATGGCTGGAAAGTACTGGAGCATCTCTTTGGCAGTTTTTAAAAAATAAACATGAGAGAAGCTTTCACCTGATTGTGTATAGTCATGTTGTAAATACTCTGGATGGAGATCTCTCAGACTCTTTGCTGTCATATTCTGGGTTCAGTAGGTACTGAATAAGGTGAAGCAAGTGAGACCTGTGGCAAAATGGCCACATTTTGACTTACTGCTCTAGTTAAGGCTAGAGGCCTTGGCTTGAAGAAAATTCGAGTCCTTTTAGGAAAGGGCTATGGAATTCCTTTAGATGCTTCCTTGAATTGCTTTAGATGTCCTAAATGACTTTCTAGCCACTGGTTAACCAGGATGAAGATTATTCTAACAGAATGTTTTATGTTTTGAAGTTCTGATCATATCCATGGCAAGATGAAACAGCTAGGATGGCTCTATTTTGTGAAGCCCTGTTGAGCTCTTGCCCTTTGCGGCTCAGTGTGGCTAGAAACTTCACGCTGGCAGCTATGCGGGCTCCCTGGACAGCCACTGAAATTTAGCCATCAAACTTTGTGTGGCTCCAGGACTAGGTGGTGGTTCTGCAAATGCCAGCAGTGCCTTAATATTGCACTACAGAGGCTTATGTAAGCACAGAGCATTTCTGTATCTAACTCCACACAGACCTAGTAGGTCACTGCTACCACACTAAACTTTTCATTCGTGATTCAAATCACATCGCGGTCCTCAAGTAACCATTCTCCAAGGGCATCAATCTTCTTGTCCTCTAACATACTGATGACCAGTTTCCTGTGGGTTCAACTGCATATGTGGCTTCTCTCCCCTTCCCAGACATTCTGCCCAGTGCCAAGAAAACCCTCCTGCATGTTCAGAAGAGCCCTTATCTTTGTTAGCCCATTGGTGTTGACTTCTGCCTCCACAAGCCACTTGGGGATTAAAATACCAATCGTCAATCCATGCCATCATCTTTTTTTTTTCAGCACTGATTTATGCCAGAGGGAAGGAGCATGCCCTGCATTGCCATCACTAGAACTGACTGGCTTGCTGCAGCAACATGCCAAGGAACTCATGCTGCCTCTGCACGCATGACCGGCTTTGTCTTTGCCCTGAGCACCATGTGCAGGGAACCTGTAGCTGCTGAACACGGCAAAATGGCTTAGGAACGATCCTGTCCCATTGAAGCAAGGGGACAGAGAAAGGTGTACCTAGCTCAATAAGAATTCTTAGGAAAAAGACTTGCCAAGGGCAGCAGGACTCATCCCACTATCTCTGGGATTGAGACACCTCATAATTGTGTCTCTTCACCATAACCGTTTTCACAACCTACATGATTAAATTCTACTGTGTAATTACAGTACCATACTATTAAACAGAAATTTTTTCACCAGTTTCTCTGCAATCTCTCTATTAGAGGATATGAAATAATATCTTTACATTTCTGGTTAAAAAAAAAAAAAATCATTAATCCCTATGTTAAGCAATACTGAAATAATACCTTTATATTTATTATAAATGTTGTTCAGTCACTACTTATCTCTTGAAAACTGTGATTATTTCAGAAGTCCAAATCAGATGTTCAGACTTATTCCATGCACACAGCAGTTTGTCAGATAATAACACCCCTACATTGGTATGGTCTGTTACCTAAATAGATTCCAAAAACTAAATAGAAACCATGTTAGAAATTACTTCAGCTGTCATTACTTAGTGGTACTCAAGGTGAAATGAGGTAATTTTTAAATAGAGTGAAGTAAGATTGCATAATAATTTAGGTCAAAAAGTGAGTAACAAGTCACATAGCTGAGATGAGCAGAATATAGTGAGTATAGAACTGCAAATACCAGGTATCCCTACCATAATCCTAGGTCCTATCAGACTAGCTATTTCTTGAAGTCCGAGTAAGGAAAAATGTTAACCTTGCTGCCAGGAACAGTTCTTACGAAATCTGATGACAAAGGATGATTTGTATTTTTATGGGGACTGATTAAAACATATTTAGAGATATAAGGTACAAGCAGTATACAATTATTGGAAAGCTAAAGAACTTACCCTCTCGTGAAGTGTAGCAGTTATTAAAACTGCAATAGAAAGAAGTAATTCCTGCTCACTACAGAAAGATCTTTTTACCCAGTTATAAAAGGGCGTGTGATACTGGAAGCTAAAGCAATGCAGGCAAATTAAAGTAGGCTCTACTTGTGCAACACACAGAGATCGAAGCAAAGGGCTTTGTTTGTGGCTGCAATCTCTACCATTTCTCCTTTTCACGCCGAATCACACAAAAGCATTCCAAAACAAGTTTTGCCAAATACTCCTAATCTTAAAGGGTTATGATTAGGTGAACTTGTTATTCTATATAACTATTTTACTGAATCGTTATTTTTATTATTTTTATGTTATATTTCAGCTTGGTCAAGTATGCTGTTGAAAAGAGTATGTTTGTACCTAAGAGTATGTTTTCTATCTTTCAGTGGCAACCTATGCATTGGTTTTGTGTCCTTCCCCCTTTGCATGTGTCACTAAAGCCAGAAACCCTTTACTTTACAACAACTACCTTAGCAGATTAAAGACTTCCTTTGACGGAAGCACCATAGCCACCTTGTTTACAAGACAAGGAATAGGGTCACATGTAGTTTTCCAAATAAGTTTTATATGCAGCTTTACTTCCAGATCAGAACTTCAAAAATCTGTCTTGTTCTGCCTGCTATATCTTAGAATACTTCTCTGACTTCCTGCCTATTCACTCTCTTGCCTGATAACGTACATACAAGGATTGCCAGGATGAGCATTATATGTAGCTTTATATGCTCCTTCCACCCCAGAGTTTTCATCAAGAACACACTGAACATGCTTGCAGTAATTCAAAATTAGGGAATTTATTCAACAGACAAAACTGAGTTGCTGTGCCTCTCTTCACATCAGCTGAAAGTACCTGATCTTGGGTCAGACATCAGCTTTTCAAGCAGCTCTGTGCTGCACTTATTTCCTTTTTGCTTTATGTAACTTTTTACTTTATGTACCTTTTTTTTTTTGACTGTGTTCAAGTGTTCCATAATGAAGGATATTTCTGCCCTTGTTTATTCCAGAGTTTGTTGGATCCTGATTTCAGTCATACTGGACTACATCAGAAGTAATCGGAACGCAGTAACTCCAAATCTCTTCTGGTGTCGCTAAGATCAGGTCTGACTCACTTCTCCTATACCTAGTCTTTAAAATCAAATCTGTTCTTTTTCTCTTTAAAACTGTCATTTTGTTCTGCTGTACTTTAAATTGTGGTATTACTTTGAAAAAAAAGAGCACAAAAATGACATTTCAGGGTTCTATATTTGTCTGACAGTTGTTTCTGTTGCAGAAGTGCTCATTTTATAAGTTAAAAAGCTGCCTTTCCTACTACTTTCCTAATACTTAGCCCAGAATGCACAGGGTGTTATGATTTGAGTTATTGACACACTGTCATCATATTCAGCAACCAGTAAGGCCATTTTACATTTTAAAGCCTCTGTTTGCTTGCACCACCCTGTCTTCTTCAAATCATGCCCCTGGTAACACTGCCAGACCTTCTGCATTGCATAAGCATGTTACAGGTCTAAAGGATCACATTATGCAAGGCAAACATACACCTCAGAAAAAAAAAAGCAGCTCAGACTTCATGTTTGAATGGCAGGAATCACAGTTATTAATAATAACAGTAAAACTTCCCTTTTCTATCAGAAACAAATAAGGATCTATTCAAGGCTGTTCTTTGGGCGCCAGGTTTGAGGCATAGAACTTTTAGCACACGGATCTGGTCACCATTCTGCTAAATGTACCAGGAAAGCCTCAATTTGATCTTAGGGGAGAGTCTAAGAAAATGAAAACACTACCTTTCGGTTTTGCAGAAGTGGTGGTGTGTTCAGCTGCCTTGGCAGGGAATGTGCTGCTAAGGGTGTACAGGCAGGAGTTGGCAGAGAAAGGGGTTAACTGAAAATTATGGATGTAGCACATTATGGCACCAAGCAAACTTCCACATCTCCTTGCAGTCAAAGGTCTGCCTTTCATTTTTTTTTATAAAATAGATCAAGCAATTTGGCATTAAAAGTACAACTTTTGTCATATTGAGAATAACAACGTGTTATAACACAAAGGAACAAAGGCTGGAAGTTGAGGCAAGTTTTAAAAAATGGAAGAAACAAAGGAAAAATGAAGAGATGAAACAGTTGTGTTTAGTTTGGGAAAAAAAACCAAACCAAAACAAAGCAAAACCACCACCTTTCCCCCCCTCCTTGCCTTTTTAAATAAAAATATACTTGAAAATGCAACATTTGGAAAAATCTACACATGTCTAAATTTAGGGTCTGTGTTACTTTACTCTGCATTTCTTTATCACACTTTAGTCATCCATATATCATTTTGTAGAAAGCGTATGTGGCAGGCTGATGCATGTCTTATTTTATAAATATTTATTACCCACTGGTGTGTTCCTATCTTTGAAGTTACAACCACTTCTCCTTTTCGGTCCATGTTCCCTCCTTTTTCTTATTAAAAAAAGAATCTTGTCAAACAATTTTGTTTATGTGGAAATACTGTGAGGACTAGTTCAGTTTTGGTTATAGCCCCATCTTAACCTTAGTTTGCCTTGCTTCCCCCTTCTTTTCTTTTTAGAAAGTGTAGGCCTGGAATAATAATGTAAACAGCATGATCTCTGCTGCTGTTGCATGAATGCAGCAAGGCAAACCTGGCCATTCATAAGCTCATATGCCCGTGGGTCTGTCTCCACAGGGATTCGTTGGAACAGCTAGGAGGACTTGAGCTTGAAGGAAATATGACTGGCCTTTGAAGAAAGCTCAGAGACAATCAACACAGGCTGCAGCTGCTCAAAAATGAGGATAATACAGTTTTGTGGTTTAACAGGAAGGGATCTTAAAACGTATTTAGAAACAAAAACAAAACCCAAACAAACAAACAAAAACAACAACAACAAAAAAACCCAAAACCACCAAGCAGTTGGCTGCATTAGAAGGATTATCAAACTGTCTGGTTTGCTGCAGCATAAATGTATTCTTGCCTTGTGATGTAGAGTGAATTCTCTCTGTCCACACAGGATCCATGTTTTCTCATAACCTGATCCACCATGTTATTCTACCAGAGAAAGTGTGGACTTTTACTGAGGTAAAAGTGACATAACCAACTGAGAATCAGCAATTAGCTTTTCCAATCCGAAACATGATGATCTAAAATTTTTGTCTTATTTTTCTTCCCTCTCTCTGTCCCTCTAAAAAAATTGCATGTGAAGAGTTTGAGTAAGCTGGACTCAGAGAGAGCGGAAGAGAGGCCTAATTGCTGCCTTGACCTACTGTGACACCCCAGTCACTTAAATCCAGCGGTTAAACCTAGGTTCTTTTGCTCTGGGTAAGTGCAAAGGAGAAATACTGACCAGATAGTCCCAAGAGGTGAAAATCACACAAAAGTTTACTGGCAAACTATGGAAAATCAAGGAACTTTGGCAAATTATTTAGTACAACATAAAACACTTAGCATAGACTTAGCCCATTCAACATAAAAACCTTCAAACCAATTTGATGTTACATTCTGTGAAAAGAGAGTTAAAGAAGAAGAAAGGGAGAAAACCAGAGAGACGGGAAAGATACAGAAAGACAGACATAGCTACCAACTCCTGGGCTCCAGCGATGCAATGGATAGACAACTCCAAGATGAAGGTAGGGTTAAGGAACACCATGCTTGACTCAGGGTCAGGCTTATTACAGCCTTGGCTTACCCTGGGCCTTCTTCCCAGGTGGGACTTACGATCTCTCGACCACTCAGGGACTGGGACTGCCTCCAGCGTGCATGATTGACAGACACTGCGGGGCCAGGGGTATGGGGGCAGGGCACTACCTCCTCCACCACCACTACCTCCTGCACCAGGGCAAGGTCTGACCCCCCCCCCACCAGCACACACTCCAAGCATCCCAAGATGTCTTGAGAGAAATTACTCTGTTCCATCTCTGACGCTTACCAAATGAGAGTTTCTGTTTTACCCTAAAGTCTGCCATTCTCTTTCGATACCCAAAACCAAGTCTGCATTTTCCAGCTGTACCGAACAGTCTAATAAAATGTTCAGCTTGCACCAATGATGTGCATTTAGCTCACACTGGTCATTATAATGCTCAACTCCCTTTCCTGAGGGGCAGCTCATTTCTATGCATGCAGCTCATTTCTATGCAAGTGTTCAAGGCCATGTTGGATGGGGCTTTGAATAACCTGGTGTAGTGAATGGCATTCCTGCCTATGGCAGGGGGATAGGAACTAGATGATTTTTAAGGACCCTTCCAACATGAACCATTGCATGATTCTATGATTACTGATATTCAGCTGCTCTTTCATTATTTTGTGAAGTTCTTCAACAACTCCATGCCACCAGCCTTTTTTTCATTCCCTTTTTCAGATTTTCATGCTCACAGCACAGTCCCTAATGCACAGCCAGACACTAATGACATCTCTCCTTTTCTTTCATCTGTTTTAATTAAAACTATTACTTGTGTGTGTGCCGTCTTCTTTATTCCATGATGGGTTGGTTTTTTAGGAAGAGTGGGGTATCTTTATAAATTCCTCCTGGACAATCCAAGCTGACTATATCAGTTG